>JADLZK010002372.1:0-31385 GCA_015847255.1 Hyparrhenia diplandra
TCTTATCTTTGTCTTGACTTACTTTTGGTGATGATGTACTAGCTAAGCTAGTATTAAAATTATGTGATGATCGATGCAAACTTCGATAGCTACTTACTCAATTTGATAAAATATATGATGTAGTAAGCATTGCATTACAAATTATTTGACCACACATACATATGCTTCGGACCCCGATGCTGAATCGAGCGGCATAAAATCAACGTATATATTATTATATTGAACTTGTTGCCGTGGGACCTTCTTTATGCATTAATGCGCATCCAACTCACTCCCTACTGGCATTGAGGTGGACGGAATATCTAAAACTGACTTCGGTATGAACAATTCGGGTGCACAGGCCAACTTAGGCTGTGAATTCTCGCGGAGCTGCGGCGCTTAAATCGAACGACCTTGGCAGTCAGATCCATCCGGACGGCCACTTGATTCGCCCGATGTTGCAAAAATACTCGCCGCCCATAGCCAGGCTTCTACATGACTTACTAATGCTTGTACTACTTTGGCTATCAAAAGAAAAAGCAGCATACTTGATTTTTAGCAAATAGATAGATCGGTATGAAGAAACACACAGGTTCGCCAGGAAATGGCGAGTCATCCAGAGCCAGAATCCATCAAAACCCGACTTCAAACCACGCAGCTAGCTCAGATCTTATCGACAACCTCCCGGACGCCATTCTCTACCATCATCTCCCTCACCAATTGATAGCGGCGCGAGGACACAAGTATTATCTACGGTGGGCGCCCCTGGCGGGAACTCTCCGCTCAACCTGCCCGGCAGCGACATCAAGCTCATCAACATGCCATGCCGAAAAATATATTGCTTGTCATCTGGATGCATTATCGCCGAATCATCCCCGGTCATTGGTCGACTCGGCAGAGCGTCGCGGATTTGACGGGAATAGGCGACATCCTACTCGGGATCACGGTGCGGCTTCAATCCCATCGATGGCCTTAACCCGGGCATCGAGCTTTAGACGCATTCTACGGTGCCCGAGCGGCCGGCCCAATTACGGTATCACTATTGCTTTAAACTCTCACCATCGCGGATGATAGACCTGGACCTAGACTACCATGAGTTCACGCCAGTTCCGGTCTTGAGTTAAAGTTTATTTCGCCAATATAGAAAAAACTTACCACATCATTGCGCATGGCTGCTCCCGGGGACAAAATGCTCCATCACGCTTCTCTCCAAATGCCTATACTGAGTTTGGTACTGTCCGAGAAATGTCGGACTTCTTACATAACTAATTAGCCATAGGTCGTTTGGTCTTTCCGGCAGATTTATACGAGTCGAGCAAGTCGAGAAAGAAGTGGTGATTGAGGATGCTCCTCTTTTAGCTATTCATTGAGCGCCACCATTACTACGCCCATTCTAATATTGTGCCCAGGAGTCTCGGTGAGCAGTTAAGCATCCAATAAAACCAACAGTTCTGGGGCCTCAGGTCAACCCTCCTGACATTCGGAGTTTGGTATTGTAAGATTAATTGTGGTTGTAAGTTCAACTATCACTGTTACTTGATTTACTTTATTATTTCACATTATGTCAAGATCACGTATAACAAAAGTTTTTGTTTTGCGGATGTCTATACCTCCATGCGATGGGAACTATTAAAGTTTTGGTTGTGTGCATGCACCATCTCCTGACATTAATGATATTGTTAGTCTTACGAGATTGTTTCCCCTGCCTACAAAAGCTCTATGAAGGTAACTAACATTTGGATAAAAAATTATATAATACCTTACATTCCACCTTTGGATTTTCTAGCTTATATTGCTTGATGAGATTTTTTTACACGCTCAAATGTAGCTGATATTTCTTGATATTATAGATGAATTTGTTTATGTGTGTAATCCAGTCATCATCACGAATAAAAAGTTCATTTTAGTCCGATTGTGCAATCGTTGTCACTCGTTTTGCGAGGGTGTTGACTCTAGACATTTTTTTTGTTTAGAATTTCGTTGCGGGTCTCTTTGAAGGCCGGGTCAAAAGGGTGAGAGGCCTCTATTCTCCCCACATGATCCATCTTAAGTTATCATTTCAGCCACCTTGAAGCCCAGTGCTTTGATTAGATTACAAAGGCGAGGAACAGAGGAATCTTAAGGAATTCATCAACTAACTGAAACAAAAACGCCAAAGTTCACAGGAGAAAAATAGAATTCCGGACGGGGCGTGCCAAAAATGCGATTAATGAATATGTGGATGGACTAGCAAAGCTGGCTTAATGTTTAAGCGCTTCCAAGGACATAAAAAGTAACATTTTTGCCTTGTCATAGGTCTCTTCTATGACTTTATTGCACATCGAAGGGATATGCATGATACAGGAGTATTGTTGATCTTTATGAGCATCGCGTTGTGTGTGACCGAGCATTCACGACCCATAAAACATAAACTCTTTGTGTCGTGACCCCAGCCACATTGTCCGGAGTTTACAATGGATGAGATAACTTTCTCTCACTTGAGCAATCCACAACACAATATCTTTTCTTTTGTCATATTTTTAAAAATTGAGATGCGACTTCATAAAAGATTAATGGCCGGAAACTTGTTTGTTTACTGTGGCACTCACTTGCCGCAGTTGATAGATGCGAGTTTTATGGTTTATTGAAACTTTCTTTGTCAAGATGATTGCTTGTGGTTTGAGCGGAATTTCTTTAATATACATCACAATTTGCATTTCTTAAAGCGCAATCGCAAAGCGAGTTTAGAACCCATCTCTAATAAGCAGGCAAAGCGTCCAAGTAACACCACCATGTCGGTGATCAGAATGGGAGCGTCAGCGGTGATAAAATCTTGCCAAAGAGATATTGATCCGCCAGCGCTGCGGATCTATCATTGTAGCATTTCACGAAAGTAATTAGTATTCTTATATTACACCCAAAGGAAGGCATGGTGTAAAAAGTCTCTAGTCGGACATGGTCAAGATGACTACCGAATGTATAATAGACCAATGCTCATAATAGGGGTAAAATAAAAGTAGGTAGTAGGATAACTTGACATGCACCTCCCGGGCAATCTCAGGATAAATACCAAAGAATGAATAAAAAGAATAAATCTAATATGGAGGCAGGGCATATCCTAGATAGTCATGTCAAGATAGCGGATACACACATGTTCAGCTGTTTAGAGAGATTTTAATTCAAGGCTTCTTAAAGTCCTCACCAAATCGCAGAACACAGCCCCCGCTCAAACGATGTCCCACAGGCAATTAACTTCATATGCATCCCCAAGGATTTCAAGGAGACGGACAAGGCTTGTCTGACCAAGCACTTCCCCCTCAAGCAGGTGGGATAAGCACGAGAATAGGCAACCCCTAGCTTGGACACCACGTCTACACTAGTGATTATCACTCTAAGCGTGTTAACAAGGCTTACCGTCCCAGGGTCCTTCTACTAGGCGCCGCCCAGGAAAGGGAGAGCGACTATCAATCCCGCGCAACCCAACATCGAAAAGCCAAAGGCTAACTCTAGGTAGAACTCTTCACTTAGCAATCTAGCTCTTTGATATTCATCCACAAGCGCACGGATCTATCATTGTAGCATTTCACCCTAAGTATTCAGTGTATCAAGTATTTATATTTTCCCAAAGGAAGGCATGGTGGAAAAGGATCTAATAGAGACATGAAGCGAGGATAACATGACTATGTAATGGACCAATGCTCATACGAGGGGATATAAAGGTGCGGTAAAGGGATAACTTGACACACTCACTCAAGCCAAACTCAAGGATAAAGATAAATAAGGAATAAAGAAAGACCTAAGTGGAGCATACAGATTCTAGTCATGGTTGTACATAGAACCAGTTGATAGTAAGGCAACACGCATGAGCGAGGAGGTCGAGTGAGAATGAAATGGACGGGGAGACCTCCCGAGCATCCACCACGAAGGAAGGCATTTACGAACTCCTCGGCAAAGACACACGAGCGTGGGGGATTTCAAGGGGGCGGTCAAGGCTTGTCACGACCAAGCCGCCTACCCTCAACCGTGGCATGCACTCATATTCGAAGGATACGGCATCCAGGACACCACGCGTCATACTAGGACACTACTCATGTCCCCCATGGCCCCACCCCACGGATGGACGGAATAGGACACGAGCAAGCCCCGGAAGGACACAACGAACCGCCATTCGGCACAATCCCGACACTACCCAATTATATTGCATGAATGGTTTAAGCATAAAGTTCTATATGACGATATCACAACATAGAAACTATAGACTAGTTCATGTGTCATGATCATGTCAAGAACAACATGTTAGATCATAGGATAAATCACGAGGTAAAGAAATAACATGAAGACTCTAATCCTAATGCACAACCAAGATAAGATAAGAGCAAGGCTTTGGAAGAATACCATAGAAAGATTTATTCCCGGAATCCATCTTCCAAGGAGCCAAGCCCTCCTTGGTAGCTTTGCCTAGCTCCACATCCTACTAGGAGGAGGAAAGAAGAAGAAGTAGAAGAAGAAGAAGAAGAAAGAAAAGAAGAAGAAGAAGAAGAAGAAGAAGAAGAAAGAAAAAGAAGAAGAAGAAAAAAAAAAAAGAAGAAGAAGAAGAAGAAGAAGAAGAAGAAGAAGAAGAAGAAGAGAGAGAGAGAGAGAGGCTACATTGTGAGGTGTGTGTTACAAGGGAGGGAGTGCCCATCTATTTATAGGACCTTCACCATGGGATCCTCTCTTGGCTAAACCATTTGGTATTAATCCCGCACCGTTTTACGGGCAAGCAAACACCGCCTCCAAACTTTTCGGGTCGAGATGGGCCGCCGGGGCGAAGATGGGCTGATTTGGCCTCGAAGGAGGGGAGGGTGCTTGCGCGCGCACCACTTGGTGCGCCCGCACAAGATGTGGGCCGTTTGGCCTGAAACTTTGCAGGAGTGCGTGGGCCTCGAGTAAGCTTCGTTTTGACCGGGTGGATCATGAAATCCGATTTCGTATGAGAAAGTTATGCCCAAAATACTAAACTCATATCCTGCGGCCCGTTTATCATTTCATGTTGGACTCGGGCCTCGACCTCTTGGGCTTGTGCTTGGATATTGATAGTTTATGGACTTTTCTCCCTTGGGCTTGATGTTCTCGAGAATGCGCTTTCGGGGAGGCGCCTTTTGGTGCATTTTCCACTTGGTTTTTTATATAAATCCCGCAAAACATTATTTGGCACTACAAGTGGAATTATGTCAATAATAAATGTATATGTGTGTAGTAAGGTATAGTTTCACCCCTTATTGGTAGAATGTTGACGTTTAAAAATATGTCGTTGGTGACCGGCAACAAACTCCCCAAGCTTACCCTTTTGCGGCGTCCTCGAGCAAAGATATAAGTACTGGTTGTTGATCGGGGAGTTGCTACTATGCCGATTATGTTTCACAAGTGCGGGGTTATAATAAGATTTTCTACTAGAGTTTGAATAAAATGGCATGCCTTTGCTCACCCTTTATTACCTTTCATCGTAGCAGGGCTTTTTAGCTTTTCTCAAAGCCTTGGGCGGTTGCGACGAAACGGTTATAATGTAAAATACTTTTCATTCATCCTTTTTGATCAACTTTCTCATCCGGGATTTATTTATTTAAGTTCTATTTTGTTTTCGAGAAAGTATGGGCTTTATTGCTATATATATATATATATATATTTTTGGAGAGGTGGGCTCTGCTCGCCCTAGACATTTGTCTTTTATTTCCTCTCTTGTTTTTTTTTTTTGGAGATGTGGGCTCTACTCGCCCTCGGACACATGTCCATTTTTCATCTCTCTCCTTTTTTTTCTTTTTTTTAGCATAGCCGATATCAGTTCTTTTTTTTTTCAAATTAGATTCCCGGATGTCAAGTTTCTCTTTTGGACGAAATCATAGCAAATCCATTTGTACCATATCATATTTGGCAACAACTTAGACTAGATAGAGCCTATGCAACCCACATGAATCAGGTTTTTAACCGACTTTGAGGTTGTATCTACACCATTGCCAAGGTCGGTTTGATCCAAGGGCTATCGTTCATCGCCAAGGCCTATATAAGAAGACCCCCTGACCCCAGGGTTAAACCCTAATTCATTACTATCTTATTCTATCTCATTAACTCTTAGTTGTAGAGGGGTCCCTTGAAAGGATCAACTCTCTCTAAGGGATTAGTGAAGTAGAATTAGACATGTAATTAGAACTAGATTAGATCTAATTAGATCTAATCAAGAGTGAATATCAAGTTGAGAGATTAGATCAAAGAAACTTAATTAGAGTTCTAGATCTATTCTTGAGAGCAAAAGAGTGAGTGGAGGAGAAGAAGGGGAAGCACCGGACATGTCGGTGACTCCTTTTACGCTTGTACCTCACGGGATCAGGGCCTATGGCACTTGATCCACGAGACTTCTATGGTGGATCAACTTCTTGTTTGAGTAAGTATCATATTATCTTAGGTGTTAGTATTATTCTTAATGTTCATAACTCTTTGAGTACTTTAATCTATGGGAATCTATAGATTAGAGGGGGTATACTTAGGTGTAGGCGTGGTGCCTAGATCAAAGTTACTTATGAATGCACCCTACCTTCCGGACGTGGTAGATCGTGGTAGTGACAGTACCATTGATTCCTTTGGATTCCACATCCCGTTGGATAGGACACGTAGGACGATGTTCTTTGGGGAATAGTAAGTTTAAGCCCTTACTTTCCCTTGAGTACGCCCCTTTAAGAACAATATCAACATAACTTACAAGAATGAGACCTAGACAACCATAGGAATCTTCTTGCCTCTTGATCCTCTCCCGTCCTTGATTGATGCTCAGGGATTAGTTATATGCCTCAGTTATTCTCATACCATCCTCCCTGTGGATTCGATATTTAAAACCCTCTCCCGGTGAAATGCTCACTAGTATCCGTTAAACTTATGGATTATTATAAATATTTCTGTAGGCTTATCAAATACCAACAAGCATTTTACGGCGCTGATTCTTGGGGGGAGGAATGGTTCTTTGAGAAAACATTGAACATAACTAATCTTGTACCATATCTTAGTGTAGTCTTTCTTTTTATATTTTCTTTTCTTTTTATATCTTTTTGGGATCCTCGGATTCCACATCTATCTTTATGCTGCACCCATAAGCACAAGCTTCAGGCCACTAGAATCTTTAGAACCTATCCTATCCCCCGGCCATGAGTCGTGCCTAAGGTTGATCTAAATAATCATGAAACAACCCATTATAGGAGGGAATTCTGAAGTTAACCTCAGGCCAAATCCTATCCTTTACAAAGGATAATATTTGGATCTCATCCTAGAAAAGTTGTTGGCATGACCATCATGCGATTTTTTACGGAGGAACTTTTCTTTCCTTTTCTAAGCAAGGTTTATCCTTGATAAACTCGGCGAGTGTGATCTTTTTCTTAGAATTTTTATGAACACCCAAAGGAAGAGAAGGAATCATCCTCTAGATCATAGAAGAAGTTTTTGATAGCCAGATCATAATCTTTTCCAATCCTTTGATTAGCTACCAATCCTAAATCATCCATATTCTAAACACCTCCAAGGGAAGAAGTAATTCTACCCTTGATTCTTTTATGGTGATGATTTTGGGAGACAAACTTCTAGCTTCACAAAGAGACCTTTGAGTGCCTATAAACCAAATCCTCTTAAGGAAAGAGTCTCTTAGAAAGCATCCTTATTCTTACGAAGGACGTTGGGAGCCCAAGGATGGCATATCTAACAATGCCATAGAAGGAGAGCAAAGCTATCTAGAATCCATTCATGTCTCTTTCCTTCTATTTCAGACTAGATAACTTATCCAAACACATTTTAAACCTCATCCTTGACCCCAATGAATCCTCTAGTGTTCTTTTTCGTAAGTCTACCTACGATCTTAGAAAGCCCAAATTTAGACATCATAAAGGATCCAAGGAAGACTAGAAAGAGCACTATCCATAGTTGGAGAACATCCATGAGCATAGGAGTTACATCCTAAAAATTCTATCCTATCCTTGCCCATGTGAGCAAACTCCTGATTTGATTACCATCTCTAATCTTGCCACCTACAAGATCTCCAATCCCCTTGAGATAATTGTTCATAAGGATTTTAGAAAGGGTGGTTATTGATCTTATTGGCTTGAAAGTTGAGATTGGTAATTCAACGGAAAACCTCTTCATCTTGAATCATATTTGAAGGTTTCCCAAGGACGAGCTTTTTGTCCTAAAATAAGCACTCTAGGGGAAGTAATATAAGAATAGATCTTTTGCTATAACACCCCCTTGTGTAATGAGCATAGAGATATAATTATGAGAATATTCCTTCGGGTATTTTTTGTTACTAACCATTTCAGGTCTAGAACAAGGAAAACGACGGATGACAATGTAAAAGGTATGTCCAACCAATCATCATGCAACATTAAATCACTCATAAAATTCTTGCCATGTTATCTTGGTTATCGCTACCTTTGAGACATGCTCAATCTACAAAATATCAATCATAACTTTCATCTCTTTTTGAATAAATCTCTTTAATATTTTCATATTACCATTATTTACTATATTATATGATTTGGTTTTGATGTACTTTCATACACCTTCTTTAAATTAGGCATGGTGCTTAGTTTAGGTTATTTTCTGAATTAAAATTAGACAAGATGTCTAGTTTGATTTTTGAACCGAAGGTGTGTTGAGTTTACTTCTAAAGGCTTTTAAATTAAGCGTGGTGCTTAGGTTAAAATGCCTTCCTAAATCAAATTGGACATGGTGTCTAGGTTGATTTTTTGAGCCAATGGTATGCTATTGTGGATATTGGATATTTTGTTGGACTAACCCATGCAGAGAACTCTCAAATACAATTGGGAAAAGTCAAGAGATGAACTCAGATCGAAGATAAAGCAAGGCATATGATGAACTCCAACATTATGCAAAAAGACACGGCTCATTCATCATTTGTGGAAGAACTGTAAGTCTCAAATCATTCACTCAGTCTTTTTGCCACAATTCAACTTTGCCTTTGATCCTTATGATAGAATACAGCAGCAAAAAAAAAAAGATATATAAGATATGATAATTAAAATCTATGCTAAGAGTAATCAAAGAACCATCTTTTCATTAGCATAGATTGGATCATATAAACCTTGGGCAATAACTCCTTCTTCACCATGTTGTATTCCCTCGGGTATGTTTCTATTAACATTTTTGCGGGAAAGGATTATGCTAAGTCTATTCATAGAGTGAAATGAACCTGCAAATCAAACCACCATACTAGAGATGAAGCAAAAGAAAGAAAAGGAGTGCCACAAACGTAATCTACAAACAAAAGCACTTGCTCAAGGATGAACTCAAGAGTGATTGGCACATGGAAGAAGAAGACCAACTCCACCAAAGATAATCCAACTGTGCTCTTCTTCTTTACATACCCCATCACTCCACATGCTGGTTTGCAACTTCTCTATGCCCTATTACTCTTTTCTACAAGTTCAAATGATTTCGTTTCATGAAAATCAAACTTAAGGTTCCATAAAATCATTCCTTTAGAAGAGTAAGGTGAAACATGAGATAAATAATCTATGCTAAAATCTTCAACCAAACTGTGGCATAGAAAGTGACCTTTAGCCCTGTGACAACACTATTCTTGTTACTACTTGTATATTCCTTCGGGTATGTGTTGTTCACTAATGACGCAGGAGTAAAACCATGAGAGGAGCAAAAAGGTCCTAGCACAATTCAAAGGAGAAGAAAGAAAGGATGATGCAATAAAGGAGACAAGTTAGGAGCAAGTTATACAAGAAGCCAATTAAGGAAAGCTCCAAGCAAAAGGTAATAATAACCACAAGGTGCTACGGTGCCGTCACACTCTAATAAAAGGTAACATCTTGAGGTAAGCTTCTTCTAATTATGGCATGTTCATAAAAAAATCAAACATGTAGGAGTCAAAACCGAACCTTATCCATACTGCTTAGCTTCACATGTTTAGTGCTTTGTTCCTAAACACTACTCTCCTAAACTCATAGCCCCCATTCATGTGAATTAAAATGTTGCTCATCCCGCTTGGCAAGATAGTCATAAATCAATTAAACCGTTGATGCTTTATCTTGTGACCTTGTCACCCTCATCATAATGAAATGGTTAAACATTAACTCTGCTTTGTTTAATATGCTTAAGGTTAGAGAAGGATGAATAAAGTTTTGGTTTTGTTGGTGTTTTCCCACCAACGGGGGCCCATGCACTTGATCTCTACCTTATCTTTTTAAGCGGGACATACTTCGAAAGCACAACGTGGAGGAGTATTTCACTCTCCCAAAATTCTACAAGGAAATGTCCCGACCCACAAAGCACGCACACTAAACAAGATGTTGCATGCTTCCCTTTGTCAAAAGTTTCACTTTAAATCATGAGACAAGCAAGCAACATGGGTGATGCCATCCTCGAGAGATTATTATCTCGGGAGATGCAAATCACCAAGATCGATGTTGTGTTTGAGGAGTGAGTAAGGTAAGAAGTCTTGTTCAAAGGACTTAAAATATTGAACCTTCGCGAAAGGTAACACGGTAGTTATCCATATTTAATTCTTAGCATTGCATCTTTAACTCGCATATCATATTTATCTTTTTGCATCTTGCATTAGCATATTTATTTCCTTGCATTGCATGATCATTTTCCTTTAACATACTTAAATTTCTTGCATTAGCATTGCATTAAAAATTCTCAAGCTCCATGTGAATAATCTTGTGGCGTATAACAACCCATAAGGATATTCACCGTGGTGGCATAAAAATAACCATGCATTCATCTAGTTGCATTTGCAATATAGTTCTTTACATGCATATAAATATATAAAATCCCAAAAACATTTAGAGGAGAAATCTTGTTGAAGTTCTATCTGGAAATAATCATGATCCATCTTGAAAATTTTTTAGACACATGAAGCTTATGTGGCAAACCACTAACGCTTAATCAAGTTCCACTAGCTTTGTTGTCTATTTGAGTTCAGCAGATTTCAAGGAAGAGAAACATGATAAGGCGATATACCCTCGTCATTGTCTACCTCAACTCCCACAATAAACCCGACACTTCAATCCAATTTTGGGGAGAGCACCCCCCAATCACCACGATAAGTATCTCTACTATTATATTATTATATTATTAGCTAATATTTTGGTTTGCTTAGTTTGCTAAGAGTCTAGTTCATAAAGTCGTTTTTAAAAAGTCTTTAGTAGAAGTGTGATCTTTAGAGTGTGAATAAATAAATAAATAGGAGTGTATAAGAAGTTTTTCTTTTCCACCTACATAAAATAATCTCTGAAGCTAAAATCTCATGCATGGAAATGATGAATAGTTGCTTCGCCTGTAATTCTTTTTCAGTACCTAGCTTTCAAGCTTAATTTCTCTTGAGCCTTAAAAATGCAAAACTGCTTTGACTTGAGATTTGCTCAACCTGAAATCGTGGGTTGCAAATTGCTTGCTCTAAAATCTAGGTAATTGACGGATATGATATATGAGAGTTTGAGCTGCTATTGATCTTACTCCTAGTGATGCTAGATTTCTGGAGATTTATTTTAAAAACTTTAAAAGTGCACATGATAAGTTCTGTGTGACAAAGTGTTGAACCTCCTACCACGACCATATATACATGTTTCCTAGATTAGGAAAATCTTTTTTAACATATATAGGCTGCTTGCTTTGCATTGAGTTTGTTCAATCTTTGTCGACCCTTAGAAACTTGTCATGCTGATCATATACACTCCACTCCACTCGACTCCATACACATATGCTATTTCCGCCCTGGAAGTACGCATCCACCACCATATATATACCACTATCATCCACTCACTCTAGCCAGCAAAAATGTTCTACTCCTATCCTAGGAGAGAGCAACCAAAAATATTTCCTATACCCATTCACTCATTCATTGCTAGCCAATATCTTACAAAGGCTCCATTGTATTTATTTATCTCTCAAAAGTTATTACAAAAGAGATCTGGGTTGTATATTAAAAAAAAGGTGGGGGAGATGAAAAATGGACAAAAGTCCTACGGGCGAGTAGAGCCTACCTCCCTAAGAAAAAAAAGAAAGGGAGATGAAAAATGGACAAAAAGTCCTACTGGGCGAGTAGAGCCTACCTCCCTAAAGAGAAGAGATGAAAAATGAACAGGTGTTCGAGGGTGAGTAGAGCCCACATCTCTAAAATAATAAAAGAGAGAGAAAAATGGACACAAGTCCGAGGGTGAGTAGGACCCACCTCTCTAAAATAAAATAAAAAAATAATAAATAAATACAACCCAGGTTCTCTATAAAGTTTCCAAATCCAAAAGAGAGAAGATTCCTCAAGGAGCAAAAGTAAGATTTCTCATCTATTCTATTCACTTCACTACATACTTTACTACATTCCTTACCATCTATATTCTATCCACCATACACATGCACCACTTGATCAAGTGTGACTTGTAACTTTGGATCCATTGCTTGAATTTATAATATATGCTTAGTAAGTAAATAAATTATTTTCTCCTACCTATGAGCTCCCAGATATAAAGCCTTAGATATAGGGGTGAGAAAGAAGAAGGCATAGTGTGCTACACGCCTTAGCCAAAAATACTACATATTTCGAGAGAAAGGCAACACTACTTTATTGCCTAAGAGAGGATCCATAAATACCACAAATGAGAGATTAGAGAGAAAGTCATACTGAGGAACTTTGAGTTTTATTTGAAAACTTGCAAAACTCCGTAAGGACAGTTGAACAAAGAGTTTTAGATATGGTGCTTAACATGATTGTTCTCGCCTTTCAATTGCCCAAGATCAAAGAAGAGGCTATAAGCTCCATAGATAAAGGTAATATGGGTAAGTTGAAGAATGAACAATTTATTCTTATCCGGAGGAGAAATTTTGTTTGAAAGCATGTGTACTTGTTGAGGTGTGAAAGCGTTGTAGCAACTCCCGATCCTTTGCTAAGTTTGGCTTTGCTAGGGACTAGCAAAGGGTAAGCTTGGGGAGCTTGTTGACACTGTTATAGCATAAAATTACTAGTCAACTAAACATGAATAAGGGCTTAAAATAAATATCAACATAAGTCTAGGGGTTTAACTAACATAATTCCACGAGCTTTGGTGATTTATATATTTTCGAGGGGACTTGATGGATAAATGCGAGAGAAGAATGGAGAAAGTTTGAATATACATCTCATACAATGGCAAGCCTTGACCGTGAAGTAGCTCAACCCAAAATGTGGACTAAAACACTCTAGAAGGTACCGAGAAGACACCGGGAGAAACATGGCTCGGTTGGGCCACAAGACCTGGGCGACCGCCCGGTGTGATTTGGGCGGCCGCCGGGGCTGCCAGCATAACCAAACAGGACCATCTTCGTAGGTCGGTTTGTAACCGACTTTGAGGTTGTATCTACACCGTTGCCAAGGTCGGTTTGATCCAAGGGCTATCGCTCATCGCCAAGGCCTATATAAGAAGACCCCCGACCCTGTGGTTAAACCCTAATTCATTACTATCTTATTCTATCTCATTAACTCTTAGTTGTAGAGGGGTCCCTTGAAAGGATCAACTCTCTCTAAGGGATTAGTGAAGTAGAATTAGAAATGTAATTAGAACTAGATTAGATCTAATCAAGAGTGAATATCAAGTTGAGAGATTAGATCAAAGAAACTTAATTAGAGTTCTAGATCTATTCTTGAGAGCAAAAGAGTGAGTGGAGGAGAAGAAGGGGAAGCACCGGACATGTCGGTGACTCCTTTACGCTTGTACCTCTGGGATCAAGGGCCTATGGCACTTGATCCTGAGACTTCTATGGTGGATCAACTTCTTGTTTGAGTAAGTATCATATTATCTTCGGTGTTAGTATTATTCTTAATGTTCATAACTCTTTGAGTACTTTTAATCTATGGGAATCTATAGATTAGAGGGGTATACTTAGGTGTAGGCGTGGTGCCTAGATCAAAGTTACTTATGAATGCACCCTACCTTCCGGACATGGTAGATCGTGGTAGTGACAGTACCATTGATTCCTTTGGATTCCACATCCCGTTGGATAGGACACGTAGGACGATGTTGCTGGGGGAATAGTAAGTTTCGCCCTTACTTTCCCTTGAGTACGTCCCTTTAAGAACAATATCAACATAACTTACAAGAATGAGACCTAGACAACCATAGGAATCTTCTTGCCTCTTGATCCTCTCCCGTCCTTGATTGATGCTCGGGGATTAGTTATATGCCTCGATTATTCTCATACCATCCTCCCCCGTGGATTCGATATTTAAAACCCTCTCGGGTGAAATGCTCACTAGTATCCGTTCGCTGCGGATTATTATAAATATTTCAGTAGGCTTATCAAATACCAACGGTGGCTAGAGAGGCTCTTTCTGCGCGCGCAAAGGCACGGGGGCGCCGGCAGTTACCAGCCAGCGGCGGTCCCTCTCGCCGGAGCGCTCGCTCTCGTGCGAGGCGGCCGCGCTCTGGGAGAGCTCATCCCAGCCCTTTGCCCCGGCCTCACGGAGGGCCTCCCGACACTCCTCTAGCTCCTCCCAAGCCGCCGGGTCTCCTCGACACGCATGTGCTACAAGGAACGGGGAGATTGCAGAGCAACAAATCACAAAGACGTGTACAACCATGCTTGCCGGTGAACTTACACGAGGCGGCTCGCTCCCCTCCTCCGATTGGCGTGCGCCAGCGCGTTGGCTCGTCCTCCTCCTCGGCGTCGGGCCACTCCTCTGCGCCATTGCGGTGCATCCTCCACCGCCTCGTACCAGCCCTTGGCCTCATCCATCTCCTGGTTCGCCCTCAACTTGGATGTAATCCAAGGGGGGACTTCGGCCGAGCGAGAGGTGGGCGACATGAGGTCTTGGCGCCCTGGTGCCGGAGCCGTCATCAGGCGGCACTTGTCGCTCGGTACCTCCCGAGGCTGCGGTGGTACGGGCCGGCTCGCCATGCCTGCCGGGCGTCTGCGGTGCCCGACGGCTGCGCTGGCGCGGTCCACGGGCCCCTATACACACAAGAGTCACTCAAGCACTTCTACAGGATACAATGTACATGTTCATGATCGGTGGCCGAGTATACTCACACGTCGGTGAAGTGAAGCCCATGAATGCGGCCTCGAGGCGCCATCGCTGCGGCCACCTCCACTTCGTGGCGCCGACACGCCACCATGAGGACCAAGGAACGCCTGGTGTTCTCTCTTCTCGGGCCGCTGCATGAAACGCGGCGTCGGTCAAACGATAGTCTCGCACCCGAGTGACTTGAGCACATTGGCGCATTACTTACTACAAACGCCTAATCAACACGGACATCTTCTTCTTCATCATCGACGACAACAACAGCTCCTCGCGGCGAGCTTCAGCTTGAGGTGACGGCGGAGCGGTCGTCCCGCCCGTCACCTTCCTCGGATGAACTCCGTGCGGATGGGTTCTCAAGGGGCCCTTGCCGCCGGTCCGGTCCACGCTGCCGCCCCCACTCTCTGGCCTCCTCGGTGCTGCTGGTGCAATGGCGGCGGCTCGGCCGGGCGCGACCATGAACGTCGGCCGGCCTCCTCGGGGGACGGGGCTCAAGTACCGGCCGCTAGCGACATGCCATGGATGCGCATATGGAAAGCCGTGAATACAGCCACAATCTACACGAGACTATGCATTGATCAATCAATTCGCCGAGATACAAGACTTACCAATGGCGGCGGGTTCAGCGTTGAGAAGTGGACCTACTTGTTGGCCCAGCGGATGGGTAAGAGGCGCGGCCGGCCGCCAGGATCTTGGACACCGGTTTTCGCACCTCGCCCGGCACAGACCACTCCGCCCGACTCGCGGGTACCATCGTTCGTCCGGTATACTGAAACCCGGGATGATCCCTCTCGCTTGAGTGGTTTGCGTCCGGCGCACCGCGAGCGTATGTGCGATGTCGATGCCGTCCACATGCGGATCGTCGATCATGGTCACTAGCTCCATCACCGGTGCATATCGTTGGGGGGGCTCCTCGTTCCGGACTTGGTCGCCTCACCGGGACAGGTCGGATCGGCGGTATCGGCACCTCCGATTGCGGGTAGAACCACCGTGTGAACCAGCGCCGTTAGATGGCAGCGGCGTGGTGGGGAAGCGGCTGCCCGGTTACCGCGGAGCTTCACATAAACACCACCAGCAATGCGTGACCCGAATCCCCTTCAACCCAACATAGAAGAAATACTTCGGAGATTGAGATTGGGGGAGAATGCCGAAGAAACACTCACACATCGCGTGATGAAGATGGCGATGTCGAGGATGGCGTTTGGAGGTAGGTGGCAGAGCTGGAGCCCGTAGTAGGCAAGGAGCTCCAGCAGGAACGGGTGCGCCGGCATGCGAAGCCGCGCCGAAGTGGCTCTCGAACACTACTACCTCATCTGCCCGAGGCATGGGGTGCGGCTCCACCTCCGGCACCCTCCGGTGGCTTAGCGACTGCTTTCCGGTAGGACGCCGGCGTCCACCGGCTCTAGGCGGTGTCGTCCGTGGACTGCGACGCGGCCCACTCGATCCATGGATCACGGGATCCTCCGTCGCGGGGGGCGCGGGTCGCGCGCCACGCCCGGCCGGCGCCCTCCGCGGCCGGCGTGGCTCCGCCCGTCCTCCGGCAGCACCTCCGCCGCGAATTTCGACAACCTCCACACGCGCGGCGATCCATCTCGCCTCGATGGGCTCTCAATCGATGAAACATTTCAAGAAGATGAACAGTGTTAAAGCGAATCGAAATACTTCAAATCTAGATCCACATTGGGCATCAATGGCGGCAAATCAACAGATCTACAAGGTACTTACCGCTTGCAGTCGGTGACGGCGCGATTGAAGGCGAGAAACGGCGGCGCGGTCACAAACCCTAGCTCTTGCTCATTGTAGCAGGATGAGGAAGAGGAGAAGAGTCGGGAAGCCGAATGGTTCGCCTGGGCGGATAGAGCGGGAAGGAGGTGCGCGCGGTATTTATAGCCTCAACTGCGTCCCTAGGGTTGCCGCATGGGTAACCGTGCGCGCCCTTGGGCCCGCGATTCCCGCATTTCCCGGATTGAGTGCGTGCGGCGCAGCGGCGGCATCGGTTGCCATTATTTCATGGTGTTTGGATCCGGTGCGTCTTCTTGCTTACGATATTGCCTTTCGCTCTCCCCGGGTGGAGAACTACAATGAAGAAGCTTCAAGCGCAACTCGAGAAGATGAGCTAATCACGCTCGAGGAAACCCGCCTGCAATTTTGCACGTGGAACGCAAAATACATCGAGGGCGTTCGACGCTACTACAATCGTAATGTGCGCGGAAGAGCCTTTGCGGTTGGCGACCTGGTCCTCCGAAGGAAGCAGAAGAGTGTTCACAAGCTGGGTTCTCATTGGGAAGGCCCCTTCAAAGTTAAAGAGGTCACCCGGCCAGGAGCTTATCGGTTGACGACCATGGAGGATATTGACATCCCTAACTCCTGGAACATCGAGCATCTACGACGATTTTACCCGTAACACGGGGACTCTGTAAGCCAGCTTGTATCATTTTTTACCTTCTGCTGTCGCATGATTAATAAAGTTTTTGAGCTAGTTGACATGGTTATATTTTCTTTCGGCCGACGTAACAATTTATTTCCATGCTCGACCGAACTCTAAAGTCACTGGACCCTCTAGAGCCATCCCGCGTACTTGGTCGTTTTCGCGAAGATACGTGACTTGTGTACTCCCCGCATAGACTGACGACTGGCAGGTGGCTCCTTAGTGTAGTCGAACAGCCCAATAGCTTGCCTGAGCATCGTGTCTCCTTGTTGCGGCTATACTGGCGCGTTAAGGCTAGGACAGGAGTCTACATAGGTGACATCCTTTCGTCTACAGCCTACACGATCATACTTAATCAACGACCATAATCGTATGCATGCTAAAACGATTATAACATAAAAACACAGTACTAGCTATTAATGCCACCCACATCCGGGCGTGGCTCGGCTAAAAGATAAGTGTTTTTTACTGTTTTTTCACCCTAACCTTCCTTGCTATGGCCAAAGGAAACAAAATATTATGCACGGGGCAACTTCACCCAGGTCTTCACCTTCGCCGACTCGGAGGAGCGGGTTCATCTCATCCGCGAAGCTGCGCCGCCGCCTCGTCGGCCTCTTGGCGCGGTTCAAGCGATGGCCTCCGTTATTCCGTGTGCGTAGCCTAGGCGGACGCCATTTGAAACTCCCACAGCGGGATAATGGGGAGCGCCACCGCCAGCATGCCGAGCAGTGTCGCGAGTGGCTTGGCGGGTGAACTCAATGAAGTTCTCCCAGGCCACCGTGCTACGCTGCTCCACGTTCTGAGCGTCTGTTGGGGGCGCTTCTCGGATTGGCCCCGCCGACCGCGTAGCCATGGATGGCGTTGAGGACCGGGTCGACGCCTTGCAAAGATGCTCGGTCGCACCCTTCCGCAGGGCACGCCGACCTCCAGCCTCCGTAGATCTGCATCCCACTGGAGGCAAAGACGCCCACCAAAGTACACAAACAAGTAAGTTCAACATACTTCATCCGTCTAACCTTTCAACAGGTAATCGATCGACGACCAAAACCATACGTCGCGATCGGCGCGGTGTTTGGAAAACTCCTCGCGCTGCGAGGTCCGGTTGCCCTTGTTCGCCCGGCACAAGCCGCCTTTGCAGGTCTCAACGGACGCCTCATACTCTACAAGGTATCATCAAAACAGAATGTAATTTGCATTATTACTCACTATTTTCGCAAAGATCTCTACAGCCTATTGTTCCCTGAACGATTTAAACGATGAAACTCACCAAACACTTGATCCCGGGCTTCATGGCGCACCCTTAGCTCCCGTGACGGCGACTTCGAACGCTCCTCCTCAAGCGCCTTGCGGTCGGCGTCACCAGCTGGCGCGCTCCAAGTCCAGCGCGCTTCGCGCTACCGGGCGGCCGGGGCAGCCTCGCCTCCAAACGGATGCGCTCGACTTCTAGCGATTCACGCCGGTGGCTAGAGACGCTCCTTCTCAAGGCAAAGGCATCACGCCTGGCGCCGCGCCGCCCAACGTGGTCCCTCCACCCGGGAGCTCCGCGCCCGTGCGAGGCGCCGCGCCCCCCGGTTGAGCTCATCCCGCGCCCGTCTCGGCCTCACGGGCGGCCTCCCGGCGCTCCTCTAGCTCCCTCTGCAGCCGGGCCGAGTCTCGACACGCATGTCTTCGCAAGGAACACGAGATACAGAGCAACAAATCACAAAGACATGCACAACCATGCTTGCCCGCTGAACTACACGTTGACGGCTCGCTCCCTCCAGCTTGGCGTGCCAGCGCTGCGGGCTCATCCCCCTCCCGACGTCGGGCCACTCCTCCGCTGCCCGCGCCGGCATCCTCCGCCGCCTCACCACCCCCTGGCCCTCATCCATCTCCCGGTCTTCGCCCTCAACTTGATGTAATCCAAGGGGGACTCCGGCCGAGCGAGAGGTGGGGCGACATGAGGTCTTGGCGCCATTGTGCCGGAGCCGCCATCACGGCACTTGTCGCCAGTACCTCCCGAGGCCGTGGTACGGCCGGCCGCCACGCCATGGGCGCCCGCGGTGCCCGACGGCTACGCCGGGCGCGGCCACGGGCCCCCATATACACAGAGTCACTCAAGCACTTCTACAGATACAATGTACATGTTCATGATCAGCCGAAAGTATACCACATCGCCGGGCGGTTTAAGCCCACGATCGCGCCTCCGGCTCGCCATCACCGCGGCCACCTCCCACTTCGGTATACCGACACGCCACCCATGAGGACCGGTGGGAACGCCTGGTGTTCTCTCTTTCTCCGATTGCCGCATGAACCGACGTCGGCCAAACGATAGTATCGCACCGGGGACTTGAGCACATTGGCGACACTTACAAACGCCGTAGAATCAACACGGACATCTTCTTCTTCTTCATCGACAAGACAACAGCTCCCGCGGCGAGCTTTCGGCTTGGTGACGACGAACGGTCGTCCGCGCCGTCACCTTCCTCCGGATGAACTCGGTACCGGATGGAGTTCTCAAGGGGGCGCTTGCGGCTGTCCGGTCCTCGCCGCCGCCCCACTTCTCGGCCTCCTCCCGGTCTTCCAGTAAAGTGGGCGGCGGCGGGCGGGGGGCGCGACCCCGAACGTCGGCGGCCTCCTGGGACAGGCTGGTACATTTTGCACGACATGCCATGGATCGCATATGGGAAAGTCGTGGAATACAGCGCCAATCTACCACCGCACTATGCATTGATCAATCAATTCGCCGAGATACAAGACTTACCAATGGCGGCGGGTTCCGGCGTTGAGTGGACATCGGCTTGGCACGCCCGGATCGTGGGGCGCTCCGGCCGTCGGCAGGATCTTGGACACCCTGTTTCCGCACCTCCCCCGACGATAGCCACTCCGCCGACTCCGCGGTACCATCGTTCGGCCCAAAGATATCGAAACCCGGGATGATCCCTCCGCTTGAGTGGTCGCGCCCGGCGCTCCCATGAACGTATGTGCGATGTTGATGCCGCCCACATGCAGATCGTCGATCATGGTCACTAGCTCCATCACCCGGCATATCGCCGGGGCTCTCGCTCTTGGTTCGGCTTGGTCGCCACCGGGACACGAAGTCGGATCGGCCGATCGGCACCTCCGATTGCGCAAAGGGTAGAACCACCGCGATGAACCAGCGCGCCACGTTAGATGGCAGCGGCGTGGTGGGGAACTGGCCCGCCCAGTTACCGCGGAGCTTCACATAAACACCACCAGCAATGCGTGACCCCGAATCCCCTTCAACCCAACATAGAAGAAATACTTCCAGAGATTGAGATTGGGGAGGATGCCGGAAACACTCACACACATCGCGTGATGAAGATGGCGATGTCGAGGATGGCGTTTGGAGGTAGGTGGCGTAGCCGAGCCCGTAGTAGGCAAGGAGCTCCAGCAGGAACGGGTGCGCAAAGATGCGGCCGCGCCGAAGTGGCTCGAACACTACTACCATCGGGTTCGAGGCATGGGGTGCGGCTCCACCTCCACCTCCGGCCGCAACGACCGACCTTCGCAGACACCGGGCGCCCACCCGGCCTTCTAAACGGTGTCGTCAGTGGATCGCGACGTGGTCCACCCGATCCATGGATCACGGGATCCTTCCGTCGCCGCACGGGTCCGCCGCGCCCGCGGGCCAGCGCCCTCCGCCTCGGGGCAGCGCCCGCCCACGTCCTCCAAGAACACCTCTCCGCGCGACCCCGACAACCTCCACACGCGCTGGCGATCCATCTCGGCCCCGATGGGCTCTCCAATCGATGAAACATTTCAAGAAGATGAGCGATGTTAAAACGAATCGAAATACTTCAAATCTAGATCCACATTGGGCATCAATCGACGGCAAAATCAACGGATCTACAAGGGTACTCCATCGCAAACGCCGGTGACGGCGCGATTGAAGGCGAGAAACGGCGGCGGTCACAAACCCTAGCTCTTGCTCTCTCAGAGCAGTGATGAGGAAGAGGAGAAGAGTCGAAGCCGAATGGTTCGGCCTGGCTGATAGAACGAGAAGGAGGTGCGCCGGTATTTATAGCCTCAATCGCAAGGCCCCTAGGGTTGTTGCATGGGTAAATCGTGCACGCCGCGGGCCCGCATGACTCCCCGCATTTCGGGTTGAGGCAAGGCGGCGCGCGCAAAAGACGGTTGCCATTATTGCGCCTTCCCCGGTGGCGCTGCGTGAGGCGCCGCCACGCCGCCCCCGCCTCATTTCTCGGGACGATTTGGTCCCCGCACAACCGCCTTTACAATTGACCGGATATGCCGCCATTGAGATCCGGGGAGCGCCACCATCCAAATCTTCTCGACGATGCTTCATCCATATCCTAGATACTCTGATTTTTCTCGCTCGACTTTTTCCTTATTTATCGGGCCACCAAGATCCCCCCCGCCGATGATGAGGGCAGGATTTTCTTCCTGGGCATGCGCCTATTTTGATCCATGCACGGTGCATCGGCATCCCACGCCCGGGCAGACTAATGCGTTCGAACTCCGGTATGGGCACCAACCTTGGTGTTTGGTCAATGCGCCGGCTAGGTTTCCGATTACTTTCGGGGACTATCGCCGATTTTTCTTAAGACCCTACCGCTCAATCTACTAGCCGGGCATACCTCTAGACTATCGCCGATAAACCGACGACAACATAAACCCGATCACTCTAGCGAAGTCGACACATGACGGTTAATTCTATAATTAGCCAAGTCCTATCTATTAATATGTCAACTAGATCATAGTTCACACATTAATAAGATAACATGAGGGTAACTATACTCTAGTTGAACGCATTGCAATATGAATATAAAGACTTGAATATTGAAAGGAACTCCATAATAATATTAATATTACCAAAAGATCCTTCCAAGGAGACAAGCCCTCCTTGAAGCTCAACCTTGCTCAAAACTACAACTAGGACTAAAGAAAGTGAGTAAAAGTGCTCAAGGGTGTGTGTTGTGTTTAGAAAGGGGGTGTGGCCTCTTATTTATAGTGAAATGAAAGTGGTTCTTGGGGGAGTTTTGGCGCAAATCCCGAAAAGCACCGCCATGCACCGCCTCTACTCCTCGAGGCCTGGACACGGAGACAAGGCGCGCGGGATCACTGTGCTCGCGGGCGGCCGCCGGGCCGCACTCGCGCCGGTCGGCCCGGGTTTGGCCCGCCCCACGCCCTCCTTCACACGTGTGAGCCGGTGGCCCATTCTAGGTCGCCTTCCTGAGGAGGTGCTTCGGTCCATTTTGCTTCGGTTCCGCCTCGGCCACGTTCCCCTTGGCCAAAGCGTATTTCCCGAGTTGCACATTACTCTTTATTTGGCGTACTCTCACTGTTTCCGTGTTTGTTCCTCGCAAAACAAATATTCTCGAATACAAGTGGAACTAGGTGAGTAGTAAATGTTTATTTGGCATAAGTGTGCTCCATCTCTCTTAATTAGAGCTAAGTTGGCGGTATAAGATGTGTGATAGTGACCGCCAACAAACTCCCCTCTGCTTAACCTTTGCTCGCCCCGAGCAAATAGCTAAGTGTTTTGGTTGATGATCGGGAGTTGCTTCAATGCCGATACAAATCAAAATGTGCCATGTTTATAACAAAGAGTTCACTTATTGTTTAAATAAGTTGGCAATTTTCATCTATCCTTATTACTCGAATCATATGGGTCTTATAACATTTTTCCACATTCTTGGGTGATTGCAAGATAGAACGGTCTCGTAGAGCTACTACTTCTTGTATTCTTTTTGAGTAACTATGCATCCAGGGATTTTATTTAGCATATGTATATAAATGCATACTCTTTTTTTTTTGAATACTTGAGAGAGTGTGATGTCCTCTTTCTTTCTTTTTTTTTTGGAGAGGTGGGCTCTTCTCACCCTAGACTTGTGTCTTTTATTTCCTCTCTTTTTGGAGATGTGGGCTCTACTAAGCTTCTCGGACACTTGTCCATTTTTTCATCTCTTTTTTTTTTTTTAAAATTGGTTCCTAGGATGTCAAGTTCTCTAAGAACAAAGTTATAGTAGAGTCTCTTTGTACCATATCATATCGACAATAACTTAGAAAAGGATTCATGTTCTTGCAACCCATGTTTATCAAGTTTTTTAGGACAAGACAATATTAGCCAACAAACTTAAACATTAAGGAATTCTAAGTTATAAACTAGGTGCAAGCCGATCATAAACGAGCAACTATTCATCATTTCATCTTAAGAGAAACCTACACCATCTTATGTCAAATAAAGGAGTGGAATATATTTTTGTTTCTTTAATCATTTTTCAAATTTTTTTTTTGAATGGAAAAGGAATTGAGAATGACTTGGGAAATTAAAGGCTTACCCGTGGGGGTCCTCCCCAAGCCGCTCAAAAGCCTATGGGTGAGGGATTATATCCCATGTAGAGCCAAAATGCTCTCTCCTCTGCGGCGGATTTGCTCCTCTCATGCGCGGATGTCGGTGAACTCTTTGCGGTACTCCCCGGTGGCGCCGATCTGCAGTCTATACATAGGAGTGGAGTGTATCATGAATATTTTTATTACTCACCTCTAGACCGTGGATGCGTGTGCTGAGATCCTGGATCGTCTAAGGCTCCTCCGTGTGTCGGCGTTGTGGTGATGGAGGCAATCCTTCGCATTCGGAAGAGATCTCAGAGGAGCCCCGTCCATGCCGAGCCACCCGCCCGATGCGGGTGCGGGGTGTAACCCGATCAGCCTAGTATGTACCACGGGTTGAGCATAGCGAAAAGAAACCATGTACCGGACCTAGCGTGAATCCAGTGGTGGAGTCAGGTGCAGGGGTCTGCACAAAGTTTGGTGGTGGTGCACGTGATCGTGAAGTTCCTGCCCCATCTCTTGCTACCCTCCTGGTTGACCTGCGAGACACAGAGCTTCTGCGCGCTTCGTTGGAAAGGATCCGAACGAAGGTAAGTGAATGGGACTTATACAATGAGTATTCCGGGTTAGGAAGCGGAATCTCCAATGTATAGCCCGGAAAATAATAAATGACTTTCTCGCGTTAATCTGCATCAAGTTTAATATGATGCCCTTGAACCAGGATTGGATCATGATCTCGGGGAGCGGGTCAAGAATGTAAAGAACATTCTCGTCCTTCCAACAAGACCCGACACCATGAGCAAATCCGTGTCACAAGGAGGTGCAATAAAAATGTGGTGGTAAACTTGATGGTTTCTAGCATCCAATTAATTATTTCTTTCACGGGAGCAATTTTGATTCGTTTTACCATTGCAAAAAGACATTTTAATTCAGCAGATCGTGAATGCGACGGGGGTCTTGTCTAGGAAATATAGTGCTAGACATCCATTTGTGCATAAACCTTAGTGATGGATGTTGTATATTTGGATTAATGACCTCAAATCTATCACTAGAACAATCAATATCGATATGTGCATGAAGAAAGCATCACGATTATACCCGAAGAAGGGTCGCGATCAAAATCAATCAAGCACTTTGCTTTATCGAACCCCAAAATTTTAGCAATTTGTTTCCATGTGCGATAGTAGGGGGTATGAAAAAGTCGAAAAGAAATTCCCTCATCATGAACTTTCAAAGTGCACAGGAATTGATAGTAAGCGAGTCTAGAACCTAGTTCATCAAGAGGATCTACCTTTGCCCATCCTACGGCTCTCCACATGCGAGGAATTCGTAATCCATACCTAATTTCTCGAGAACTTCCAGGAGAGAAGCGTGGCGCGTGAGCCGAAGGGTCGATCTTTTGAGCATGTGGTATGCTTGTATCTCGTGCATTGTTGGTATAAATTAACGCTACACGTAAAAATCCGCAAGCGCACGGATACCCATGTAGCTTTCACCGGGGGAGTATTTCAAGGTATATCGATTTCCCACGGGAACGTGAAGTGCACTAATCAAGATAATAAGTTGTCTAAGGATAACTATGGGTTTGTGAGAAGAGAGAGAAAGTTTCTAAGGCTTCTCTAATAGATCTAGGAATCAAAGATACTTCAAGATTTATTTATTATGGGACATCGTAACACTAGCCACGGAAAGGGATGAGAAGGGGGCTAGGGAAGCTCCGACTACGGTCCTACAAACACCAACCCTAACGTGGTGGAATACGTCTACCGTCGTATCATGTCACCACACAGGGCTACCACAAACTATCCGTGGGATTGGGTGCAATTCGTGTAACCACTAAACTAAGCACCACGCCCTAATCTAATAATTACTACTCTAGTGTTGCAAATACTAGAGCACTTGATGTAAGCGGGAATCTAATAAATAAAGTAGAAGTAAATGTTGAATGAAAGTAAATAGAGAGCTTAGAATTAATAAATGAAGAACACGGAGATTTGTTGAAGACTAACTAGTTGCCGCAAGATTACAAAGTTGATGAAGATCCGGCAAGTCCAGGCTCTTCAACTCTCTCCCTCTTCTCTCTCCTTGATCTAATTACAACTAGATGAACTAGTTGAACTAGATGAACTAGACAACTAGACAACTAGAGGGATCTCTCTTCTAATTGAAACCCTAACTTTTTTTGCTCAGAGATAACTAATGAAAGATAATGAGAGAGATAAGCCTTGGGGTCGACCACGGGGCCGCTTATATAGTCCGAGGTGGAGCAAGTCCTTTTTGTATTGCGCTTTACAACTCTAATCTTCACCATTGGATCAAACCGACCTTGAGCAACGGTGTAGAAACAACCTCAATATCGGTAGTGAACCGCCATAGGAAGATGAGGTCGACAGGTGGGACCCACCGGGCGTCGCGCCTAGATGGCTCTGGCGGCGCCGGGTGGAGTCCCCTTGGCCTCTCATTCCTTCCGGTGTCTTCCGGAATCTTTTAGAGTGTTTTAGTCCACATTTTGGGTTGAGTTACTTCACGTCAAGTCTTGTCATTATATGTAATGTATATTCCTAACTTTCTCCATTCTTCTCTGCATTTATCCGTTAAGTCCCTGGAAAGTCACGAGAATACCAAAACTCGTGGAATTATGTCAAGAAAAACCCCTATACTCTATTGATATTCATTTTAAGCCCTTATTTCATGTTTAGTTGACTATTAATATTATGCTATAACAGGTGTCAACAAGCTCCTCCAGCTTACCCTTTGCTAGTCCCTAGCAAAGCCAAACTTTAGTAATGGATCGAGAGTTCTTACAATGCTTTCATGCCCGAAAAAGTACACATGCTTTCAAACAAGAATTCTCCTTAGAGTTATATATATATATATATATATATATATATATATATATATATATATACGATGGCACTTTATTAGGAGCCCCGGCTGCTAGCGACGATCGGGGAGCCCCAGCCAGCACGTCAGAAAGCGGTCCGACCCACCCAGTAGGTGCGGCACGTGGGCTCGGGGTACCCCGCATGGACCGCGCGTGGGAGCGGCCCTGTGCTCGGCCGTCAGCGTCGTGTAGGCAGGGGAGCAGCACGTGCACCAACCAGCCACGATGACACACCTATGCATGCATGTATATACCAATTCAATCTCTTTCATTTTTGGCCATAATTCTTAAACACGATATCGGATTCAAAAATGGTTTTCACCATTGAACTTCTGACATTTTTTTGTGCACGAATCAAGATCTATTATGAATATTTTTTTTTTGAAAAATTTTAAAATTTAAAAATTTATGCATAAGAACAGAGAGTTTCTATATTATCGTCCGTGGATAAAATCTTATGGGTGAGTGCATAATAACATGGTAGGTGCTCTCGTTTCCTCTAAAATTTGAAAATCAAATGACCACACTTGAAACATAGCAATTGAAAGGTTGATTGGATACATATAACCACTTGTCAAGATGCATAGAATAGTTTTTAACACCGATGTTACGTAGAAAATTTATTGTTGGATGAATAAAAATCGTATATATTTTAACATGTGAAACCCTCTCCGTGAGATGAACATTCCACATGAAAATCGTGATTACCTCCACCAAAAGATTCTAACCCAAAATGGGAGTGTATAATTAACATGAGAACAATACATATAATGAGACCCCGCATGTGAAACATAGAGATACATATAACGAGACCCCGCATGTGAAACATAGAGAATATCTCATCTTATCTAAAATTTGAAATTTAAAAAATAATACATGTTGGACGATCGAGGAGGTTGGCATAAAAACATGTCACAAGAAGCATACAAGCTACTGCACGGTTGGCATAGAAAGTTTTGACACCTATGGCCACAGTCCTCACTAGAGCACCACCATATCCATCAAAAGAGGTAGCCGGAGCTGCGGTCACTCCTTGGAGACTTGAACATCGAGCTGAAGCATGCTCCCCTAAAACTGCATAGAAAATTTACTTGCTTGTCATTCAGTCATATGGAAAATCAACATAAGCACAGAAACATTTTTTATGCATATTAATAAACAAGCAAATTGTACTGGGCTCACAAAAGTACAAGAACAGACAATTTTCATACAGAGTAATCAACGTTACGTTCGACTGATGGTTCTATTGCATCGACCTAAGGTCCTAAGCTGCATATAAATCTTATTGTTAGATTACCAGACACATACATGCCTCTACCCAAACTGCATAGAAACCTAGCCCCTAAATTACCGAACTAGCAGTCTTCCAAATTGTATGCAGTTTCATGACAATGCGCTATTCCATCTAAAATGCATAAAAATTAATGGAATCAGATGCTTGACCAGCAAAAAATATAACCGCTGCAGTTGCTGCAACATCAAGAGGTGTGGTAATCAACGCCAAAACAAAATTAAGAATTCATATCTTGACTCATGTGCATAAAAACTAGAAATGAAACAAAGTTAGGATGCTGCATAATGATCTGGGCATCAGCGATGAAAGGAAAGCTCAAATAGTTCATATGAGATGAGATTGGGGTTGGGCAAGCAAATCACGCGACATGCGCAAAAATACCAGCACAAGCACATAATTTTCTAGAACTAGTGGCTGATATCCCTGCAAATAATCTAAATCACAGACACTTTTTTCATAGAGAAGCATAAAAATTTAACACATAAGATCTTGCATGCTGCCAGGCCTGAAAAATAGTCGGCTCCCTGTGCACATGGATCCAAATCATATGAATAGAGACTTATCAAGTGAAGCATAAATCAAAACAGAGAGCACAAACAACTAAATAGATTAATGTTGCACATATGCATGAAGGCACAAAATGAATGGAACCTCTTTTTTTTTTCCTTGCAGCAAGTACCAGTTCAGACATAAGCCTCTCCTGCTGCCAAGTTCTGTACACTGCAACAAGAAAAATGTACTCAAAGAAGAAACAAATCTCTTTAAATTTGAACATAAAAATCACTGGACTAGGGAGATGCTAGACATGATATTGTGCACGTAAATGTTTTCGAAGTTGGTCCTTTTGATATACCTAAAAAGGGATGAGCGCCGCCCGCCCCCAAAGGGCCCAAACCCTAGGGTGCGCCCGCCCGGCTCCCGCCTTCCAACCATCGGTCCCCTCCCTTCTCCTCCAGCATCACGCCCGTGGTTGAAGCGGAGTGGGGATCTATCGCTTTTTAATAAGTTTTTCCTAGTAGATCGAAGTCTTCAATGTTCAAGGTTTCTCCGTAGATCCAATTAAAGAGATTACTACGGCGTAAAGGCGTTGTCAAGATCATCAATGGAGCAATGGAGCATGTCGCTCTCGCCGGTGATGCAAGACGAAGACATCACCATTGGTGGAGAATAAGGTACTCGGCCCTTCCTTTGTCTTGTTGTGGTTCTATGCGGCCATGGCGATGGGCTAGTGAGATTTAGTTTTCCAACAATATCTATCCGGATGTCGGTTGGACTTGTGTTCTCTCATGACGACCGGTGAAGGCAACGGCGATGAGTTCGACGACGTAATCGGCGCGCGCCAATTTCATTATGTTTGCATGTGTAGTTTTTTAGCGGTTTACTTCTCTTTTACAAAAAAGTGATGGGTATGAGGATGTTGGCGGTGGATGGTGAGATGGCCCTCGTTGCGTTCGGGGACGGAGCTTGCGTCCCCGTGGCATATCCGTTTGGGATGATGATCCTAGATGGTGGAATTTATGGCTTTTTTAAGGTTTCTTGTCTCCCATCAATGGAGGTGTAGTAGTGTGGTTTACTTTTTTTGTAATGAGAGGATGTAAATTGCTTTTAGTATCAATGGAATTTTTCCTTATCGCAAAAAAAAAAAAAAAAAAAAATGTTTTCAAAGTTAATTTGATAAGCACTTGGCAACTCAACATGACTCATATTATTAAACTGAAAATGAGATGCATCACAAATCATCTAATTTGGATACTACCTAAGCACTCGGCTGTGAGGATGCATGCCATCTAAAACACATAAAAAATCAAAAGTTGTCGTTGAGCCTAGCTATTGCCCATTGAGAATCAGGACATTTGCAGTTTCATCTAAAATGCATAAAAATTGAAGGATATGGGCATCACGACACAAAAAGGAAAGGTCATGCAGTTCATATGAAAGGAAAGCTCACACAATTAAAGGATCTTGCTCAGCGTGTAGCTCTCGCCGAGCTTGAAACAAGTTGTCGTGCAATATAGAACCAATTAATCTCAAAACCATTTCACAAGGCAAAGTGAATATAGCACTCTACTGCACCTTCTTCTAGAACTGGATGTTCACCAGGTGTCGCTGCTCCCCATCAGACTTGAGACCAAAATCAGCCACTGCAGTCAGTGTGAAGCAAGCAAACAGGAAAACAAATCAGCCACGCATCCGGCACCACCAGCAAGCAACTGTGCTGTGAAGTATACAAAGTAATTTGAACCAAGTAATAACACATCGCAGGAAGCATACAAGCTATTACACGGTATGCATATAAAAATTAATGTCAACTACATTAATGCAAAATCAGGGCCAAAAAAAATCTAGAAAAGAAATCATAGGTTTTTGTACCAAAAAACTCTCAAACAAAAAGGAAGCTGACTAATTTATGCATCAGCACATAGGGGGTGATCTCAGATTGTTCATTGAATCCGTGGAACATGTGAATAAAGGAAGCATAAATAATTTGAAGAAGCTAATAAGACATCACAGGAACCATACAATCTATTACATGGTTGGCATAAAAAACTGAAACTTATGTCATAATAACACATTCATGTACGAACCTGGTGAGATCCGCATGGGTGAATCCTAATATTCGCTGCCCATCCAGCTTACCGCTGCCTCGTGTTGGAGACCGCAGTCTGCCATTGGGTCATGCATGATTGTTGAAGGGCCTTTCGCCGACCAGGCCGCCGCTTGCAGCCATCGGGACTCCGCTGGCTGCGTCGAACAGACGCGATTCAGAAAAGGGGATCCCCACACGGGGAGGGAGGTGAACGAGATGCCGCTGGAGAGGGAGGAAGCAGCGGTCTTCGCACTGGATCTGCCGCTCTCATGTGTTGGCAGAGCTCGATTCGGCCACTGCGCTGCAGCAGAGCGCCAGCACCACCGGCTGCAGCTTGCGTCGGGGCTGGATCTCCGCCATGGCGCATTGTCGACGCGGGACGGTCCGCGCCCCACACATCTGGCCGCACCAACACCAGGGGCCACGCATCTGACGGCAATCCGCCCTTTCGCCTGCCCAGCCGGACCCGCCCCGCCATGGTTAGTCAGGGAGGGGCGCCGCCGCGGGCCCTGGTAGGGAGCAGGTGCCGGGTCGTCGGAGGTGCCACCGCGTGCCGTGGTGGGGAGGGGTCGCTCACCGGCCACGAGCTCACCGGGCGCTGCCGCTCGCTCGACCGCTAGAAGCCTGCTGCGTAGCCACACGAGATGCCTGGAGCCACGATTGGATTCAAAATGAAAAATTGGGGGTGGTGGGGGGGGGGGGTGGGGCGGGGAGAGCGGAGGGTCCGGAGTGGGGTAGGGTAGGGTGGGCTCGTCATTTGGTTCGGTCCATTCCAGCTCGCCAGGTGGTTTGGCGGGTCGGTGTATTGCTGGTTCGGTGGAACCAGCTTGCTGCAGTTTGGGCCAGGGCTCCCTCTAACTAAAGAAAGCCCTAAGCTCCTAATAACATACCTATATATAT
>JADLZK010002373.1:0-37052 GCA_015847255.1 Hyparrhenia diplandra
TTGCTTCCTATTATTGGGTTTCTTATTGGATCGGCTCTAGTGCGAGGACCGCTTCAAACACCACACCCTCACTGGCGCCCTCCACGGAACTCATTTCTAGAGTGCTTGACCACATTCTCGGATCTGCTCGGGGCGGCGTGGCGGTGGAAAGCAGTGTTGAAGGCTTCGGCGGCCCAGTAGCAAGCTGGGAAGCCACATCCTCGGCGGTGGCGAGACATGTCTTGCGCGGTGATCATCCCAGCGTGCGGCAGGCCGAGCCTGGCGGCTGTCATCTACGGTACGGCGGCGACTCTCGGTACGTCGATCCCACATCCCACAGCGCGAGGCCAGCGTATTGAAGTTCTTCGAGGAGGATCACTTAGGTGTGGCGATGCTCTTGTATGTACTGCTGCATCTCCTTCTCTTTGTTCCCTTCTTTGTTTGCTGATGTGTGTAGCGATCCCATTTCCCTACATGTGGAGCGGGGAAGGGGTGAATCAGAAGAGAAATCTCACACTTTTCAGCCAGATGCGGGCCTAAGCTCGCGTCTACCAGTCGGGCTTCGGTACGCTTCCCCTCCGGTTGAGTTTGGTGCCACATCGTGCGCCTGTCGCGATTTCAGTGCTTTTCGAGTTTTGGCTACTTATTAGGTGCAATTTTATTAGTGATCTGTGCTAGGGTTTCTAGTAAGGGATCATCCATTTCCGAATCCTAGTCTGATGGAATGAGATTTGCTTGGGATTGATGTGTAAGGCTTTGATTTAAAAGCTGGATTTGATTTGGTGTTTGCATCGCGGGTAGATCCTATGTGTCCTCTCATCTAATGGACTAATGCTACTTGAAATGGTGTTGAGGAGCTGATGGCATTTTCTTCTGGAGACATGCATGTTCGGCTGGGTTTTCTGCGTGGATCGATCTATGTGTTGGATTTACTTGTTTTGTTGGGTTGTGTGTGAGGATTTGGTTTGCGAGCCCAATCCTCTCTGCGTAAACGAGTGAGTGCAAGCGGTGGATCTATGGGCGTGCTTGCCCGAGTCGCCGCTTGTTTAGTTGTTGATTTGGATGTCGCGGTTACGGGTGTGGATTTGGATTTCTTTGTTGTGTGGTGAAGCCATCGTGTTGCATGGTGTTGAATGATACGCGCAGCTTGAACCAAGAGCACGCCATCTATAGATCAGCGTTTGATGCGTGCTTTCACTTTCAATATGAATCGCGATTATGCTTCACTTTCCGAGTTGCATTTTGTAGTTAAGTTCTCAGGATCCACTTTAGCGTGTGCGGTACGCTCGCTGCGTCTAGAGATACGTGGGTGCACCGATTCAAACAGTGGTAACGTACGAAATTGTCCAAATTATAAATAGAAGAGGCATGTGCATTCAGGTACAGGATGCTTTACAGGGATTTAGGATTCATTTTGTAAAAGAATTCAGAGGTAATAAGCTTGCTAGAATGGAGTACAAGTTGGTCTGTGGCTTTCATAGGTGCATATTTGAAGCGCATAATATTTTTGAGAACCATCGCCAGAGTTTGATTTCGGTGATACATGGTGGCCTATAGCGAACTGAATTTTTAGATTGTTTTCTTTTACTTGCCGCTCTGCTTCGCTTGAGTCCCAGTTACGTTTGAGGCGAGAGATAGGAGGCTTTCGATTATGTATTTTAGTGAAAGGTAAAGGTACCTATACGATACTAGTGGGAGATAGGAGTTATTATGCGATCAAATAAACATCTCCATTCCTAATTTGTATCCGGACTATATGAGATTTGCTCCTAATTTGCATTGAAGCGAGAGCTTGCTACATTGTTATTTTATTGATAAGGATTTGTCGTGCAAACAATAAAATCTGTGTTAGTTTTTATTAGCGGTGTTGGGTGTTGGGCTCCTCTCGCATTTTCACGTGAGTGGATATGATAACTAAAAATGTTTGTGTTGAAAGTTGTTTCTAAGTTACCCTCTCATGTGTCACAGCTTAACAAAAGTGTTGAGCCGTTTGCATCGGCGGGTTGTTGTAGAGTCGATTAGGCTCTCTCTGTGTCTCTATCTTTGAGATCTTGATTTGTTTGAGATTCTGACAGGAGCTTTGTGGCTCACCGGCTGACATGCAGAAGCCATGCATAGTTTGTCTAGTTTGCAGCACCCTGGCTTATCTTGTGCTCTAAGCGTGATGAATCCATGCTGCGGTCGGTTAGTATTTCAGGATACTGGAGTATGCAGGTCATCTCTTTTCGTGGGTGTCCTACTAGCCTTTGCGGTGAGTATGGTGGAATGGGGTGCTCCCAATGTTAGTAGAGATGGTGCATGTTGAAGTAAAGCACGACAAGCTGCAGCTCATCCTTTTCCGCGATGAGATGATTTGGTTTTGTTTGTGTTTTATCTCTAGCTAGTTTGCGGTCGTGTGTATTCCAAGACTTTACTCTTAATTTCTTACGGAATTTCATCTCTTTACTGATTTTCACTTGCTTTTGTCTAGTGAGGGTTGATATTTTGTCACTAAATGACCATTGAGTATTTTTCTCCGGATCTGAAATTGTGCAATAGTTGTTGGTTTGGTGGAAGGTAGTTCATGTTTTCGATGCTATGGCCGAGCAGTGGAGTTCCGGCGATCATTTCAGCGAGTTAGCTTTTGATGCGGAAAGTGCGAGCGAGCTTTTGTGTAAGCAAGGTGGCGGCCATGCTTGCTCAGCCTTGAGTTTTTGATTGTCTATAGCTTTGTTCTTTTCCTTGTGTTCGAGGGTGATCCATCAGGGTTTGGTGAAGAAGATGGTGTGAAGTATGCTGAAATTGTTTCTTGACGTTATATAATATTATTATAAAGGAGGGAGGTATCTAACCACGAAATGCCTAAGAAGCATGGATCAGGAGAGGGGTGAAACGAGGGTTGATGAGTATCATCTTGGAGTGATATGTAATATATCTTGTAGCTAGGCGGTACATGCTGTTATAAGCATACACTTGGCATGCATCCTTTGCGAGTTAGTCTCTTTTATCCACTCTCCCATCGAATGAATTTAAGATACTGCGTTCTAGCCTAACATTTTGTCTTAGCAAATGTAATGGCTTGTAGGTTTTGATCTTGTTCATGGAGCCTAAAGACCTACATGTCGACCTATCAATAAAACAATAGCTAATAAAAGCGATCCACTATCTGCCTTATATATAGTAGTTTCAAGGTCTACGCTTTTGTCCTATCGTCGGAAACCAAAGGGCCAAGTGCTTTACCATCTTTGTTCTACTCCATGAAAGTCATAGTAGTTGTAGTGGTCCATTCCTGCTACTCTCTTGTTCACGAAAACACCAAACACATTAATTAAGTTAAGCTAATTGCAATTATGCGTTAGCATAAATTGCAAGTACCCATTACTGCAATTATAGTTTTTGCGCATATGCAACATGTGGATAGCAATAGCATAGATTTAGCATTGCATTCGTGATTAGTTTTGTGCATATGGAATAGTATCAGAAGATTTTGGGGATGCGATTACGGATCAGTCACTCGTTCATCATCGGTTGAGGTGAAGCTACGTCAGCACTGCATATCTAGGAGTATTTAGTATTAATATAAAAGTGCTAGCAGGAACCGTGTTTGGATTTATGTAGCTGCTGATGGGGTGATGATGCACCTAGAACAAGCGTCATGCAAATTTGACATTTAGTAGTAGCATGCGTACTAGCTAAAAACCTTGATGTGAGCATCTAAGGTGGCTGCTCGGGTATATTTCAGTTTTATGTGCAACCTTATATGTCGTAGGTATGTTGACCAACTACATGTGTAGCTGCTATCTTTAAACAAGTGCAAATACAATGCTTGTAGTTGTGTTGTCCCATTTCTTACGAAAATTTTGTATCGGTACGCAATGTCACGATGTCCTATATTGTTTCACTTACCTCTTCAGCTGAGATAGTTGTTATCGGTTATCTCATAAGTAGTCGATAGCTAAGCATCTTCAATTATGTTTTATGAGTTTGCTGCTCGACACTGGTGCCTTTTAACGAGGGAAGAAGAACATGGCTACTATATATCGTACTTTGTTGAAAAAAAATTCAGAGAAGATGGCAAATGCAAAAAGGGCTCTAAAGAAGATGAAGTAAAAATGTTGCAACATGCATGGTTTTTGATTGAAAAAATCTCAGCTAGTTTAGAATGTTGATAGGTGCATGGTTCTTAACAATGAGGCTCTTTATGTCATTTTCTTGGAACTCTAAAAAGCTTACAAACACCTAGCTGTGAGTTGATTGATCATGTGTTCTTTGTTAGAATGATCATAAATAGAAGGATAGTTTGCCCATTTAGACTTTACGTTCTGATTCTCATATTCTCATTGGAGTATGTGGGCTGTTCTCATCCCCTTTGGCTGCAAAACATTCTTAAATGCTTGTTAAATAAGTGAAAATTGCATTATCAAGAAATACGAATTACACTATTTGAAATGTGCAATTTGTTATTTGGAATTGTGTAATTGTGTGGATTTGAAGCTGCTACTGTTGTTGTTGTTCCCACCTAGGAGAAATGTCTACAGGAAGTGTTTTGAAGTCTTCTTTAGTCGGAGGTCTTACAGTGTGCTCTCTACCTCTCCGTTGCATCCTATTGATTCGATGAAGGTACATTCTTAAATGCTAGTGTATTTGTCATTGTGCGTGTCCTCCCTCTCTTTTTATTCTCGCTTTTGCCGACGCCTTTTAACAAGTGCTATATCTATTAAGATATGATCATACGCACCAGAGCCATTTATCTTAGTGTGTATCTATAAGTAGTAGTATTGTAGGTGATATGTTGATAGATAGCATAAGAGTGTTAAAACAAAAATAAATAAATCATTCGGTTAATTAATTGCAATGGATTAATGATGCAAATTACAAGTACCGAAAATCGCCATTTTAGTTATGAGGATATGCAATATGTCCTTTTGCTTGTAGAGGTTGCCTTATTAGTAAGGAAATCATTCTTCCATAAGAATCCTTCCAACTTTGTTGACTTGGTGTTGTTGTAATTTCGGTTATACATGGTTTCATTGTCTCGCCTCTAGTTCCAAAACACCAACATCTTCCTCCCTTGTAATAAAACAAATTATTTAAAAACAAGGAGGGACCTGGAAAATACAAGATAACAAAAGTACAAAATGACATTGTTAACTCTCAGAGCCTTGTTTATGTCCGATGTTTTCTCCTTGTATTGTCCCTTTGTATTAAAAAAAATTGTTTAAAACAAGCGAGGGACCCTCGCGTTACAAGACAACAAAAGTACAAAATGACGTAAACGATTCCCTATATAAACCTTAAAACTGAAGGCGTCTTTTTGAGTAACACTTTTAAACGAGTAGTGTGGGCGTTAGGCCTCGGGCCCAGACGCGAAGTCATCACGAGGACGGTGTGTTTTCGATTATCCCTTGTCTTGTACTTTTATATTGTATTTTTTTTGTTGATTGTGCCGTATGGTCCCCTTGTCATGCCCCTTGTATTGTGGCTTCTATTTTGCCTTTGTATTGTATTGTATTAAGCATCTTTGATTTTCCGCACTAATGCTTTTATCTTGTATTTTGTCCTTTTGTGCTGTGTCATGACTCTCTTTATTTGTTCCAGGACATGTCGGGACATGGATGGCTTTTTAACATAACTATGATTTTTACCTTGACATGTCAGACCTTGACATGGATGTCAGGTAGAAATGGTTATAAAGGAATTAGCATAACTGTGATTTTTGTAAAGGAATCAGCGTAATGCTGCATTGGTAATTGCTCCATGTCATCTAGAAGCAGATGATGCAGAATTCTTTTAGTGTTTAATTATGTTTTATGCACAATACGTGAAAAACAGCTAATATGGTCATCACATATTTAACATTCTTTCGATAGTTTTAATTATGGGACTGATTTTCTGGCATATCCTGATAATTATTATAAAAAAGAAACTACAAAACCCTTGCAGCACACATAGTTTAAGCTCTTAAGAATGCTGGCCAGAACTGGTTGGGTTATGGTCCATGGTGACATGGTAAGTAGAATACAGAGTAATCCAGTATTGTTTAATAAGTTAAATCTGATTGCAGATTGAAGTAGTCATTTAGAGTTCTTACTTTCATAACTCATAAGGAAGTGCACACTTCTGGTTATTCTGACAGAAGTAACTGCCTATCTTGTGAAACAGAAACTTGAGTGGCAATAGCATAAAGGGGTATCATCCCAATCTCCCTAGGTACCATCTCTGCGGTGCAAAGTACTGTAAGTGCATTTCCAGTGTATCTGTTATTTTCTGTTCTTTTTCAAGTATGTCCTGATTCATAATAGGATTTTCTGATGAAATTAATTGAAAAATTTCGTGAATGGTACTCTATATCCATTAAGTTCTCAGCTGGTTAATGTGCAATACCAATTGAACTTGGGTAGGTGGATTGTAGGGTAAATTTATTTCTTTGTCTGAAGATTTGCACTTTAAATAATAGCTGGATACAGAACATCAGAAGCCGTGGTTGCACCTATTGTATCTTGCATCATCATATTAAAATAGCCAGTGTCCTTGCTACTTCATATTTGTAGTCACTTTTCAGGCTGCTTATCACTTTTCTCAGTGCACATGGAGCTAATCATTATAAATGCATCTTGTGACACATTACAAGAGGAAATCAATTGCTGTTTCAATTCGAGGATTCAGCTCATGTCATTAGGATGTCAACACTATTTTTGTTTTTTTCTTCTTTCTTCAAGGAAATATGGTCACTTAAGATTTGACAATTAGGTTTTAATTTTCTACGCAGGATCTGTCATACAATGAGCTTAATGGATCTATTCCAGATAGCCTAGGCGAGCTGACATTGTTACAGATACTATGAGTGCTTGTAGTCTGTTCCTAGTTGTATTCGCTGCGTGCTGGTGGAAGAGACGGCAAAACATTCTCCGTGCTAAAAAATTAGCTGCAGGTAAGAAATGCGAACAATTGTCCAATGAATAAAAAAGCATTACAAAGGTTTGTGTTGTAATGGATTTACATTTGACCTTCATTGCAGCAAAGGGGAAGCTCCTTATGCAAAATCAAGGACCCAATTCACCCGGGATGTGCAAATGATCAAGCATCAACGCATGCATGAAAGCGCTCAGAGCAGCACCAATGAAAGCTCACCGCATCTGCTTTCCTAGGTCAGTGTCAGTGAAAGACTGCAACAATGACTTGGCTTCCATCTATTCTTCAGTTCTTTGTATGCTACACAGGCTTGAAAGACAAAGCTGTACATACTAGCTAGATCATTAATGCTGTATACGCTTGTATTTTTGGTGATCTAGAACTCGGTCCAGGAGAGCTATCAGTCTATCAGATGGGAGAAATTACCCTTCTATCGTAGTTACTGTTCTGACTACTGCTGTTGGTTTCTCCTTCACTGTTCAATTATGCTTATTGTCAGTTTTGTACTCGGTCGTCTGAAGTTCTGCAAAACTGCTTTTTAACAGAAGCTGGAGCCCCATGGTGGGTTGTGAACTCAAGATCGGCCATGATTCTCGTTTCCCTATTAGATGTGTTCAGAGATCTTGAGTTTGAATCATGGGAGGTGCAAATAAATAAAATATAATGGTGACTTGTCCACCTTTTTATACCAGTTTAAACTTTTTGGTTGGTGCATGCAACTCAGTAGGCTAAATCATCCACTTTATCCTATCTGCAATGTTGAAGCAAATAGTTTTTAGCTCTACATGGTGATCCTCTGATAGAACATTGCCCTGCAGAGAATTGAAGAGCAACCTGTTCTGATGCTAGCGCCAAGAGCCTTAGGAAGGTGGCGCAGGAAGAAACCGTTGTGAACAATGCTTTGGTGTAATAGTCAGCGAGCTGACCGATGCGGAAGCTGTCTATGGCAGCTTCAACAGCAATCCCAGTGCATGTGTGGTGACGAGAAGATGGCGCTCGAGGAAGCCTGGAAGCGTATCCGCATGCGGGATGGCTGCATCTTGGCCCAATAGCACAAATTAGAAAACGGACAGATCTACATAGCCATACCGGTTATCGGGTTTTGATCAACCCGTTACTGTAGGCGGCCTGTTAAGAAGCTTCATGTGGCGTTCTTTGTCAATTGTCAAGGGTCCGATCGGTTGTCAAGTCAATTGATCTTATGACTAGTCCCACCGTTGGATTTTAATCCTAGGGTCCAGGTTGTTGCAAAAATCTTGTCAAATTTCTTGTGAGAAGAAGAGATATAGCAACTCCCAAAGTTTAATTGATCTCTTTGAACTTGAAAGTCAATTTATGAATCTTGTAGCGGGCGCGACCGCCATGGTTATCGCGAGATGGGAATTATTAGTGTATGGGAGACGAGGAGTCCTGCCGCCATTTGACGTTTTTGTATATATATATACTATGGGATATATGCATTCTATTACTATATTGGATTCTTGGCATTTTAAAAATATTTATATATACTAAAAATTGAGTCAATTTTTCAGCTAAAAATGACGTATGAATTTTTATTTATACCTAAAAGGATTTTTAAAAAATCGTCTAACGTGAAGCCAAACCGGAGTCAAAACGGATACGAACTCGGTCGGAGGAGACGTACGTATATCCGGCCGGCACGTATGAATAAATCTCGACGTCTTATTCTCCGACAGATTCATCTGTCCTCGCGCTTATGGCGGCGGCGGGGGCGGCGTTAGGTCATCGCAATAAGCGCCCAGCGCCAGCCGACGGCGAAGACCGTCCAGCGAAATCCGGCGAGAAGAGGTCACGCATTGGTCATTCCGAGACGGTCACCGATGATGACTACGAGACGGTTGAGGAGGACTACGAGTTCGACAGCATCGACGACTACGAGATGCTCGAGGACTTGGACGGCTCGTCGTGCTGCGGCGGCATCGCCAGGGCGCGAGATCGCTGCACGGGCGAGACGGGTCGGCGTCAAGCGTTGTGTGCGCCCTTCCAGCAGCGACGATGACGGCGGCGCGGCGAGCCTGTGCGCGGTCGTCCGTGAGCCGGGTGCCTCGCGGCGTGCCGCGGCCACCCCTCCGTCCTGCAGCTCCAAGAGCGTCGCCACGGACGAGTCCACCGGGGACATGTTCATCGTCACAGAGCCTCTTGTCGGCGGCACATGGGCTACCCTCCGTAGCCTCCTGACCCACGCGGCGGCGGCGGCGGCGGCGGCGGCGGAGGGGCTTCTCCGAGGCCGAGACGCGAGCGTTCATGAAACTTCGCCGCCGCCGCGGAGGCGATGCACCGCGCCGGGGTCACCCACCGCGACATCAATCCGACAACATCCTCGTCGGCGCAGACGGCGCGCTGAAGATCTGCGGGTTCGGGTGCGCGACGACGGCGACCACGCCTGGCGCGGCGACGCACGTCGTCGTCAGAGAGACGGAACCGCCCATGGGCACGATGCTGTACCGCTCGCCGGAACAGCTGTATTGCTGCTTCCCGCAGTACGGACCGGAAGAGGACATGTGGGCGCTCGGGTGCGTCATGGCCGAGCTCTCCTCGCCGGCGCGCCCCTGTTCGCGGCGGCAGATACGGAGGAGGGCTTGCTCGAGCAGACGATCGACCTGAGAGACGACATTGTCTCGGCGGGGGTGGAAGCGTTCGACGGCGTGCTGGATCAGCTGTCGGTCGCCGGGCGTGAGCTGCTTGCTGGCCTGCTGGAATTCGACTCCTGGGGAGGCTCACGGCGGCAGACGCACTCAAACAGCGCTGGTTTTGCTGAGGATAACGTCGGTCAAGCCAGAGTCTCATGATGGCATGCAACATCGGCACAAACTGAAATCTGTAGAATACAACCTAGCTAGTTGAAGGGTTTGTCTGAATTTCTTTTGACAGGGCATAGTTAATTAATTCAGATATTTGCAAACAAGTTCTTTCATGTGGGACAAAAACGATCTATGGATCGAAGCTGGGGTGTGTAAACTTAGTAATCTAATATGTGAGTAATTGGATAAGAACTTTCTATGAGAGGAGGCTACGCTTAATGTAAAATCATCTCCTCAAGCGGCGTGATTTAGTGTGTTTGAAAACTTTTCTACTTAAATCCAAAGATGTGCAAACCTTTGCGCATTAGAATTTGGGACAACAACAAGTAGGTAGATCATCATCAAAAGCTTAAACCATAGAGAGAGAAGGGGTGGGGGGGGTGGGGGGGTGGGGGTGGGGGAGAGAGTTGAGGGACAGGCCATGGAGCTAGGAGGTGTTGGAGGCAAACATGATTGTTTGGATCGGAGAGGTGGTGAAGAGGAAGCAATATGGCTGATGGTATTAGATCGGGGTGGCACTTCCCGTGTTGGTTTCTAGGTGAGGAATAGTGGATGCCAGTGAACAACCATATTAGGAGCCGCTTAGTCCCCACCTTCACTTTTATAGGGCTGCGTGACAAGGGTCCACCCACCAGATGTTGCTTTGAGATTGTTAATATAAAAGGAAGTAAGCTACATTGTTCAACTTCTCTGAATTCCACATTAATCACTAATAAAGGTTGGAATGCAGCCAACATCTTGACCACAAAAACATATATAGGACACACAACAACCTATTCACATAAGCCAATAAGTGAAATTAATCACTAATTGCCACTTTTAGTAACTGGCAAGTTACCAACAAAAAGAACTAGGGAACTATCATCATATAAAAAAATTAATGCATACATCATATATAGTACAACAGCTAGTACAAACCTAATTGGCTTGAGTGACAAAAGCTTTAACAAAGCTTTGATAGGCTAGCTTCCTGGCTTACTAAATATAAAAGGCTAGCTAGCTGGCTCTTCTCTTAGCTACTAGAAAACAAAAGCTACTAACACTACCAGAATCGGGCGTTCCCATGGGCAAAAATCTTTTCCGTAAGCTAGATGGACGAGCTCACGGGAAAGGCCCCTCTTTCTCATGAGCACGCCAGAGGGCTCACAGGAAAGCCCAAGCTCACGGGAAAGGCCACTCCTCGTTTCCCATGAGGGAGCTCACGGGAAAGGGCATCGGCGAGGGGCCGATTGCCCCCTCAGCCTTTTCGTCAGCCCACCCGTCAGCCCCCACGGGAAAGGCTTTCCCGTGAGCAAATGCAATCCTCAGCAAAAGGACCCCCCTTTTGCCGGAGCGAGGGTCCCCACTCACTCAAAAAGCGGTACCCTTTTTTTATTTTTTGGTTTTTGGGCTCCAAAAATTTTTATACAATTACTATACATCATATGACACTCCATGCTAAATTTTTGGTGAATTTTTGAGTTTATTTGGTATATTTAGGTAATTATTCTTTTTTACGCAATTTTTGAAATGAAGCCAAATTTGAACTACAAGTGATTGAAATTTTTGAAAAATTTAGTAAAAAAATTATATTCCTCTTACTCAACACAAATTAAGGCCTTGCATATAAAAAATAAAAGCAAATCTGAACATCTTAATACGAAATCATGAAAGTTAATCCCTTCTCAGTGGTTTAAAAATTCTAGAAAATTAACCGATGTGCAAAAAATCATGAAATTTGATAATATGTCATGATATCTTATACGAGAGCTATGATAAAAAATTGGGAAGGTTTGGCACACACGATGTTCACAAGGTCCAACATCTACGTAGAAGTTTCATGTTTTTGTCGAGAATGATCCAATGTGATTTCATGTCGATGTGGCGGTCCAAGTTGTGGTTTGGCTATGATACTTTTTCTATATGCAATAGACATCAGAGATTGTGTCATGTCAATTTTTGGGATTTTCTTTGATTAGTTCGTTAATTATTATAATTTTATGTTATAATTAAGTAAATACAAATAGAGATAAAACCACATGAAATAATGGTCAATTTTTTGCTAAAAGCATCAATTATGTATGGGTGAGTGAATGTGATAAGGTATTTTGAAGTAATCTCAATCAAAATTTGAAAATATATGCTAGGAAAAGAAAAGAGAGCAACAAATTATTTGGGAGGAGTCCTTGATCGGGAGGACTCATTGATCTCAAACCATGTGATCTGGGAGGAGTCCTTGATCTCAGAACGCCATCTTGAACCGCATCCCCCAGAGACCACTGCACCCTCATCACTGCGCGGACCGCAAGTAGCGCCAACCAATACGTAAGCGTGCTTTGGCGTGAGGGTAGTACACCCCTCAAACGGCTTGCCCCGGCGGCCGCCGCCTCTCCGCGGCCCCCGGCCACGTCCTCTGATCAGACTTTGCCCCGTGCCATGGTGGCGGCACACGGGCACACATTACCGTCCCGGATGAGGCCCGTGTAATGATCCCACCCAGGCGTAGGGGCCTCCTGCGCCTCCGGCTTGAGAACCCGCGTGTCCGCGCTGGTTTTCCAAAGAAGACTAGACTCATCATATGTGTGCCCAGAAAAGTCCACACATACAACATAGAACAGATAAATATCGTAAAACAATGCTTTATATCATAAACATAACTAAATTAACAATTACAACTTATCAGAGTAACGTGCAACAGTTTCTAAATTTCTAGGGGCTCCTTTCTTACTTAAAGGGACGATTGGTAGGGGTTCCATTATGCAAGCACTCCAAATAGTATCCTCAGCATCTTCATCCATCTTTTTTGTGCGGCTTTTACTAACGGATTAATTGGTGGAGGAAATAGCAAGAGTGAGTCCATGTCGAACTCAACAAGAATAGCAAAGTAAGAACTACCTAAAGATCATGATCAATGTAACTTGAATAATGTAAAAGCATAAAATGATAAATCTAAAACATGTTAGCAACATTAGTCATCATCTTTAGTGCAAGGTTCCAAGGCGCTGCGTGTCCTTGAGCAAGGCTGATATACCAGTTTGATAAACTTAATGCCAGAGGTGTACACTTTCACCGTAAAGCGAATGAATTGCCCTTTCGCCCGAGGCCCGTCGACCTCATAACCCTCTTCCTAGGAGGATCGGCAGAGTTCAGTATGAAGTCTTTCAAAGGTTCATCTAACATGCTAGGGCCGCTAGGTATCTTCCGTCAACTGTGCGACACACCACAGCGGTCCATGGTTGCGTGCAGTTCGTGTGATACAATCCCGCAGGAGATCAACGATGCATTTTCCCCTAATGCCTTTTGGTAACCACTCAACAAGTTAACAAGGTTCTCATACTGAACTAAAACCAGAGCCATGTAGCCCTCCGCGGTTGTACTATAAATCCCGGAGACTCTCATGCAGATAATTCCCCATGTTGTTAATAGTCATGTTTTTATGTTTCATAGCATAAACATTAAATAGGTCACATGATCATGAACTTAAACTAGTAAGTACCAAACTATACTTGCCTTTTATATTTGCTCCAACATTCTCACACTTCGCTTCGGTCATCTTCTTCCGATCTTTAGCGCCCACAAACGGTTCTCATTCTACTCGAAGCAAAACACCACGCATACAAGAAAGAAAACAAAACAAACTAAGAACAATACACCAATCATAGAAAAAGCTTTAAGGACAATGTGCTAACAGATAACTTTCGTTGCTTTACGTCGAGAGATGCGTAAGAGACGCTAATAACGGAACTACTGTTAAAATAAACTAATACCAAAAGTTTTGTATTATGATGGAAAAGACTAAATGTGTGGCATATTTTAGTTACGAAGAACCCTGTGAAACCTACTAATTCAGATTAGTCTATTATATTTTTTTTATTTTAAACACCTGAGTTAAATAAATCATATATTTTAATTTATAAATATTATCACATAGTTTGTTGTAAGCAAGTTAACCTTTATTATAAAAAGATGGTAAACCTGTGAGATCACCTAAAAGCGCGACCTAATATATATGCGGGGTGTTTGAACTAAGCAACTTATAATTATAAACACATATATTAGCATTAATCATATTAGAGTTTATTTACAAAAGATCGATATTTAGCTACATCGCTTCTAACTATAAAATTGATTGCATACATATTAGCTAACTTAATATTTAACTGTATCTTGTAAATACAAATTGATGTATGAAAGTATTATCAAGTCCAACATGTGTATTTAGACTACACAAATTATACTTTAGAAACATTATTATGTTACAATTAAATCACATTAACATCTTTATGTATAAACCAGCGACATATAAAACCTATTTTAATTTTAATTAAGAAAACCATGTTTAAATTAGTCACAACTTATATTTTAATTATAAGCACTAAGTTAAACTAACCATATTTAAGTTATAAATATTACCATTGTAGAATAATAAGGTGTGCGGAGATAATTATTAGGTTTATGATAAAATGTATGTGATCCATCATGGACCAGGTGGATGGCGTGAACATGTATTTGGAGTGTATTTCATGATTTATTTTTATGAAGAAAAACGGCCCCTAAAATGTGTGTGATGTCATGATGGCGTCATCAAACTACAAGAGCACAGCAGGGCACGTTTGCTAGCTTCATGCCGCCGCTGGCGGCCGGTCATGGCACTGTGCTTGTGCGTGTGTGCGCGCGATGACTGGGGCATATAGGGGGATGGGGATGCTCACCATGCGCGCAACTGGGGACGAAGCTCTCCTCGTTTCTGATCCGCATGAGGTGGACGGAGGCGGTGCTCCTATCCTACGTTGCTGCAGTAACCGGCGATGGCGGCCGGCGTAGCGAGCTCGACATCAGATGAAGAGGACGGCGATGTCGCAGGCTCAATGGTGACGCGCAGAGGGCTCGCCGTCGTGGCTGTAGCCGTGGCGCGAGGTGGCAGTGCGGTTCTCCGGCAACCACGGTACATCGCGTTGCGGTGGGACGGGTCTCTCCTGGCCAAGGCGATGGCACGGGAAGGGGCTGCGCTGCTCGATGGACTTGGCTCGAGGATTCTCCACGCCAGACGGAGGACGGAGGCAAAAAGGTGCTCGGTACGGGCGGCTGATGTAAGTGAGTCGGCGCTCATTGCCCGGTCACGGATGGTCGGGAGAGGAGACCGGAGGTGAGGAGGAGGGACGTGTGCCCGTAAATGCTTTGCCTAAACTAAGCATATGCATGACATAGGGGGCATGCAAACAAGGCAATGTAAGTGATTTCACGTATAAGGCAAAAGGAGGAGACAAAATCCAAATCACCCATGCATGCACAAAATCCATTGTTAACTTAATTTGAAAGGAGATGAGAGGAGACTACGGTTTTCATTGTTCACTCAATAAATTTATGCTAACGGCATGAGTGATACACCCCATCTAAATCACATTTTTACTATTTAAATTATCAATCAAAATCCTAATTAAATGTTGAAAATTTTAGAGAATTCATAATATCATTATTTTATTTAGTAAAATCTATTCACATCACAAAATTGAAATTTTTGGGGTGTGACACCACGCTTGGCGCGGGCGGATGCCGACATGTGGTCGTCCCGCTGCCGTCGCCGAGGAACACACGATGGAGTCCCCAGCGACGAGCTTCTTGCGCTGACGAGCGTCCCCCACCCCGTGGTGAGCTGGTGCTGGCGCCACCAGCCCCGGCAGATGTGGCGAACGTCCAGGCGGCCCCGTGCATGTCCTTGGCAACGACGTTTTGAGCGGGCGGGTCGGGCAGCGTAGTCAGGCCACTGGGGAAGGTGGTCTCGCGTGCAGTACTATGACAAATAATAAATCATAAAACAACAATGTATTAGTACAAAAAAGTGTTGCCTGAAATCTTCTTAAATTTCAGCACCCGAAACATAGGAAAAATGTATATCTATATAATAGCCTATTTTGAAAAAAAAATGCCTCCAAATCTATAGATAATTAAGGCGTTTCTAATATTAGCCTCCATAAAAGTGGCTTTTAAAGGCAATTTTTGTTAAAATGCCTTTAAGTAAAAGGAAAGTGAGGCAATTCAATAGAAACGCCTTTACCAAAAATGTCTTTGATTAAGCGTGATGCCGGTGCGGGTCGCGGGGCGAGGCGGATCGTGGCGAAGACTAAATCAGTGTCTGGGTTAGCCATGCCAACGCACTGGCGGCGATGCGGCAGGGGACGCCCGGGACGCGCGCCGCGGTAGAAGAGGTCGGGCCACACCGACACGGCGAGCGTGGCCATGTGGGGAGTAGTAGGCGCTGGCTCCCCACGGGCGGAGCAGTGCACATGCGGCAAGACGCCAGCGTCTACTACTTCGCACAGGGCCGCGCACGCCAGCCACAGCTGTCGTCCACGCACCACGGCTCCGTCAGGTCCATCGTGAAGAACGCACCAAAGGCGAGGGGCTGGTGGGGGTGATTACATGGGGATACACAGAGGCGGAGGGAGGAGACGAAGACAGGCTGATTCAGGAAGGATTTAAATCTGTTCGAGCTACGGAGGGAGGGTGCCTGTTCCATTGGAACCAGTGGAGTGGGAGTAAGCCCAGGAGTCCTGTTGCGACTTACTCCGCGCATGCGCTTGCTATTAACGCGGGCACGCCTCACCTTCCTTCCTCGCTCGCTGCATGCAAAAAGCAATTTAAACCTGCTCGTTCGAACGAGTGGAAAAGCAATTTTCCGGTTGTGATCTGCATGCGGAATCTCTAAACTTGGCTGTGAATCTTGTTAGGTCCAAATGGGTGGAAGGATTTAAACCTGTTGGCAAATGCTAAAATTCTAAAGTTACCATTACGTAAAACAGGATATCCTCTGAATTCAGCAGACACTGCAGACTAAAATCAGCAAACATTAATAAATCTAGGCAACAATTCCAAAGGAAGGTGATGAAGCACTGGGCGGGGAGAACGCCTTTGGCCATGAAAAGTGGAACAGTCTCTCCCCTTGTCCCTGACCACCATCAGCTGAGCTCCGATTCCTGCCGTTGTTCATGAAATCTGAAGCGAGTACGAGTCGGAGGGCCACAAGTTCGGATGTACAAAAGCAACTGCGTCTGCGCTCGTGTTAACGTTGTCGAGTTCCTGGGTGTTGCAAACCCAACATTTATCTAGTACCTATAGAAATCTGTGTTGTACAAGAATTACGCCACTCCTAAAATAGTAAGGGCTGGGGTAGTGTTAGGACTGAATCACAATTCATTTACCAGGCAGGGTGAAGACACTAATAGGGAGCGAAGAGGAAGACAAGTAATAAATTGAAGTATGTAAAGCAAAATTTGCCTCCCTATTGAGTTGTCTTGGAAATGAGTTTAATATTAGACCTCACCTCAGGAGGAAAAGAAGAGAAGAGAGACATAGATTGTACTAGCGGTAAAGATGTTCAAATCTTGAGGGTACATGCCGATCATATATATCAAGGAGGAGAACCTAGTGGCAACAGCTGTGTGGGCGACAACGGTGTGGTTGGTTGAGTTTCGGCTTACTTATAGCATAGGTGGCAGCCAGTGGCGAATCTACATGCACCAGCGGGGGCTAACTGACTTTGATAACTCGCAGAGAACAACGCTAAAAATCCTTTTAAATTACTCTTCAAATAGAGAATCAACGCATTTTGACCCCATCACTTAGTTATTTGACTCCAATGAGATATCTATATTCACCTGGTGGCTTGAAGGTAGAGTAGTTTTGTAGTTTTTGGGGTAGCCATCTCTATGCAATATGGATGCTTGGAGAGCCCTAGCGGACATTATGGGGAAGATTCACATAAAGCTAGCAAAGGAGAATTTGGTTGAAGAGGATGCTTAGACCAGTTTCGATGGGGTTTCAAAGTTTATGTGGGCATTAAAATAATCGATCGAACCGTATTGATAAAGAGGGTGAGATAATAAAAGTTTTATGGTAGTAGATAAAGATTTCATGGGGATTAAACTCTTCTACACTATTTTTAAATATTAATGTGTTGAAAGCTGGGCCATGAAATCCCCATTGTAGCTGGCCTTAGCGGCATGCAAGTGAGGCGAGGCATTGGCAGTGAGGTCGAGGAATGGAGATACGATGCTGACATGGCAAGAACAAGGATTTACCTATTTTGCATATGTAGCCTACGAACCATGGGTTGAGAACGATTTGGAACCGTGGGTTAGAACTTAAAACCATCTGAAACTAAGACTAGCTGATCAGAACATAACTTTTTGAGTTATATGTTGTTTTGGTTTTTCTAGGAACATAACTTTTTGCTAAGTATCTAAATGTAAATTATGTATTTATATGGGTAATAACATGATCAAGGTTCAAATTGAACAAAACAGCAATCTCCATAGGTGATAAAAAGGAGTCGCTATAACCCATGCGCCTAGGTTTTTGGCTATAACCCAGGCGATGGATCTCCACCATTAGATCTGTATCCAATATAATGCCCACAAGTAACAGTTCACAGATCACAAAATCACAAATCATAAGTGACAAATCATAAATTAGAAGAAACAATTTTTCTATGAAAGGACAAAAAACAAATTTTAGAGCTATGCATTCATGCATTCATTGGGGTTACTAGTGTTTGCACGTGTAGCTAGTTGTTTCATTTATTCGTTACTAGTTCGCCAAGCGACGTCGTTTGTATTCGCCATACAGTCATTAGTTCAGGTCTGCGTCGCCTGGGCTGCCCAGGCGACTAGGATATAGGAAATGTAAAAAAATCCCCAAGGGAGTTATTACAAAGAGAACAACGATTATATATAGTAGTAAATTTATTTGAATGGGCGGGGTATTATTGAAGATGTTTCCACACATGCATGTTCCTTGCTAAAGTGTGTTGAACATTGAGAGGAGCGGTGTGTAGAATGAAAGCATATTTGGACAACGCAGATAGTGTGTGTGCTGAGCACATACATGCTGCATATTCGCAATGCTAGAAGGTCACTAATAAGTTCGGCCTGAATGCCTGGTGGATCTCAAGATGTCGGCGACGAAGTCCCGGACGATGGTCCGAACGGCGACGGGGATCCTCACCGAGTGCTTCTTGCCCTCATCCAACCACGTCAGGCTCCCGAACGTGTAGCCACCCTGCACTCTCTGCTTGGCCACGAACGTCACCTTAAACGTGGCGTTCCTAGCGCCACCTTTCTTGAAGGCTTATCACCGGAGGGCTCCACGCTCATCCTCACGCCCGCCGGCGCCTCCACCACGGCCCGGTCGTCGCCGCCACCTCCGTCGGCCCGACGTTGGTGACCGTGCCGGACCGTGACGGACTCCTTGAGGTCGGGCAGGGCGATGGAGGGAGGTTGAGCTTTTGAAGGTCATCTTCGCTGTCGTGGTAGTCCTCGGTGTGATGTCGTATACCCATGCCGGGGGTCCATGGCCTTGTCCGGGTTGTATGTGGCGCCGCCGAAGTCGAAGGGCTCAGCTGGTTTCCTTTGCACTGAGTTGGCTTGGATTGGTAGGCCGAATCGATCGGTCACCGATGCTGAAGCAGACGTACAATACAGTAGTTTGTTATATTAGCGTTGTTAGGCTGGCAGTAGAGATCATTGTCAAATGCCCCGTGCAAGCCCTACCCTACCTGTGGTAACAATGGCGGATTTGATCATGGCCGGCGACCAGTCCGGGTGAACCAACGAGCAAGGCGACGACTGCGGAGACATGAGGGTACGCCGGATGTCCCGGACAAGAGCTCGTACGGAGTCAAACTTGGCTGCCAAAATGCTCCTCCAGGAGCAGCTATGTCCGGCTGTCGATCGTCCAAACACAAAACCAAATGCAGTGTTATGTTTACCACGCGTTATTACAACCCGAGATCAAGATCACAATCACATCACCTTGAGTATACCGGGAACTGTACGCTGGGGCCCTCGACGAAGGTGGCGACTCTCGGTGAGGCAACCTGGGCTCGAACACGGTCGCTGCCGGAGATATCTTGGCCACCGGGCTGGCAAAAGTTCAGGAATGAACACGGCAGGGTATTGATCCCGAGAAGAACAGGAGAGACCATCATAACTGAAAAGTCAATACGACATACCTGTCGTCACTAGCTGCTGGATGATCCTGAATATGGTTTCCCGTCCACGACGACGCAGGGCATGTGGCCTTGGCATTCCACCTGGTTGTCGAGGGCGTCGGTGCTGTATTGCTCGAAGATGAGGCCCTTGGCCCCGCCGGGCGATGGCAGCTTGTGTGGCCAAGTAAAACTCTGAATTGGGAGGATAGATGGACTGCGGGAACGGCGGTGCCAAGCAGACGATGATTTTTCGGGCGATGTCTGCGGGCCGCAGGTTACTCTGGTCACAGCTGCAGGAGTACGTTGTTGGGTTAATTAATTAAATAATATAATCATCAATAACTTCATTTTCATTACAAAAATCTAGTACAGTTTGTCTAAGAATTCAATCCATCTACTCCCTCCGTTTCAAGGTACTTAGTTTACTTTGGCGGAAGGGATGGCAAAGCCCTCCATAAGGAATGCTCTCATGTGATGTGGGATGTGGAAGTAGAGTTGTAATTCGAGATCACACAGGAGGAGTGATTGCAGCAACACATACACTACAGCATCCTTATGTGAATGATGCACCTATAAGCTGAACCATATGCACTGAAGGAAGGTCTTGCCTTGGCACAATATATTGGAGGTAATAAATTACTTGTCCTTCAGGCAGATTGAATGGAAGTGGTAGAAACTACGAGGGAAAGAGGATTCTGGGCAAACTCGGCAGCTGCAATTTATGGTGAATGCAGTACTATATGTGGAGTGATTCAGGAAATTCATATTGAGCATCGTAGTAGAGATGCTAACAGTAGCGCATGAAATGGCAAAGCGAGCTATGCAAGTTAAGACAGATTGTATTTGGGTCGATGAACCCCTAGTTTTATTCTTCAACTTGTATTAAGCGATGTAACTATCTTTAATCAATAAAGCAAATGCGTGCTTTGTGAAAAGAAAAAAAAGAGCATCTCAAGAGTCTTTCTAAAAGTCACTCTTTTAAATTACCATTTGGATAGCTATATGCATAAAAATCATTTTTTATGTCTTTTCACTTTTCAATATATCTTGTGCACAATCTAGAGAGTCGTTTTCGCTATCTATATTTGGCTAGTGCAAAATCAAGGATGGCTATAACTAGATAAACAATTAAAAGAATCTGTTAGGAGGTATTTTTCATCAAAATTTCGATTTCTAACAATTAAAAAAATATAGAAAGCCTCATAGAGTTCCTCTACGGAAGTATATGTAGGAAAGCAAAAAGTGGTCTTACCCATTCAATGTCAGATATAGCTTGACCTAAAAAGGCATCGTTATTTGTTGGATGGTGTGGGCAGTTTGTGTGGTAGAAAAGTGATTGACCCTGCAATAAGCACTAAATTTCAACTTAACATAACACATGTAACAACACTGCAACAGCTAATGATTCCAAAGTTGATAAGCTAAGGTATAGATTAATCATGTCACATAGAAGTATGCAACAATATAACTCTAGGATTTACATCTTTGACATCAGATTACCACTGCCTAAAAAGGGATCAGATCAGATGAGATCAAAAATAAATCCATGGGCCACCAACCCGCTGCAACAAGGAAGAAAAATCAAGGCTAGAAACTGCTAATTAGTGACAAGATCGAATTAAATCAGGTTTCAGGAGATTCAAGCTGAAGCCGTGGTACAAATCTAGAGGTGCTTTGTCGCTGGAATTGCGCCATTAGGGGGAGTTGAGGTCCGACCACCCGGGAATGTCGCCATCCACCGACCACCTCTCACGTGGGCCTCGGCTTGACCTACTGAACCTACATGTTCTTCCTCGCTCCTCTGCGACCTGGCACCCTCCCCCTGCCGCGGTAGTGGCGGCCCCTCTTCCCCTCCCCCACTCTTCTCCCCGCCGCGCCATGGCCGATATCACCGTCGAGACTGCGCCATAGCCAACCTCACCATCGAGGCGACACCGTGCCTCGGCCTGGCCCATCTGCCCCGACACACGCCAACCCTAAGGCTGCCCACGTGACCATTCCCACGGGCCGGCCTGCCTACTTCTCCCACAGTCGGCCGGACAAATGTGCTTAGCCGAGAGGCGGGGGTGGCGTGAGGAAGATGCCAGCGAAAACCCGACACAGTGGCGCGGGGTTAAAGGTTTCAGCGGCAGCAGCGGCCACCACCTCGTCTGCGTTGGGCGAGGCTAGGCGGGGAGGAAGATGGGCGGTCATTGGATCGTCGGGTCCGACTTGCCGGACCCGCGGATTTCGATGCCACTTGCCATACCGCGTGCCACCACGCGTGGGGAGGGGCGACAGGTGGCTAGCCACTATTCCAAGGGCATTTAGATCAATTAAATAGATCATGGATTTGTGATTCTTCAATAAATATTTTTATTTTCTTTAAACATTTTAATCATTCTTTAAACGGTTTTAGATGGGTTAGACCTGTTACCTCTTTTTCAAAAGTGAGACTCAACATGGTTTTATATTTGGGTAGCTAAAATCAGGAGTAGAAAGCCTGATTAATTCTAATAAACATCTAGCCAATAAATCATCTAAGAAAATAATAAGAGTAACTATTGGATCGACTACACTCGTAAAAAGGTTTGTGGCAAAGCCTTTATTTATTTGTAGGGTGGCTTTATCACCAAAGCCCCAACACTGGCCGTATTGGGACTCACGCAACAACCTCCCTACAAATCAATTGTGAGGGCGGTTTTTATTACGAAACGCCCTCTACAAATGGCGTCTATTTGTAGGGGTGGCTCAATTAAAATCCTGAAAAAATGGTAAGCCCCTACAAATAAACTTGTAAGGGCGGTGAAGAGCCACCTAAATCTCTCATTTTTAGGCAGCTTGCTTAGGGGCAGCTACCAAAAAATCATTCTTAGAAATGGTGGGAGCCGCCCTACAAATCTTTATTGTAGTAGTGCTATACTCTAAAACAATTAGAATTTCAATCATTACGAGAAACTATAAATGATCTTATAAATCAACTTCTAAATTTTATTATGAAAGATAATATAGGGTAACTCAATAATGTGCATTTATATTATTAACATTTTGCCATAATGAAAGATAATATAAAGTGACACATTTTTTTGCATCTAAGTTATCCACTTATGTCATATAAGCGAAACTAAAATATCCTTTAAAAATAAGTCTAACTTACCAATACAAGTTATAAATGAAAAATTCAATAACCACAAAAGTACACTGTATATCTTCCTAAATTCCCCAATTTTACCCTACTCAATTCAACTTTTACATAAATGTTATGTGCGCCGTAGTCAATAAAAACATATTTTATATCACTCATAATAGAAAAGTTCTTAACAAACCACACACAAGGACAATAAAAATTTCATTTTCAATTATATTAAGGCTTCAAGACAATTTTTTAATTTATTAGTTTATGTAAGTTCATACATTTTGATTCAAATATTATGACCCACTAATACTGGAAGTTTAATTCAAGTACTCTATTTTTTTTTATAAAACAATATTACTACAACTTTAATTCTTAAGAATAGAAAATTTATCCTCATGAATTTTTGTGATGCAAGTTGAATAATTGTTTATAATACTATATGGTGGAGTCTAGAACCTAGAATCTAGTTATTTAAGGTTGATGTACTGTTAATTTAAGTTAAGGAGGATCATCTAGATTCATACTTAGGACACATGCATGAAGTGCCATGAATATGGAACAAATGTGTACACCGATAAAACTATGTATAGAGAGTAATATGATATACTCATCACAATCAAATTTAGATTATAGAAAAATCGCAGTCATATAGAATTTATAGGAATATGTATGGTATCACTTTAGAAAATAAATATCGACCGCAAAAAAAAAACTATGCAAATAACAAAAGAAAACTAACTTGTTATAAGTGGTAGATTTTCACTAGTCCATAAACCCATGCTTTCAACGAGGGTCACATAATCTTTGTAAACAAAGCATTCATTTATACCATGACTGATTAAAATTACTAACATTAATGGTATTTTTCTCTTCGTTCATTTTGTAACACAATATGAATAATATATATATTATGTGGTATTATCCATACCGTAGTAATCTGCATATTATGTCATCCATACCATAGTTTTCACATTTATATGACACCTCTATGCATCTTCAATACATTAAACTATGGTAGCTCTTGTTGTGGGTCACATCTCCATCAGTCAGAATGGCATGAGCTTCGGGTTGTTGATCCAAACTATGGTAGCCTCAATTAGTAATAGTAAGATATAATATACGGATACCTCACACCCATAAGAATGGCATGAGCTTTCGGGTTGTTGATCAAATTCCAACGAATGACTAGGATCGAGTCCACAACTTTTTTTTTTGGCAAAAAGAATATTTTCACAACTTTTACAATATAACATTTTTGTTGTGCAAAACGTCATGTGCGGTGGAGCCAGCCTGGATGCGCTAGGAGGGCCCAAAGTGACCACGGCCGACCCACGAGGGAACAGCGGCGTCTGCCTTGAACGAGCGCTTCTGCCCTCATCCGCCTTCCGCCTCCAACTGCTTCGTCATCAAGTTAGGATTATCTTAGGCTTTTGGTGTGTAAGGGAATATTCCAATCATATAAGGAAGACCCTTATTAGAAATAAATAAATATTCCTTTAAAGGTATTCTAATCATATAAGGAAACCTTATAGGAGATTGCTTAGATTAAAAGTCCTACTAGCGGGCTATATAAACAAGGGTATGTAATCTCTTGGGGATAAACAAGCAATAAAAATATAGTTCGTGTCTCTCTCTGCCCCACCGCCGCCCCCGCCTCTCACCGCCGCCAGCCTCATCTTCCTTCGCCGCCCGTGCATACATCGCCCACCCCGCCGCCCAGCGCTACCCGCCACCCCCCCCCTACCATCCTGCCCGAGGCTCGTGGTGGCGATGTCAAAGCCGACCCAATCAAGCCGGTTTGTGACAAATTTTATTATAAGCAAGCGAACTTGTTGGGCACGTTGTAGGATTGTATAGAATAACTTACATACGTAAATTGAAGGATACACGTTAAACATAAGTTGTGTTCAATAACTCATGGACATAATATCGAAATACACATAAAGTTGTTGATAGATGATAATTTGTTTCTTCTTCTGAAAAAGAGAAAACTTTTTTGACGTGTCGTAATATCGTTCACAGTTTTTGAGCAGAGTGAGCGTTTGACAACTAGTGCGGTTGGATGTTGATGGCCACTGATAGCTAGTCACGGCTAGAGGTCGGTCGTTAAGATAGAATAATGCTCACTAAAAAGCGTTACTCAGCGCCACTCTCGGTACAAATCGCTCGGTAAATATCTTGCGGGGAGCGGGCGTTTTTTGGACAAGCGGGAACGGGCATTTACGAGAGCTCCTCAGTGCTTTCGATGCGCCTCTACGAGCCCTCGTCCCTCTCGCCAAAAAAAGTAACATCGGCGGCGTTTGCCTCCATCGGCGTAAATTTGCGAGAGTCGCAATACACTCGGTGAAGTTGCTGGTTTACGAGTGTCTTCTCCGACCGCGTTTTTGTAAAATTTGTTTTAAGAAAAACCTATAAACAGCTTTGTTGGCGTAGGGCTCGGTAAAGTTATGGCCAATTTACCAAGCTCCCCTTTGGGTCAATGACCAAACTGACCATGAATTTGGCGAGTGTTACGGAAACGCCTCTTTGGCTCGGCAAACTAACCATAAGTTGCCGAGTGTTACCGAGCGCTGCACCTAACAAGACGGTAGTGGGGTGAATCATGAATGACAGCAGTTCATGGTAGGAGTACATACCACCATTTTTCTCCGCTGCCGAATGTTGTGACGGTCGGGAAGTAGCGATCCACGGTGGTGGCCCGCCACTGTGATTCCCCACGGCTGGGCGTTGCTGACGGACTGCTGCGGGGCCATCGTTTCCTCGGCGAGCACCACTGTGATCCGGCGAGGGCGGCGTCAGCGTCTCCCCTGGTCTCAACCAAACCTCCTATCGACATGGACAGGACGTCCGCCGTCTCCGATGGCGGCGTCTGTAACCCCTTGCGATTATCGACGCTTGTCGCCGCAGGGAGCCGAAGCACGCCTTAGTAGGTCGCCAGCGGGGCACGCGGCGCGCCGCCGCGTGCTGGCGGCGGCAGGCCACCACCATAGCTCGCGCCCGCACGGGCCGAGCCGGCGTCGTGGGCGGTATGCGTGCCGTGGCCGCCCGGCGTCCCCCGCCGACATGTACTCGCCCTTGAGGTCCCTTCTCGCTGGCGTCCTCGGCGAACCACCTCACGCCAATGATCTTCCGGGTTGCAGTTGCTCGCGTTGAACGCCTGGCCGGTCTGGCGCACCTTTCCACCGTTTCGGCACGGGGCCGTACCAGTGTCGTCGAAGCTCCGTGATTCCGGCCAGATGCCTGGGTCGAAGAACGGTATATATATTTTACCGGTGGATTAACTATTGATTGATGAAGCAGCTGAATGAGTAAATATATATATCACAATCCAAAACCCTGTAGTCTATGACGCCGACGATGGCGTCTGTACATCGCGGCTTCCCTGGGGAGTCGTGACGTTGGCGCGGCGATGGCCTGTGGCGCTAGCCGCCAAAAGGTAGCTCGAGTCGTATGCAGTTTGTGATAAGTGTTTGGCTTCACACTCCACAACACCAGGGTATTCTACAACATCATCATTATATAGCCGATATATTCGTTATTATCAGTTCACCGCTGCTAACCGCGACTTCAGTTTTGTTCGACACTGATTTGTTAAACCAGTCATATCGGCGGTGACTACGCACTTCGAAGCTTCTCTGCCTGCGCGTCGGTGAGCTTCGCCGCGAAACGGAGAATCCATGCTTGTAGCTATAGACTATGGAGTTGAGAGCTGCATCCTTGCTGCTCCATGGATGATACAAATTATGAACGGCAAAATTAAGGTGAACAGAAATCCAGCTTATTAATTTTTTAAAAAAAAAGAAATCCAGCTAATTACAAAATATATAAATGTGTGCAGCGCCATTGCCTCCCAAGAATGGAGGTCAGCGCGGCGTGGTGAATGACATGACCACGGATGGGTCATGATGCATCTTCCTACCCATGTACACAACGTAGATCGTCGTCGTCTGAATTTTTCAGGAAACAGCAGCATCAGAGACACATGCACCAAAGCTTCAGGGAAAGAGGTAACGGCTTACTTCGCCAGATGATGCATCACTGTACTGCAAGGGCAGCAGTAGAACGAGGATAAACCAAGCAGTACTAGTGCAGATGATGAGATATATCTTGTGACCATCTCAGAGCCATCTTTGGATTATTCTGATGATGAGTGCACATCTTCATATGTTCCTGTGTATGATGCTTGCATGTGTGTATATATAGCTGTTTTGGACCAGTGGTACGCCAGTTGTCTTATGCAGCATAATGTTTTTGATAGAGTCTTACGCAGCATAATTGCCCTAGCTTATAGCTGTTTTTAATTTGGACTAACTAATGATATGCTAGTTATGTGAAGGACACAAACAAAAAAGGAGACACAGAGGACATTGTTCCTCAAAATTTTGGACCACGAAACTATTCTGCATGAACTCACAAAAATTCATTTTTGCTCGAGGGAAAAGTAATTTGTGGGATTACAATTGTTTAATTGTCTCAAGATTTTGCATCACTGCATAGAGCAGCAGCCTATTTTGCAAAAATAGATGTGAATCGAAAAAAGCATACAAATGGTTCTTTTAAAACTTATTTCAAAATGCGAAACAATGATACCCTATTCTTTTCTTATGAAACACCACTACGGATTTCACGCTATCCCGTGGTAAAGCTTTTTCCCGTGAGCTAAGAGGAAAAACTACGGGAAATCAGTACCTATCGCGTGAGGCAAAAGCGAAAAACCATCACGGGAAAGAAAAAGTTCACGAGGGAAAGCGTATTTCCGTGGGGCATAACTCACGGGGAAAGAATCGGTTCACGCGGAAAAGCGTATTTTCCTCGTGAGGCATAGCTCACGGGAAATTACGCATCCATTTTTCCCGAGTGAGAGGGGCTCACGGGAAAGCTAACGGCCGTGAGCCCCGCCCCTCCGTCACCTACGTGAAATATCCCGTGAGAGCAGTCCGCAAGCTCACGGGATATCCCTTTCTCGTAGAGCAGGATTTCCGTGGGCCAAATAGTAGGCCTACGGAAATGCACCCATTTCAGTGAGCACCGTCAAGCTCACGGGATATCTTCTGGAATTTCATCTCCAAACTTTTTGTACACTTCTTCCATACCATATGGCACTCAATATTAAAAGTTTGGTTAATTATTGACTTTTATTTGATATATTTACTTAATTATTCTCTTTTATGGGAATTTATGAAAATGATGCCAAATTTGAACTACAAGTGCTTGAAATTTTTGAAACAAATTAGTAGAAAATTTATATTCCTCATACTCAAACACAATGTAAGGCCTTTTGCATTTTAAAAAAAATAATGAAATCAAAACATCTTAGTAACGAAATCATCAACTCTAATCCCTCGCTCGAAAGTGGTCTAAAAATTGTACAAAATAAACCGATATGCAAAAAATCATGAAATTTGATAATCTGTCATGATATCTTATGCCGGAGGCTATGATAAAAAAATTTGGAACGTTTCGCACAAGTTGGCACGCATTTATGTTCTAGAGGGCTCCAACATCTACGTAGAAGGTTCATGTTTGTTGAGAATGATCTCGTATCATTCATAATAATGGCCGGTCAAGTTGTGGTTTGCCACGCAAACTTTTTCTACATGCAACAGACCTCGGATATCATGTCATCTCTACTTTTCGAATTTTTTGGATTAAATTGGTAATTATTATAATTTTTTGTTGTAGTGAAGTAAATACAATTTTGAAAAAAGAGATTTAAAACACATAAAATAATGGCATTTTTTTTTCGTATGTAAAGGATCAATTATGTATGTGTGAGTGTATGTGATAAGGTATTTTGAAGTAAATCTTGATCAAAAGTTTGAAAACATATATATGTTAAAAGTTTAGGGGAAAATAATTTTAAAAAACGTATTTCCCGTGAGCGGGGGAGAAAGGTTGAAGATTTCGTGGGCCAAATAGGTAGGCGACGTGGAAACCGTGGAGTGGGACCTCTTTACAGCCGCTACTGGATATTAAAAAAAATCCCATATTTCCCGCGGAGCTACGCCGGACGGGAAAAGGGTGAAGATTTCCGTTCCAAGTAGTAAGGGGCGACGGGGAAACCGGGTGGGACCCTCTTTACAGCCCTTGTTGGATATCTCTGTTTTTTTTTTTTTGTTTGCCGCTATTGATATTTAAAAAAAAAGCAATTTCCTGATGGATGCAGGTCACACGGAAATATGAGGGTATCAGTGAGCCCCAGATCCATCCCGGGGATATCTCTTTTTGTTTTATCAAGTCGCCCACCAGCTCACCCACTCCACTCGTACACACACACACACCCGGCTCCAGCCCCGCCCACGCCCGCCGGCGCGGAGCACTCCGCCGCCCGCCACGCCCCGGCTGAAGCGGCCCGCCCGCCCGCGCCGCCCGCCCGCCCGCGCCACGGCAGCCCGCCGCCCGCCGCCCGCGAGCCCCGTAGCGCCAGCGCCCCGGCGAGCCGGCGAGCGCGCTCCCGTCCCGCCACCCGCCGCCGCCCGCCGTCCGAGCGCACGGCCGGCCCGCTCCCCTCCCACCGCCCGGCCACCTTGGCCCGGCCCCGTGTCCCCGGCCGCCCCTCCCTGCCCCGCCCGCCCGCCCAGGGCGCATCAGCTGCCAAACCGCGGCAGCGCGAACCCCGGCCTGCAGCCCCGCCCCGGCCTCGCCGTGGAAGAGGAGGGAGGAGAAGGCGCTAGCGTGGTGTAGGAGGGAGGAGAGAAGGAGAAAGGAAGAAAGGAGGAGGGAAGGAAGAAGAAGGGAGGGAGGGAAGGAGAAGGAGGAGGAAGGAAGAAGGAGGAGGAAGGGGAGGAAAAGATCCGGCGCCATCGCCCCGACGTGCCTCGGCCACTCGGCAGGCGTACCTCGCACTGCGTTTAGCCCGCCGGTGGCAGCGGAGTGAGTCGATCGTCGTCGAATCCGTGGTGCGTCGTTTTTACTTTCCACGGGGTTGTGCGGCCATCGTGCCCACGAATTTTATTGTCGGCCATCGTGCGTGAGATATTATCGGCCATGCGTGCCACTGGATGTGATTGTCGGTCATCGTCGCAGGGTGTGCCGTTTGCGGGTTTTGGAAACCTCCGTCTCGGAGGTTGACATCGAAAATTTTTCCAGCGATCCCGTGTGTTTGTTTTTATGCGAGAGAGAGGAGCCCTCCGGAGGCGGAGTTGAGTGCCTTGCCGGCGGCGAGTCCCTTGGCGGCCACGATCTTCTTCCTTCGCCCGGGTAGCGACTCCGCAGCGACCCTAGGTATATCCCTTCCTTCAGTGCCATGGTCATAGCTAGATTGCGCGGCTGGTTAGGCGTCTCCCGTTCGAAAGAATACGGTTGAAAGTATCGGATCCGCATACCTATAGCGCCATATCTACGTTTGAATTGTCCCACGTTTTTGGACAGCCGGGGATGCGTAGATGAGGTCCGTTCCATGCTCCCACTCTGTGCGATTCGAGTTTCGGCGGCATCTCCGTTGTTCCGAATACGGGCTCCCTCTCGGGGGCGTGTATTCGGAGGCAGCGAGGCTTGCCGAAAGATGATCTCGAATAGAGTGGGCATGAGCGACTCATCGCATCCTGGGTGAGACTCAGACCTATCTTCACCTACTAGATGGTAGGATGGGTTGTGTAGATGCGCTTTGCATTCTTATATTCTCGGTAAATGATAGAGAATGGATGACCCGAGTAGTGGATATCACGACAGTGGAGGAGTTTTGGAATTATGACCTGAATGGGTTAGGAAGAGCGGTGCTTTCATTGAGAAGGCATTTTGAAATGCCGAGGTCTGAAGTAAGGTTTGGTGTCCATGCAAGAAATTGTGACAATAAAAAAAAGGCAAAGTAAGGAGGCACATGTCTAAACATTCCTTCCCAAGTTTGGATGGATCGGATGGCTATAAGCGGTGGGTCTTCCATGGTGGCCCGAAATGATGAGGCAGGTCGTGAGGCAACGCGATCGGCGATCTTGCTCGATCTTGGGGACCAGGAGACATGGTAGATGACTTTCATCATAGGGAACTTTGAGCAAGGACTTGGGGATGAGGGGAGGAGGAGGAGCGTATGAAACCGCTTAAAGGCCAAGAGGCAACATGTTGGAGGCTGCGACAAGCCCCTTCATGACTATTGTGAGGTTCCAAAACTAGATGCCATTTCACGCCTTATGGACTTGAAGCGCCCATGCAATATTGGCCGAGAGACGGCTTCACTTGGAGCATGTTGACGGTCTTTGGGGGTTTGCTTCCGCTAGCGTCATCACGTCTTTGCCAAAGAACATGCACGAGTCTAAAAAAGTCCTCCAAGGTACTCAGGGTTGCCTTACGAGCAGATACATGCTTGTGAGAATCTTTGATCGCCTTATTTAGGAAAGACTACAAAGATGATACACACCGCCCAAAGTACCAAATCCTCGTGTACATAGAGGTAGACCCCCGTGAAGACTCCGGTGCGGAGAGAAGAGCGTACTAAGATCCCCGCAAAAATCCTCACGGTACCTTCCCTTTGCACCTAGGTTACAACGGATGTACATGACCGGTGAGTCTCATGTAAAAGATGACATGGCACAAAGATGGGCGTCGCTTCAATCCAGATAAGATGGTACACCCATCGTCTGCCGGGCATGGACCCATTTCAACAATATTCATCGACAAAGCTATGGATGCTCGTAATGTGCGTGTTAAGTGGCGGCAACGGATGGGTTCAATCCTTATGGAATGATGGCTGCCCCATACACTTGTTGCTTTGTATTGTTATCGGCTGAATCTCCCTCGGGCGTCACGCTTTCCAACGAAAGAACATTCTTTTGTCTTTGATACCCCCTTCGGCCACCCGGGAAATAAAATGGAGTGTGTTCTTAGAGCTTTGTGATTGATGAATTGATCAAAGGTTGGAATGAAGGGTTTTGGACGTCGCATAGAGCTTTGAAGAGAAATTTCGGGATATGCGTGTGGTACCACTCCCCCGCATGATTTCTTGGCGCATGGGATATTCTGCGGGTTGGTGTGTGCACTACGGCAAGTTCCCTTGCCCAGCATATCTGGCTAATTTGTAAGGTTCACTGGTTGAAGAAGGGTGGCAAGTATCTCGCGTTCGACAAGCATCGCCAGTTCCCTCCTCTGACCATGCATTCGAGGGCTAGACAAGAAGAACTTTACGAAGGTCTCCGCCACGGACCCAAAACCGGAGATGATGACATCTGGCGAGGTCGTGCTCAAGTGGAGACTCTTGTGGTGATGAAAATGGTGTCTTTGTGGGTTATGGCGAGGATCATGCATGGACTCACAAGTCGAGGAGAGAGGCTCCCTATTATGATGACATTCTTCCACATAACCTTGATTTAATGCATCTTTGAAAAGAACATGCCAGTATTTTCTTGGAACATTCATGGAAACCGGCAAGTCAAAGGACAACGTTAAGGCTAGAATTGATCGCGAGTTGTGTGACAGGCCAAGAAGCAAGGAAATGAAGCCTCCTAGCAATGGCAAGAGATGGAAAAACCAAAGGCCGGACACGTGTTGGCCGGGCCCCAAAGAAGGGAAGTACCTCAATGGTTTGAGAAATTAATGTTTTCGATGGGTATACGGCAAATGCGAGGAGGGGGGAGTGAACTTATCTACTATGCGAATCAATGGGCTCAGAGTCATGACTACCACATATGGATGGGCCGGCTTCTTCGGTGATGCTTGAGGCTATGTCCCCGATCATGTGCGGCATGTGATGGCGAGTTGAGCAATTTCTTTCGGCGCTTTGTGCTAAAGAGGGTATCTCCCGGACCACACTAGAAGAAATGGAAGCATTGGCTTTGTGTTGAGTGCGTAAGTTGGAAGATATTTCCTCCCGGGCTTCTTCGTTAGATGGTGCATTTGATTTTGCACCTTCCATATGAAGAGCTAGGATTTGGTGGCCACACGATTTCGTTGGTGCTATGCTATTGAGAGGAGTTCGGAAGCATGTTGGGCCATTTGTAAAGCATAAAGTAAGATTGAGGGGTTCCATCTTGAGAAGCAAGGTTCGGCGGAGGTGTCGAACTTCACATCAAAATACTATGATGATAACCTTCTTCGCATTATCCACCCCCTACGTTACAATCTTGATGAAAATGAATCACCCTCGACCTTTTCAAGGAAATTAGGACGTGCAAGTGGTTCAAAAATAAAGATGTTGACAAATTAGTGGATCGGTATAATGAATTATATACTTTTCAGCTTTGAATGAAGTGCTTCCTTACATACAGTAAGTCCAACTCTAAGCATAGAAACTACTTGTCTTCTAGTACTTAATATCCAGCATCAACCCTTTGTCTCTCGTTTGTATAGGAGATTTAAGAAGCAATTAAAAGGCGTCCACGACGTCGCACGAAGCACATGAATTGGACATACACTTAGGCGGGAGTGCGGCAATGGAAAACCGAGTTCATTAGTTGGTTCAGCGAATGCTTGTCAGTGCGTGTTAAATAACGTCTCGTTGATATGCTAGCGAAGTGTCTCATTTCATTTATCTGCTTGAGCTTGCGAGCCTGAGCCGTCAGGGTATGCCCCGAGCTCCTCTGAGTTGCCAATAGCTTTTGAGACAAGGGTTAGGTCATTTCACCCAGGTTATGCGTGTGAATGGATATCGGTACCACACAACTAGCTATGAAGCCGGGGGAATCGAACAAAGAAAAAACCACAAATCAGGAGTTTTCACTTTAAAGGTGATGATGGAACTAGCACTAAAGGTTATTATGGAAGAATTGAAGAAATATCTGACTCCATTTCCCCGACTCTAAGCGGCTTGCTCTGTCGTGTTTAAGTGCCATTCGATCTGAAATAACAAATTGGGACCTCGAACAACTTGGGATTGTTCGGATTCGACAAGATTCCGCAGTTAGGAGGCGATGTCTACATTGTGGCTCGACATACTTTTCGTTTAATCCTCTCCCATGGTGTTTGCCGGGGACGGCGGCGGCTTAGGGTTGGGATGTTGTGCCGAAGGTATTGCCACCACGGTAGACTACGGATTGCCAAAAGCGAGGGCGATTACCATTTTAATGCAAACACATATGAGGAGAGTTCTTCCAAGAAGATGGGCTACAAGGTAAATTTGTGATAGAAATAGCAGGGGCCTGAGCGAAATGGAAGTAGACAATGAGTGTTGTTGTGATGATGATGAGGGGAGGAGGTTGGAGATCACGAAGGACTCGATTACTTGAAAAATTACTTAGGGACAAATGCGGTGTTGAGGTCGGTTCACTCACTCCCATGGATCTGCCAATCTTCATATGTTGGAAGGCGTAGACATGGATGATAGTGATCATGAGGGATTATGATCCAGGCCGGTCTTGAAATCGTGACGGGGATGAAGATTATTTCTAATACATGTAATACTATGCATCTCTTCATGAGTATGTTGCGTTATTGGTTCCATCTCTTTATAACTATGTTACGATTATTGATTATTCATCTCTTTATAACTATGTTTTATTTAATTTTTGCATTTTTACTAATTATGTACATCTAATTACAGGTCATTTAAAAAGATGCCTCGAGCGAATGTCCTCAAAGAAAATAACCGGGTTAGGCGGGGGAAATTCAAAAGTGTATCAGGAGGCTAGGGCAAGGGCAAGGCCAGACGGAGCGTCGAGCCACCACCACGGCCCACGGGGTAGGAGGCGAGAGGCGGGCGTCGTGCACCCGGGCCACCGTCGCCACCACCCGGTGGTTGCGGAGGGAGGAGAGCCCGGAGGGACGAGGACCTCACGGCGGCGTCGCGGCCGCAGCGCACCTCGGCGTCGCACCACGCCCAGGCCACTCGGCGTCGCACCGCGAGGACTAGCGGGAGCGTGCGGGAGGGTTCCCTCGGGAGGGGTTCCCTCTTCTGCTGCTCGAGGCGTGTGCACTTGCCGAGGCCTCCGGACTCACGGGATCGTCGGCTTCGTGAGAGAGCGAAAGCGACCATAAGACCACCATCACAACCAAGGTAATTTACTTTTAGCACTACTTTCTTATTTTTCGGGTTTCACAATCGTAATAGGAACTAATAGTTATTCAGCGATCATTTGGGCGAGGGGTTTTTGTTTGTCACTGTGAACTCGGTTGAAGGACGCCTTCCTCTAAAGCGCATTCTCGGTGATTACTGGTGAGGAAAGCACTACCACGGCCTTGTTAATCCACATCGACCGGAGAAGAGTATCTACGTCACGTCGTTTCCGCGATCACGGACTTCACGGGACAGACGTATGATGAGGATGGCATGAAATATGCTAACGAGGCCATTCGATTATTGGTCAAGAGAGTTTTTGGAGTAAGTTTATGTCGTCTTTGTACAAATACATCGCTCCAAAATTCTAATGTTAAGAAATAATGACTTATTACATTGAAAAGCTTCTATGTGCGAAATACTTCAAGTGCAGGAGGGATCACGAGGTGCGGAGGAAGTGGCTCTAAACGCTGTTTCAAGCATGTGGCGGGACGTGTGCAGGAGGCCACGTGGCTTAATCTTGGTCGGGGCGTGAATGCAGCCCATTTAAAGGAGAGCAGAAGGCTCAAAAGCATGAATGGAAAAGCGCTTTGAGATCGACCAAAGAACAATACATGGAGGTAAATTATGTGAATGCTCACTACTAAGTTTAATTATGCTTATTGCTGATTTTTATAATACGTAGTTATACTTGGTATCACGTGCCCAGGTCATTAGGGTGGTGCTTGAACCATGGCGATTCTTTCGAGGAGCATGGTGGACAAGGTAGTACGATCTGAGACATATGGAGGACCCACAGCAGTCTGCCACCAGGAGCGGCGTGCCATGATGCCAGTGTACCACACCATGAAAGCAACCTTAATCTCGCGACCTACCAAGTTAGATATGTAAGTGTTATCCAAATTCTTATTTTTCGATGTGCAACTCAATACTTTCTTACCATTGTAGCTACTTTTCTTCTTCTCACACCGAAGGCCGAACATGGTGCAATCGGCTTCGCTTCCGAGGCCTTTGCTTGCTTTCCCACACGCAGGCGAGTACAAAAGATCCCAGCGGTGGATCTTCAACCACATTTGGGCCGAAGCCTACACCAACTTAGGCAGCCTACTGACAGAGATCGTGGGTACAGAAGTCGCGCGAGGAGGTGTATGGAGAAAGCTTCGATCCCCGCGGCCACGGCGTTGAGGGACATCGCCATGATCGCCCAGGAGGAGGCGAAGCCGCGAGGCGGTACCATGGGTGATAAGCGTTATCCAGCCGCACTGACTTACAAAGAGGCTATCTGAGCTCCGATCACGCTCGGGAGGCCGGTGATGCTGCGGCTTGCCAACCACTTACCCGAGCTACTGATCTCCGGAACTTGAGGTTTGCCTATTTTTGTAAGGTTCATTTATCGTTGAATACTATTTCTCAGGTGATGTTCTAACTTTGTGTGTTGAAATAGGCCCGAGATAGAGGAAGAGCGAGGAAGCGACGGGAGGAGGCGAGAGGAGAAGCGGGCAAGAGGGCTCATGGCGGAGCGAGAGAGAGAGGGCTCGAGGCGGAGCAAGAGAGGCGCGGAGGCTTGCACGGAAGAGCATGGAAGCTCTCTAAGCGTACCTCCCGGCGTGTTGGTGGCCCGGGTTGGTGCAGTGCCACCGGAGGAATCGCCTTCCCGCCAGCGGAGTCTTCGATCCGCAGCGTCTACGATCTGTCGCTCGATCTTCCCTCCCGCGCATGGAGCCTCCTCTGTGAGTTTGTCTCCGTAACTCGAAACTATGCATATATGAATGTGAATGGATATGATGCACCGGAGTTTTGAATGCACCATGAGATGTGCACGTGAACGCATGTGGTTGTCGGCCATCGGCCAGATTGTTTTCTCTGCGTTGGAAAGCCCTCCAGTGCGGGGAGGTCTTCTTAGAAATTTCTAACTATTTCTCTTCTCAAGTTAATAGATTCTACCTTGAATTTTTGTCTCTGGAAATTTCTAACTATCTATCTTTGCCTACTTGCGGGGAAAATTCTCATGCCTCGAGGGCAACTCAGAGACCAATCTCAGCTCGGACGCTGGCAGGAGCAGCCGTCCGGGTTGGAGCCCAGCCGTGGCCAGTAAATTTGTCATGTTTTAGGTTGAAAACTTGTGCACTTGAACTTGTGAACTTGATTTTATGTGAGTTTGTGAACTTATGGTTGCACACTCATGGACATGTGGTTGAGGCTTGCGACTTTGTTGGATGTTATGTAATATATATGTGGTATTATGGATTGCTCGATGTAGATTTGTGATATATGCAATCTTTGCTATATATATATAGATATATACCATGTCATTTATGTCTTTGGAACAGAGGTAGATTTCCGTGGTAGCTCACGGGA
>JADLZK010002374.1:600000-838620 GCA_015847255.1 Hyparrhenia diplandra
TTTAAATAGCCGCTATAGCCTTTCGAGGGGCGGTGCCGCTATTTACTGTTCATGTAAGTACAATTTAGCGCTCGCGCTATAGCCCGCTATTAGCTCCGCTATAGTTTGTTTCCTTGTATCGGTTTAATTAATATGATGCGTGTCAATCTTTTTCTATCATTTGCGTTCTCTTTGTTCCCTCGTCTTAGAAACCGCGCCAGCGGTGAATCACCCCTTCGAGGAGAAGTCCATCATGGCGCGGCACACGGGGAGATGATGTCTCTAGCGACGGAGGGCGAACACCGTGATCCCCGAGGAACCTAGAGTTCCTATCTATGCTATCGGATGGCGAGGTTTGAATGGGCTCGCCTACTCGCGAGCTTCGGCGCCAACATTGGCGGGCGGGCGACGGCGGAAGCGAGGGCGACACTCTCCGGCGGCCCGGGGACAGCCGGGGTTACATGGGACGGGATGGAGGCATGTCGGAGTCGCGGCGTAAGCGGTTTTCAAAACTTCGGTCGGCGGGGGCCGGGTCCGAGAGGAGTTGTTGCCGTCGTGGTGAGCGCTAGCTCGAAGCAGCGTGGCCGGGCGGCGTGTGAACCGGGCGACACGGGAGGAAGGCGCTAACTATAGCCATGCCGGCCGGGTGCTCGCGGGGCGCCATGGGCTGGCGTGGCTCGCGTGGCGAGAATTAATGGTAGACACGAAGCAGAAGTGAGCATTATAACACACGGATTATATTACAACTAATTAAAACATCTCGGTCTTCGTTCCATCGGATCTCGTTTCTTGAACATCTTTGCTAGCTAAGGATCGAACATATGCACACCATATATGCATCACCTACGACAGCGTGCACACTTCCAAAAGCTACCAAAGTTGTGATATCTAGCTAGGCGTCACCGCAATAGCGTGAGCCAACTCCTGCATTGGAAGAGCGAAGTACACTCATGCCCACAAGCCATCAACGAAGAACAAAGTAGACTCGTCGCTGATCTGCCTTGCTTTCGCTGCGGTACACTCCCCCGGTTGACTTCCACGCTCCGACTCAGACCATCCTCAGGCAATGTCGCCCACAGCCGCATCTTGTTGCATCGAAGATGCGTGTTAGCGAGCGCACCGGCGGTTGGGCGGCGAGGAGGCGGCGGAGAAACCAAAACCGGCCGGATGCGGCGCCACCATCGGCTTCGTCGCTCAACACCGCTATTGCACGTGCGCGGAGGCGTGCCACGATTCATCGGTGCCCAGCGTGCCGCCGTCACCGCGTCGCCGATCCCCCGCAGCACCTTTCGTGCGGTGTCGTCGTCATCGGCGCCGGTGTTCATCTGTAGAAACAGGCGTGTCGCGTGAAGCGAGTTCATGCCCGCATCGCGGCGTCGTCGCGGCATGTCGGCGGGAGCGCGGTGATGCGCGCCATCGGCGAACAGGCGCGAGCTGCTCGCTCTGGCACGCCTCGGGTTGCCGGCGATGGCGAGATTGGTGATGAGGGCACGCCATTCCTGATACGTTGGAAAACCCGCTCCGGTGGGATGCTCCGTCCCACCATGGCGTCGCCCGCACACCTACGCCATCTCGCTACGGTGCGGCGCGGAGATGGTGGTCGCCCATGGGATCCTACGCTCCTTGGCGACGCGGATGGCAACCAATGCAAGCATCTCCGGCGGAAGCGTTGCATGGTGCTTGTGGCGAGGGCGGCCTTAGCGGCGCCCGGTGGTGGTAGTGCGTGGAAGGCGACGCGTGAAGCTAAGCTTATAGCGGCGACAGCGACGGCGAGATAGATGTAGCCGGTCGGCTGAAGTGAGTTCGCGCTCAATTCGCGATCTTGAAGAGAGGTCGAGAGGTGGCGGGACGGCGTCGTCAGAGTAGAGTAGTAGACTCGGCCGAGACAGTCGCTTTATTACTCACGCTTTTTTTAGTATCGCGTGCGTAGAGTGTAGTTGCGAACCCACGCTATCGGCAAGCGTGGAGTACTCCCTCCGTCAACCAAAAAAAAAAGCGCAATTCTTTGACCTTTCAAAATCTAATTTGACCATTCGTTTTATTTGAATAATGTATATAAATATTATCAATTTTGTTATGACTTATTAGATCATTAAAGATATTATAACAATAGCTAATTTATTTTGGAATTTACACAAATATGTTGAGCAAGGCGAATAGTCAAATTAGATTTTGAAAAGGTCAAAAAATTACGTTTTTTTTTTATGAGCGGAGGGAGTATCACTCACGCCTTTACACAACGCTGGGTCAACGGATGACATCCCTATTAAGCACAGGTGGATCCACTCCTTTCAGTTGACTTTTCACAAGTGCGAGAATCTTGACACCAAGCATTGCAGCGGCGTGTTGTGATATTTCGCAAATTACCACAATAATAACATTGCATCGGGCATTACATGTTTACAACATACTCCCTACGTCCCTAAATGTTTGTCTCTAGAAAACCATGTTTCTCTCACAAACATGTTTCCCGGTGACACACATAAAGGGGACGGAGGGAGTACATCGAAGAACACATCCAATGACAAACGGACAAGAGACGAGAATAATAAACATGTTCGTCTTCCTCATCAAGTCCTCCGGCATCTGCTCCAAGTTTTTTCTTCTTGGTGTCACCACTTTGCCCCTTGAAGCTTCTTCTTCATCCAGCACCAACTCCTCTTTCCAATTCGAAAGGCGAACAACTATGATGCCAAGATCCTTCAAGACCTAAAAGTATTCCTTTTCAAATCGGAAGTAATGACTTTGTTTATTAGGGTCTTGAAAAACAGGCACACAAATTAGTGCAAAACTAGGGGCAGGGGAGGCGGGACAACACGTCAACACTCTGAGCGAAATACTCACCCCATTTCCTAGCACACTTGAAGTAGAGTCGGCCTCGGTTATCACCATCCTTCTTGGTCCGCGCCTCCACCACCCGAGCAAGACCGCGGTCAGGACAAGCTGATGGCGGGAACCCGTGAGCTCACTAAGCGGATCCCATTGAAGCCTATTCCTCGCCCGTCCACCTCCGGGCGACTCCGCCAAAAGGAGACCGAGACATCGGGCTCGAGCTCAATTTGGGAGAAGGGATGGAAGAGGGCGAGAGATGAAATGAATCGCGAGAGGCGGCGAATCTGAGAGGGAGAGCAAACGCGGGTAGTAGATCCCGACGGGGCGGCCCCTCCACGGGTGTGCACTATGACCACGACGGGGCGGCCCCACCACGCGCCCATTTGTAGCTAAAGTGGCTTCTCTTTCACGCGAAATAATACTATTCAATCGGCCAAAATCAGCCCGAACGACTTACTTGGGCCGCCCAATTTTTTCGCTACGATTTTTACAGCCCGAGCCTTTACAAAACTCAAAAAATTTTACCCACCTCGTCACGGGCGGCGATTCATTTCGATCGGGGTGTTTGGTTCCTAGCCACACTCCTCACAGGCGACTCTAGGGTTTCCGCCGCCTCATCGCCCGCCACCACCGCCCGGCGCATCCCAGCGCCATTCAAGCCGGCGCCGCTTCCGCCGGCCGACCTCCTTCTCGGCGGCTTCTTCCTCCACCAGGCGGCCCGGCCATTCTAGGGTTTGATATCTAGCCCATCAATCTTGTCTATGCCCTCTTTTATTCTTGAACTCTGATTTGTTAGATTCCACTATTCTGAACTACCTTTTTTTTTTTTCCGTGATTTGTGCCCTCGAAGCTTTGTTCGCTTGTGTTTAATATATAGTATTACATGCGTGAGAGAGAATAAAATTTGAAACAAGATGAAGCAAGCACAAGCGAGCAGGTCGACTAGTCCTCACATCTTGTCTATTACGTCATGTAATTGAACTATAATTTTATCCTCATAATATGGATATAATTGAGTTGTACATCTTGAACTTGACACCTCACTTTGCTACCGAGGGCGATTGCTACTATATATAACTACAATGTTGTTGTTATCCACTGCTTTGCTTATTTTCTTTATAGATGAATATCGTGCTCAAGTAAAACACGACCGCTTTTGTAGAGTACTACGGGTATCTTGTCATACAAAAATGTGCATATTAAATGAACCGCCACGAAACTATAGTTTCTTTATACTCCACTATTCTGAACTATCTTTTTTTTTTTTTTTGGTGATCTGTGCCCTTGAGAGCCTGTTCGTTTTGTTTAATAGTATCCCGTGAGAGAATAAGCTGAAACAAGATGAAGCAAGATTGCAAGAACAAGCGACAGGGCTCTCGTCTACTCCTCATACACTTTGCCTCTGAATTGAGCTGTATAAGCTGTATCCTCGGATGGATGTATTGAGTTGTACATCTTGAACTTGACACTGGCTACTACATTAATGTTGTTACCTTTGTGTTTTTGTTTTAGGAGATTTTGCAACTACTCTTTGCTATTTTCTTTATAGATAAATATACATGCTCAAGAACAATGATTTGCTCCTATTAAATGAAATGTTACTAAAGCTACTTGATTTGTCTATACTATTCTATTCTGAACTACATTTAATTTATTTTGTGTTACGTGACTGCGTGGTTCTTGTAGTCCTAATAGGCGCCTATTGCAGAATTGAAGCGTATAATATTAGCCTCACATGGATACCGGTGATTTCCATCCAAATGAGGCATCAACGCGCCATCCGATTGTCGCGCTGAATTTTTCGATTCGCCCAAAGTGAGGAAAGGTGATAATTCTGCGCTTATTTTCTTCATAGATGAATACACAAGATCGAGAACACTAAGCGCTGCGTCGAAGTACTACTACTATCTTGTCTTACAAAAATTTTTCACGCTAAGCTATGTTGCTAAACTACGGTTTGTTTATATTCTTCTATTCTGAACTACTTCCTCTCGCTTCGGTTTGTAAGTCGCTTTTGACTTTTTGGTACATCCATTTAGCTATGTATCTAGATACAATAATATGCACGGATACATAGCAAAATGGACGAACAAAAAGCCAAAGCGACTTATAATTTGGAAACGGAGGGAGTGCATTTTTGTGATCGTGCCTCTCTCCATTAGAGTGGCTATTTTTTTCTTTGGTTCGCCAAACTTAACGCAACCCTCCTCCTTTACCCGGGTTTGGGACCTGTTCGGGTGACCAAGCTACTTGGTGATTTCCATCCAACGGTAGGCATCAACGCATCATCCGGTGTCGCTGAATTTTTCGGTCGCCGGGGAAGTGAGGAAAGGTGATAATTCTCGCCGCTTATTTTCTTCATAGATGAATACAAAAGCTTGAGAACACTAACGCTCTGTCAAGTACTACTACTATCTTGTCTTACAAAAATTTTTCCTACTAAACGAACTGTTGCTAAACTACTGGTTTGTTTATATTCATCTATTCTGAACTACTTCTTCCATTTGAGTTTGTAAGTGCTTTGACTTTTTTGGTACATCCATTTAGCTATGTATCTAGATACAATAATATGCCTGGATATATAGCAAAATGGGCCGAACCAAAAAGTCAAAGCATTACAATTTGGAAACGGAGGGAGTGCAATTTTTGTGATCTATGCCTCTCGTGGATTGTGTAGTCCTCACAATTTGCCTATTTACGTAATTGAGCTGTATAATATTAGGGCCTTGCTAATTTTTAGGTGATTTGGAATTTTTAAATCTTTTCGAGGCGGCGAAGCTTTTTTTTTTTTTTAGATAATGGATGAGAAAAACATCCGGCCTCTACATCCGAGGATGTACCGCGGATATTATTACAAGTAGTGGATAAAAGGTAGAGCAAAACAAGTCTCTAAAACAGAGATAAAGAGAACTAAAGCAAATGATAAATGTGCTTCCACCCTCTATAGGGAAACTCCAAAGTAATCACTTTTCACTTCTAGTTTTTTTACGCTAATTAGCGAGAGTGTGTTCTTGTCTTGTTCATCACTTATTTTGCAAGCTGGGCTCGATACTGCAGCCAATAGGCTCATCGAAAATTACCCGACAACGAGAAAACTTTCATTTTGTTAAAGATAATATCGTTTCGACAACGCCAAATGGCTGACATATATTTGTGGCGCCAACCCAAATCAAGTTTCTAATCCTTTTATTACGATTAGTAAGCCATGTACCAAACATATGGCTTATGTAGATCTAAGTGCAGTTTAGGCGGTAGCATAAAAGATGATCCTCCATACCGTTTTTGAATCACGGACAATCTAAAATAGGTGTTGGATGGTGCGATTCATATTACAACCAACACATTTCGGCTTCCTTTCCGGTTTTTCCTAGTGAGGAAAAGGCGATAATTTTATTGCTTATTTTCTTCATAGATGAATACACGAGCTCAAGAACAGCGATTTGCTCTATCGAGTACAACTATCTTGTCTTACAAAAATTTTCCTACTAAACGAACATTTGCTAAACTACGGTTTGTTTATATTCTTCTATTCTTGAACTACTTCCTCATTTTGGTTTGTAAAGTCGCTTTGACTTTTTTGGTACATCCATTTAGCTATGTATCTAGATACAATAATATGCACGGATACATAGCAAAATGGGCCGAACCAAAAGTCAAAAGCTTTTACAATTTGGAAACATGCTAGGAGGGAGTGCAATTTTGTGATACGTGCCTCCGTCCATTAGAGTGGCTATTTTTTACGAGGGTTCTCCAAACTTAACGCAACCCTCCTCCTTTACCCGGGTTTGGGACCTCTCGTTCGGTGACCAAGCTACTAGGCGGTGATTTCCATCCAACGGCGGGGCATCAGCGGTGTCGCGCCCTGAAATTTTCGATCGCCGGGGAAGTGAGGAAAGGTGATAATTCTCTTTGCTTATTTTCTTCATAGATGAATACACAAGTTTGAGAACATAACCAACATTTACGGCTTGCTACTCACGAGTACTACTACTATCTTGTCTTACAAAAATTTTTCCCACTAAAACTACTATTTGCTAAATTATAGGTTGTTTTATATTCCTCTATTCTGAACTACTTCTTCCGTTTAGGTTTGTAAAGTCGCTTTGACTTTTTTGGTACATCCATTTAGCTATGTATCTAGATACAATAATATGCACGGATATATAGCAAAATGGGCGAACCAAAAAAGTCAAAAGCGAATTTACAATTTGAAACGGCGGGAGTGCAATTTTTGTGATCTCATTGCCTTTGTGGATTGTGTAGTCCTCCGCAATTTGCCTATTCTGAGAATTGAACGTATAATATTAGGGCCTTGCTAATTTCGGTGACTGAAAATTTTCAAATCTGTTCGCGGCGACGAACTTTTTTTTTTTTAGATAATGGGATGAGAAAAAAAACATCCGGCCTCTACATCCGAGGATGTACCACGACCAATTATTACAAGTTGTGGATAAAAAGGTAGAGCAAAACAAGTCTCTAAAGCGGATAAAGAGAACTAAAGCAAATGATAAATGTGCTTCCACCCTCTATAGGGAAACTCCAAAGTAAACTTTTCACTTCTAGTTTTTACGCTAATTAGTAAGAGTGTGTTCTTGTCTTGTTCATCACTTTTTTGCAACTAGGCTCGATTACGCCGCCAATAGGCTCATCGAAAATAACAGCCGACAACGAGAAAACTTTCATTTTGTTAAAGATAATATCGTTTTCGGCCGCCAAATGGCCCGACATATATTTGTGTGGCGCCAACCCAAATCAAGTTTCTAATCCTTTTATTACGATTAGTAAGCCATGTACCAAACATATGGCTTATGTAGATCTAAGTTTGGTTTAGGCGGTAGCATAAAAGATGATCCTCCATACCGTTTTTGAATCACGGACAATCTAGGAAAATGTGTTGGATGGTCTCATTCATATTACAACCAACACATTTTCGGCTTCCTTTCCGGTTTTCCTAGTGAGGAAAGGCGATAATTCTTTGCTTATTTTCTTCATAGATGAATACACAAGCTCAAGAACAGCGGCTGCTCATGCGAGTACTACTACTATCTTGTCTTACAAAAATTTCCTACTAAAGCGAACATTTGCTAAACTCTGGTTTGTTTATATTCATCTATTCTGAACTACTTCTTCCATTTCGGTTTTGTAAGTCGCTTTGACTTTTTGGTACATCCATTTAGCTATGTATCTAGATACAATAAAATGCACGGATATATAGCAAAATGGGCCGAACCAAAAAGTCAAAGCGACTTTACAATTTGGAAACGGAGGGAGTGCAATTTTTGTGATACGTGCCTCGTGGATTGTGTAGTCCTCCTGATTTGCCTATTATAGAATTAAAGCGTATAATATTAGGGCCTTGCTAATTTCGGTGACTGAAATTTTCAAATCATCGAGGCGGACGAACTTTTTTTTTTTTTAGATAATGGATGAGAAAAAAACATCCGGCCTCTACATCCGAGGATGTACACGGCCCGATTATTACAAGTAGTGGATAAAAAGGTTGAGCAAAACAAGTCTCTAAAACAGATAAAGAGAACTAAAGCAAATGATAAATGTGCTTCCACCCTCTATAGGGAAACTCCAAAGTAGTCACTTTTCACTTCTAGTTTTACGCTAATTAGCGAGAGTGTGTTCTTGTCTTGTTCATCACTTATTTGCAACTAGGCTCGATGCTTTTGACCAATAGGCTCATCGAAAATTACCGCCGACAGCGAGAAAACTTTCATTTTGTTAAAGATAATATCGTTTCGACGGCGCCAAATGGGCCCGACATATATTTGTGGACGCCAACCCAAATCAAGTTTCTAATCCTTTTATTACGATTAGTAGGCCATGTACCAAACATATGGCTTATGTAGATCTAGGCTGGTTTAGGCCAGTAGCATAAAAGATGATCCTCCATACATTTTTTCGAATCACGGACAATCTAGGAATAGGTGTTGGATGGTCTCATTCATATTACAACCAACACATTTTTGGCTTCCTTTCAGTTTTTCCTAGTGAGGAAAGGCGATAATTCTCTTTGCTTATTTTCTTCATAGATGAATACACGAGCTCAAGAACAACGGCGGCTTGTCATCGTAGTACAACTATCTTGTCTTACAAAATTTTCCTACTAAACTTACTGTTGCTAAACTACTGAGTTTGTTTATATTCTTCTATTCTGAACTACTTTCTCCATTTTCGGTTTGTAAGTCGTTTTGACTTTTTGGTACATCCATTTAGCTTTGTATCTAGATACAATAATATGCTGGATACATAGCAAAATGGGCCGAACCAAAAAAGTCAAAGCGACTTACAATTTGGAAACGGAGGGAGTGCAATTTTTGTGATACGTGCCTCTGTCCATTAGAGTGGCTATTTTTTATTTTGGTTCTCCAAACTTAACATTAACCCTCCTCCTTTACCGGGTTTGGGACCTCTTTCGGTGACCAAGCTTTTTGGTGATTTCCATCCAACATCCGGGCATCAGCGGTGTCGCCTAAATTTTTCAAGTCGGGGAAGTGAGGAAAGGTGATAATTCAAAACTTATTTTCTTCTTCATAGATGAATACACAAGCTTGAGAACACTAAGCAAATGATAAAGTACTACTACTATCTTGTCTTACAAAAATTTTCCAACTAAGCGACTTTGCTAAACTACGGGTTGTTTATATTCCTCTATTCTGAACTACTTCTTCCGTTTCGGTTTGTAAGTCGCTTTTATTTTTTGGTACATCCATTTAGCTATGTATCTAGATACAATAATATGCTGGATATATAGCAAAATGGACGAACCAAAAAGTCAAGCGTTTACAATTTGGAACGATTACCAAATGGAGTGCAATTTTTGTGATACGTGCCTTTGTGGATTGTGTAGTCCTCATTAGTAAGCCTATTACAAAATTTCCTGGCGTATAATATTAGGGCCTTGCTAATTTTGGTGACTGAAATTTTCAAATCTTTTCAGCGACGGCTTTTTTTTTAGATAATGGATGAGAAAAACATCCGGCCTCTACATCAGAGGATGTACACGGCCAGTTATTACAAGTGTAGTGGATAAAAAGGTAGAGCAAAACAAGTCTTTAAAAGATGGATAAAGAGAACTAAAGCAAATGATAAATGTGCTTCCACCCTCTATAGGGAAACTCCAAAGTAATCACTTTTCACTTCTAGTTTTACGCTAATTAGCGAGAGTGTGTTCTTGTCTTGTTCATCACTACTTCGCAACTAGGCTCGATTTGCTGACCAATAGGCTCATCACGAAAATTACCTTCGACATTTAGAGAAAACTTTCATTTTGTTAAAGATAATATCGTTTCGACATAGCAAAATAGCCCAAACATATAGGCGTGACACCAACCCAAATCAAGTTTCTAATCCTTTTATTCGACTAGTAAGCCATGTACCAAACATATGGCTTATGTAGATCTAAGGCTGGTTTCCAAACTTAGCATAAAAAGATGATCCTCCATACCGTTTTTTGAATACGGACAATCTAGGAAAATGTGTTGGATGGTCTCATTCATATTACAACCAACACATTTAGCTTCCTTTCCAGTTTTTCCTAGTGAGGAAAGGCGATAATTCTGCTTTGCTTATTTTCTTCATACATGAATACACAAGCTCAAGAAACACTAACTTTTTCTGTCAAGTACTACTACTATCTTGTCTTACAAAAATTTCCTACTAAGCGAGCCATGTTGCTAAACTACGGTTTGTTTATATTCATCTATTTCTAAACTACTTCTTCCATTTCGGTTTGTAAGTCGCTTTGACTTTTTTTGGTATATCCATTTAGCTATGTATCTAGATACAATAATATGCCTGGATATATAGCAAAATGGATGAACCAAAAAGTCAAAGCGACTTATAATTTGGAACGGAGGGAGTGCAATTTTGTGATACACGTGCCTCGTGGATTGTGTAGTCCTCGCAATTTGCCTATTATTGAGAATTGAAGCGTATAATATTAGGGCCTTGCTAATTTCGGGTGACTGAAATTTTCAAATCTGTTCGAGGCGCTTGAAGCTTTTTTTTAGATAATGGATGAGAAAAACATCCGGCCTCTACATCCGAGGATGTACACTGCCAGTTATTACAAGTAGTGGATAAAAAGGTAGAGCAAAACAAGTCTCTAAAACAGATAAAGAGAACTAAAGCAAATGATAAATGTGCTTCCACCCTCTATAGGGAAACTCCAAAGTAATCACTTTTCACTTCTAGTTTTACGCTAATTAGCGAGAGTGTGTTCTTGTCTTGTTCATCACACCGCAACTAGGCTCGATACCGCAGCCAATAGGCTCATCGAAAATTACCTTCGACAACGAGAAAACTTTCATTTTGTTAAAGATAATATCGTTTCGAACCGGCGCCAAATGGCCCGACATATAGTTTGTGGCGCCAACCCAAATCAAGTTTCTAATCCTTTTATTCTCGATTAGTAGGCCATGTACCAAACATATGGCTTATGTAGATCTAGGCTGGTTTAGGCGGTAGCATAAAAGATGATCCTCCATACCATTTTCGAATACGGACAATCTAGGAAAAGGTGTTGGATGGTCTCATTCATATTACAACCAACACATTTCGACTTCCTTTCCGGTTTTTCCTAGTGAGGAAAGGCGATAATTTCTTTGCTTATTTTCTTCATAGATGAATACACATGCTCAAGAACATTGATTTTGCTCTGTCAGTACAACTATCTTGTCTTACGAAATTTTCCTACTAAACGAACTGTTGCTAAACTACGGTTTGTTTATATTCTTCTATTCTGAACTACTTCCTCTTCAGTTTGTAAGTCGCTTTTGACTTTTTTGGTACATCCATTTAGCTATGTATCTAGATACAATAATATGCTTGGATACATAGCAAAATGAACAAACCAAAAAAAGTCAAAGCGACTTACAATTTGAAACGGAGGGAGTGCAATTTTTGTGATCTCATTGCCTCCGTCCATTAGAGTGGCTATTTTTTACGAGGGTTCTCCAAACTTAACGCAACCCTCCTCCTTTACCGGGGTTTGGGACCTGTTTTAGGTGACCAAGCTACGCCCGGTGATTTCCATCCAACAAATAGGCATCAACGGTGTCGCTGAATTTTTCGATCGCCCGGGGAAGTGAGGAAAGGTGATAATTTGGCCGCTTATTTTCTTCATAGATGAATACACAAGCTTGAGAACACTAAGCGCTACGTCGAGTACTACTACTATCTTGTCTCTAAAATAGATAAAGAGAACTAAAACAAATGATAAAAGAGAACTAAAAGCAAAACAAGTCTCTAAAAGCGGATAAAGAGAACTAAAGCAAATGATAAATGTGCTTCCACCCTCTAGGGAAACTCCAAAGTAATCACTTCTAGTTTTTACGCTAATTAGCGAGAGTGTGTTCTTGTCCTGTTCATCATCCGCCAGCGGGCTCGCATACGCGACCAATAGGCTCATCACGAAAATAACCTTCAACAACGCGAAAACTTTTATTTTGTTAAAGATAATATCGTTTCGACACGGTAAATGGCCCAAGCATATAGGCGTGACGCCAACCCAAATCAAGTTTCTAAACCTTTTTTATTCGATTAGTAAGCCATGTACCAAACATATGGCTTATATAGATCTAGGGCTGGTTTAGGCGGTAGCATAAAAAGATGATCCTCCATACGGTTTTGAATCACGGACAATCTAGGAAAAGGTGTTGGATGGTCTCATTCATATTACAACCAACACATTTTCGGCTTCCTTTCCGCTTTTTTTCGACATTTTATTTGTTCTCGCCTCGGTGGTTTGTTTAGTCCTCATAAGAAAGCCTATTAGAATTAAGCTGTATAATTTTATCCTCACATGGATATTTTCAGTTGTAGATCTTGAACTTGACACTGAGTGTTACTATAATGTTGTTATACGTGTGGTTTTGTCATAGGAAAGCGCAACTACGGCTTTGCTTATTTTATTTATAGAGATGAATATACGTGCTCAAGATAGAACAATGACTGCACCTTTTCCTCACCCCTAGAACCGCCGGTGAAGCTTTTTGTGTGTGTCTTTGGCCGTTGACGACGCTTTCGAAAATGGTAAGCTACAGCTATGTGATATACAAACCCTACTTATTGTTAGCTTTTTGCTTAGTGCTAGCTGTTGACTTCTCTGTGTAACCTAAATACGTTTTGATGTAGGTGTCTGTTGGCACATTTACAACATCATTTGGAAACAAAACAACTTATTCTCTAGAGGATGGTTGGAGAGCTACATATGAAGAGACGAGCAAGAGATAGATGATAGTACCATAGGGGGCAAGAGAGAGATGATGGTACCACAGGGGGGTTTGGGATTTTTTTCTTGGAGAGGGGCAGCCATCGGCTTTCCGGTGCAAAAGCGGAGGGTCGGGACACACACACAAGGTGGCCGAGAAGGCAAGATAGTTGTCCGCGGGCTCAAGCCGAGCGGGTTTCCCGAGAAGGTGGCCATGCTAAGAATAAAAGAGACTTGCTGGTCCGATTGCTAGACAAAAGGTCCCCTTGCTCACATATTCGATCTCTTCCTTAAGCGCCGCAACAAAGGAATTGTTATTTGAGAACGTGTCGGAATTCATTGGAGTTTGTAGGCAACTTAAGGCGCATAGCATATATGAAGTCGTGGCGGTCAAGAGGCAAAAGTTTTAGGACCTTCAAAAGCGATCTAGTGCGGAATTACGCCATGAAGGGGTTGGATGCCACGGTGAAGCACCCATACATCACCAAGGACGATTGGGCAGCTTTTCGATTTGAAGTGAAGAGCAAACAAAGAGGCAGCGGCAACAAGTGAGAGATACAAGCGGCTTAGGGAGAAGAACAAGCATCACCACTTTGCTCGGGTACGAGGGAGGTTATGAGGCAAAGTTCGAAGTGTGGGAGAAGGAGGACACTTACTTACTCCACAATAGCATCAAGAATCCTTGGCATGAATTTCCGGTGAACCGCGCTCGGTATTTTTTGCGTGCGGTGCGATCGCGTGTCGTGTCGAGGGGGTAATAAGGCCGCAATTGTTTGGTCGGTGAAGAGTCTCGATCTTTATCCGAGAAGGTTTTAGAGAAGACCGCCCGTGCTTCTTCCGAGGGCATTGGTGTAAGGGAAAGAGATATGCTCACGGAGGTCCCGGGCACCCTGAGCGGGCGGGCGTGGCGCGTGGTATGTCTAGTATGACCGGATGGAAGTTTTGGCCGGCTTGCGCCGACATGTACGTAAAGAGGAAGTCTCAGTGCGCGTTGGCGAAGCATATAGAGAAGAGTTTGGACCTCAACTAGATGAGCTCACGGCTAAGGTGGCGGCGTTGGAATCGGGGAGGACATGGTTCACTTGCCGCCCAACACCCCTAGCCGTGTAGGTGGTGTGAAGAGTGCGTGCGAAGCCGATTCGGTGGATCTTTGCAGTTGAGATACTTTCCACGTCGGCACCATGTACCCTTGCGGTGAAGACTCGAGGTTATCGGTTGAGGTAGCAAGGGGAATGGTATACCCGAATCAACTACATCTTAAAGGTCAACCAATCTTTGGAAGGACATTCTATTGTTTTTATTGATCATGTAACTCCCTGGTTTTGAGGCTACACTATTGGATCCGCCCACAAAGAGATTAAGGCTCTTGGACGGCTATGTGTAAGATGATCCAGTGGAGCAGAGCCCGTCTTCTTGTAGCATTCCTAAAGCTCTCTTCTTTTACCGCCCAAAACCTCCCTGTGCCACTACGCGCCGCCTCAATAAAAAGTCAATCTAAAGGACCGTATGACACGCAGCTTAAATGGGAATGACAAAGAATGATCGAGTCCTCTCGGGCTACAATGGATGGGAATGCGGCGACTTCGCCGCATGCCAATGACGGTCGAGTGCCTTGCGAGTGCATCGGCTAACGATATGGGAACCGGCTCGCAAGGCAAGGATGACCGTGATTGCCTCGCTCAGCCGCTGGGGCCGAGAATGCGAGGGGAGTGGCTCGCATGACAAGAATGTCCGGAGTGCCTCTCAGTGTGCAGTGGCCGAGAATCAAGCGTGGCTCAACAGCCAGGACGGCAAGGTCCAAACAAGCATGTTTCGGGCAAGAAGCATGGAGGTCCAAACAAGAATGTACAAGATAAGTAGTGCTTCACTTGGAGTTACGCACACTCGCACGTGTTTCCATTCGATGAATAACCAGCGTGTTTCATATGTTTGCGGTGCGGTCGCAAACCGATGAAAAACATGTGGGTTCTACACGACCCACCACTTCGGGCTGCGATGAAACAAGTTCATCCGGACCATCCACGAGGTAACTTTCGAAGTGCAGCTCCATCATGTGCCTACCTTTGTTTGGCAATAAAGACCATGTGTACAATGAACACTTATGCCTACCTTTCTTTGTATTAGGGTTTCGATTTGTCTAGAAATTCGATTAATTTGGAGGATATTAGAGAGGAGATCGCCAAGTTTGTTATGGAAGAGATCATCAGCCCGAAGGCGAGTATTCGTTTCGTGAACCGTGAGTTCCTTCGTTTCCCTTTCTTTGCATGACGATCGGTGGATACATGCATTTGAAGCGTGTTATTTGTGTTGTGAACAACATTGTGGTGTGCCCTAAACAAGCTGGGTATGTGCGTGTGAAGAACATTCTGAGATACACATGAATTTTCGAGAGATACACATGAATTTTAGGAGATACACATGAATTTTCCATGTTGCGGCGTCGCCATTTGTTTGTGATCGGACTGTGTAATGCGTCTCTAGTCTCGACGATAAGATCATGGACCCATCTTAACCTTTGTCTATAATAACTGAATAAGTACTGAGACCACCGCGCTAACGAAAGTGTGCGTGGGTTTCGAATAGTTTCGCCACGCGTGAATCCGTCAGTAATATCTAAATTATTAACGGGTGTTTTCCGATCGCGTCTGTCAACCACCGTCGTAGTCTCGGCGTCGGTTTGTCGAGCATTAATCGGTAAACGCGTCGAAATAGAAACCTCGACGCAGAACGCGAAAAGGGACACGCATCTGTAATTTCCCGTAGCTACGGTCGAGCATCCGCTACAAGCGCCTGAAAATGCGGAACGATTACGGTCGAAAAAAAACCGCGTCGCGTAAACTAAGCGAAAGCTACGTGGACGCCGGACAAAATGAACGTCACGTAAAAAGGGTTACGGAACTACCGACAGGCAATCTACGCATCAGCTGCTCAAAATGGCGAAACCACGCGGAAGGTTTGGCGTATATGCGTAACCGCCCGTATTACGATCGATTATCGTCCGCACGGGTACGTATTTTACTAATGCTACGAGGAGCGGTTCCGCCGCGGCGTTTGCGGTGTACCGGTACGATTCTGGCGCGTGGTGCCAGCGCCGCAGCGTCGACATGCGCGTCATTGTTCTGCAGCGCAATTTTGTAAAATGGGTGCGATGCGGTCGAAGCTTCTGACCGTATGCGCTAGCAAGGCGTCACTACTTTTGGGACGCGATACGTCGATTGCTGATGCCGCGGGTACGTGGACGTTTCAGGTGCGGTCGCATCTTAGGAAATCATGTCGTAGATACTATAGACCCCGGTCGAGCAAATCCTCGGGACACAGGCGTTCCACGGCGTGTGTAACAAGGGCTCACTACGAGGCGGGGAAGTTTGAGACGACGAAGTCCCGTGCGTATTAAAGCTTTATTTGCAGACGCTTCGCTACGGACAGTGCAGTAAAGTCGACATTTAGAGACCCTAATGGGCGGACGCGGCAGCGCGACTATAGAAGCCCTCGAGCGCGTTGTAGAGGCCTTTTTTACATAGTGATTGGGAGAAAGAAAATAATTGTCGACAAACTACCTCTTTAATTGCAAATGTTTCTCTTTTGGGAACCCGGATCCGGAAACAAAGTCCATGGTAAAATCGCCTTTGTAGCAATTATATCGGTCGATCAATGAAGAATGCAATTGAGGTTGAATCTCCTATTAAGAAGAAATGAATGTTCGCTATATGTCCGGCAAATGAAACGAATGAATATCGAATATGCAGTTAATAGTGGATTATGAAAATCCATATAATTCCCGAAGAATATAAATCGTAACTTGTAGAAATCTTATACTAAGTATTAAAGTCTAAGGTATATATATTTCTGAATAAATATTCAAGTCTCAAGAAGAGCATGTCCTAGAAGGATTACAATCATTTAATGATTTTATAGTGAATAACTCAATGTCATTGTGTATATGACTCATCTCTCGTGGCAAGAGAGAATATATCTCATAGAAGAGATTAAAAATATACTAAGAATGAAAGTACATCCTTGAATAAATTAATCCATGAAGGATTTGCAGTCAATTCTTGAATAAGCACCATTCATCCCCTCGAAGTGAATATAGACCCGAGATGCCAAATGCAAGGCTGGATTTGTACAATCAAAATCTCGAAGATTTACGAATACAATCTGAAAATCCATTAAGGATTAATTATAAGTATTCAAACTCTAGTATAAGTTTGATACACTATCTTGAAGATATTGAATATTAATTTATTTACCCCCATACCTCTGAAAGGATCTATTTCTCTGAAGGATAATATTTATTTATTTTGCACAGCTAATTGGTGGTCATTATGCATGAAGCATATTGCTCCCATATAATTCATAGAAGAATTATGAGCCAACTTTTATTTACACACGTTTATGAAAAAGTGTGGTTTGAACAATGAAGTTCAAAGTTTGGCTTTATGAGGAGGAGCATATTTTATTGAATCTGCCTTTAAGGTAAACCATTAGAATTACAAAGATCAAGTAGATCATATTTGTTAAAACACCGAAGTTTATGCATAGATTATGAAGATCAATATCTATTCATGAAGAATAGAATATCCTGAAGAATATATGACCAAGAAGGTTAAATGTTGTACTCTTTTTTCCCTACGTGAGTTTTTACTTGAAGGTTTCTCACACAAGGTTTTTAATGAGACAACATGTGCAATGCAATTAACTAATGCGATGTACTTTTTTCTCCAAGAACCGTTTTTTCCACTGGGTTTTCGGATAGAGTTTTTGATGAGGCATATGCATATCGTGGTAATCGCCCAAGGAGGAGTGTTGTAAAACACACGGACTCTGTCCTAGAAGGAAAGGAGAAGGAGGAATCCTAATCCTAGTCCGTTTGTATGTGGGCTCTTACCGAAACTCTTAGGCCTTGGCAGGACTATATATACGTGGGAGATCTATGTTGTAATTACCAATATTCAGATAAATAAAGAATAGTCTCTCTATCTTGTGTCTACTTGTTCTACTTCTTTCATCTACTACGTGATCATGAGAGACGGAGAGGGAAGGTCCTAACCGCCGACAACATGTTTCATAACATATTCTATTCTGGCCTCGGCTGTTTGACGCTACATGGGAGTCTAAAGAGTCCTACCCAAACTTCCGCAATCGCGTCTACTGTAATCTGAGTCGTGTCGGCATCGGACTCAAATGCATGCGCGTACCAGGTTTAGGTTGTCTTTTATTTATTTCCAATTTAAAAAAAAAAATACACGTACGTTGAGACACAAGGAAAAAACACTTACGAGATATATATCCTCGAGTAGTCATGCACCACTTCCGTTTATGTATTTAATAATTAGAAAACATGTACAACCCGTTTATTTAAATTCAAAAAACACGTACAAGCAGTTAGGGGCCAGTTTATTTTTTCGAAGCATGTTATCGGAAAAAAAAAATTAAAGGTTCTTCTTGTTGTCTGGTCTCTGTGTCGGCGAACAACACTTGGTTTCGTCAACTACACTGCTTTATTCTGTCAACATGAATTTGCTTTGGAAACGATTCAACTCGATGAGAAGTTGCAGCTCCCTACATTTATTTGTTAGTTGTGGCTTATTCGATGTTGTAGATTTAAGAATGCATTACTCAATACATGCTCGCAATTTGAGCCTAAAATTAAAAATTTAATGTGGAAATTAGTGATTAGACTGCTGCTGAATTTGGATGAACCTTTCGTATCTGAAATTGAGAATTTAAACATAATAGAATTATACAGGTCTATACGCCTAGCATTCTTTTCCTAGCCCCTTTGATATATTTTTCCTCGGCAACTACCCACCATCATTACAACTCAAAACAAGGAGTAATTTACGATATTACATATCGATGTAGAGAACCCCCCACTAAGGAGTTCTCTCAACATGCAAGCATGCCACCTCAACAGCCCCACTAAGACCATGACATCCAATGGGCAGACGCCACTTGTTTGAACTAACTAAAAAATATTATAACTCACAAACTAAAAAAACCAAATTAAATTCCAATTACACCATTGAAATCCTTCTAATAAATCCTTCAAAATAAGATCTCATATGGATATATTTCGATAAAATTATAGATTTATAGGTGAGCCCCACCGATGGTAGTTGGTAAGAGTAAAAAGTAAAAAAAGAAAAGAAAAAAAAAAAAAAAAAAAAGAATAGGAGGGTGATAGTAATATTTTAACTCATATATTTCTCCTTCATTACCCTTGAAACGCATACGGAAGTGTAGATTATACATATTTCCATTAGGATGGCTTTGCTCACATCATTGACAAACTAAATTATTGATTGACTTTATATATTATTAGGAATGTCTCATTCATATGTTTTCTCCCCACGAAACAAATAGCGCGCCATAGCGCCGCTATATAGCGCGCTTATAGCGCCATTTGAAACACCGTGGCGCTATTGTCAATTTCCACGCTATTGGCGCTATTGGCGCTATAGCACGATATTGCGCCGCTAAAGCGCGCTATTTCCACGCTTATTGGCGCTATATGGCGTTATTTTCACGCTATTGGGCTATAGTGGCAGCAGCAGCTGGTACTACTTCACATAGTTGCGCTATTGTGCGCTATATAGCGGCGCTATAGCGACGCAATAGCGGCGAATAGCGCCCAAAAAATCCGGACGCTATTTTCCATAGCACGCGATCAAAAACATGGGTTTTCTCCATTGATCTCTAAATATATATTATCTAAAATAACTTTAAATTATCATATATACACCATAACCTTAAATTCTTAGTAATTTCTTAGTGATTAACATCCTAACATATTTATATTCCACCTTCATACACGCGGCAACGCGCTGGGAATCCTTCAAGTAATAACAAAATTAGTCCCCGAGTCAGCGATCGTTGGGCCCAAAACCCAATCGTCCCCGAGCCCGGAGGCCCGGTTTATTCCCTCCCTACGCTTCATCTGTCTCCGACCATCTCCCTGCGGCAGCGGCCCATCTATTCCCCTCCCTCGGCGGCTCCATGCGGACCCGAGGCGGCGGCGCCGGAGGAGGTCGCTCAATCACCCTCACTCCCCACTACTACAAAGGGAACTTGCATGGCGGGACAAAAGCGATTTTCCGTGGCGGGCTTTATGTCCGCCACGGATTGCTGGTCCTGAAAATCGGCCATTAACCGTGGCGGACAAAATACCCGCCATGGTTAATAATAAAAAAATAAAAAAAAATAAAAATCCAAATCGAAACCCTAACGGGCCCGGCGGCGGTCTGGATCCACCCGCCCGCGGGCCGTTAGGGTTTCGGTGCCGCGCTTCGAAGGAGGAGGTCCGCGCCGCCCGCCGTGCTCGCGCGCCGCCGGAAGCTCCATGCCGCCATGCCGAGCACCTCCGCGCAAATAAGACCGAAGCGGCGGTGAAGACGGGCGCCCGCCGTGGTCGCCACCTCCGTAGCGCCCGGGAGTTGAGGAGGCGAGACCGGCGGATCCGCGTGTTACCGCCGCTCAGGCCGCGGGATCCGCCGCGCCGAATCCGCCGGGGCTCGGGATCCCGCCGCCGGGGCGGATCCGCCCGCCGGGGACGCGGAGGCCCGCCGCCGCCGCCGCCGCCGCCGGGGGAGAGGGAGAGAGGGAGCCGGGCTCGGGAGAGGGAGAGAGGGAGCCGGGGAGGGAGGGTGCGGTCGCGTCGCCGCCTCGGGAGAGGGAGAGAGGGAGCCGGAGGGGAGCCTCGGGAGAGGGAGAGAAACCGAGAGAGAAAGAGAGAAACTCGAAGCCCGAAAACCTAAGTGTCGCCTTATATATATGTCACCATGAGAATGGGCCTGTTGGGCTCGTCTTTGGGCCTCATTTTTGGTGGCGGGCTTTATAAGAAAAAACCGCCCACGGTTAATCGATTAACCGTGGCGGACATTATAACCGCCACGGTTAATCAAAATGCCCGCCACGGTTATTGGGGTATTTTCCGTGGCGGTTTCTCAAATGCCCGCCACGGAAAAATAAAATCCGAACACCATGTAAAATCAATTCTGTAGTAGTGTCCCAACCGCGCAACTCTATCCAACAGTTGGTGTCCATGGCTTGCTAGCGGTGCGTCGCCGAGCCCCCCGTCCGTGCATTCCCGCCGCCCGGCAGCGGCTTTTTGCTAGCGGCGACCATTCCTCTCCCTCCTAACCCCTCTCTCTCTCTACGGTAAACTCTCCATTAATTCCGCCTCCCCTACATGGGTTCCGCTCTCTTCTCCAACTCCCGGGCGCCGCCACCGTTGCCGCCGCTTTTGCGTCTGCGTCTTCTTCTCGGCAGGGCTCGGGCGCCAGCGGCAGGGAGGGAGGTAGAGACGCCCGTGTTGACCCGGCGCCGGCCCTCGGACTCGTCGTCCCCTGTCCCAGCTCCCGGAACAGAACAGAGGCGGCACTGGAAGGTGGTAATTTCTCTTGCCCCCGGTAATTAAAGTACATAGTGTCACAGCCCACAGTTGCCTACGGCACTTACAGGAAGGTTACATGTAGGAAGCCTCCATATCTGAGAGAGTTCAAACAGTCGATATAGCCACTAGAGCCCCTAGCTCGGTTCTCCCCCCTCTCTCTAGCACATAGATATAGCCAGCAAGCAGCAGATGCATGCGAGTCACAGTCGCTGCTCCAGAATATGCTGTCTACTCCCCTGTCCCATGGAATTCGTCGTTTTTAACTTTTGAACTTCATGTTTGACCATCCGTCTTATTCAAAATATTTATGAAAATTATAAAATAAATTAATCAATATTCAAGTATCTTCATTGATAAAATAAGTTAAACAAAATAAATTATATTTGTGCAAAAAATTTGAATAAGACGAAGCATTGAATAAGATGGCACGGAAACCAGGGTGACAAACTCAGTGGGACTGAGGGAGTACGAAATAAAGATTCAGAATTCTGCAAAGTAGAACTCTGCAGCACATGGATGTGGGTTTAGTGCTTGTATAAATGAGCAGACCATGTTGCTAATTATATTGGTCCAAGAACCTTTTGGCCACCTGTTGAATGCACCTCACATTGCTTGAAGAATATCGAAATACGAATGAAGTACAGCTGGATAGCACATTTTGGAAGGCATCCCTATCTGTGGCCGATAAATGGTATATTAGTGCTTGTGGAGCGACAGTGGTAAACTTTTTAGTTTTATATGTAGAGTGGTACACTTTTTAGTTAAATAAATTAATGAGTGGAAATTAAAGTATACATGGGAAGACTGCCTTAGTTGACGACGCAGACGATCCAGGAAGATCACATTACAATTTACCTGCATGAACCCTCCTGATCTGATCTGAGAGAGTTCAGAGACAGTCGGTTCAGCCAGTAAGCCCCCTACTGCTCTCCCCTTCTCTTCTCTCCCACATAGACATAGCCAGTATAATCAGCAGATCTGCTAGCTGTAACATGTCGATCTGCGCAATCCATTGAACCTGTAAGCCAGACTACTCTCTCGCTTCAGCATTTCCACTTTCCTTCAGTCATCTTTGCAAGTTATCTGATTTTCTTTCCCCATCAAATTAAACCACAGGTGGCATGCGCTTCTTGCAAGTCACAAATCAGATCTGCTAGCTGCTCATCGAGCACAGCTAGCACTTAGCAGTCAGCACTTGGTTGGATCGCGCGAGGCACACAAAAGGTAATCAAATACAAAGACATGCATGACCAAGCATCAGCCATACATCCCGTCGTGTTGTATTAATTTGTTTGCTATTTTACAGTTTTTGTTATTTTGTTTCAGACTTTCAGTCCACCTGTCCTAAAATTTGATTTCTGTATTTGTTCACTAGCAATGTCTCTGTTGCTCGCTCTTGCACTTTTCATGGCTGCTCACTTTCTCGGTTGTCATCCTATATATGGAGGAGTTTAGAACTCTAATCGTTATACATCAGGACATTGCATATACTATATTTTTTTCTTTCGGGTAACCATGTGTTTCTTTTTTGTAATTTATTAATCTTACACTTATACATAGGATTTTTTTTGAATTATTTTTAGTACAAAAAATGATTTATCTAGAAGTTGACATTTTTATTCTCGACAAGAATTCTCTGTTATTACCTTATTCATTTCTATATGCTTATATTGATTCATACAAAAAAGCTCGTATCAATTTGCTAGCCCACAATATCGCTTGTTTCTTGTTCTGCTGTATGAATTTGTGAGAAACTGTTTCGAAAGTTGGAGCACGCACATTTGTTTTTCCTATAAAAGTGCTTGAGTAATCAGGAATGGGTAGTGGAGCTACTGTACGTGATAAATTGGAGAAAGGGCTGCAGGATCCAAAAACAGAACCATTAATATCTTTGCCACTAGCATTTTTTTGGAAGACATGACTTGTGGTTTTTTCAACTGAATGAGTACTTGGCGAGGATGGTAGATCAGAAAAAAAAAAAAGGAAAGAAAGAAAGCACTGTACCTATGGCACATCGCAGAAGCACGTTGGTGCAAAGGTCTCGCCCACCAGGCCACCAGAGAGCCCCCCAAACACAACTTTGTTAAGTAGATATAAAGCAGCTATGAAAGCTATGCTTTTTATTTGAGCAGGTGGTTTAACACAATAAGTGGGTGGTTGGAACGTCGTATGTTTATTGTAAAAAAAATTTTGCGATATCTCTTTTTCTACAATTTTTTTCATGGCGTGGATTTTTTTTAGACTAATTTAGCCGTAGCCTTTGAGGGATGGGTTCGTTGCGGTAGAAAAAAATGTGCTCCTAAATGGTCTTTTAGCAATGCAGATTTATTTGACAGCAAAAGGTGTTCGGTGTGCAAATAACTCGGTGGCACATAATTTGTAAACATCTTAGCTCTTAGGAGTACTTACTCTACAGATATAGGTCTAAGGTCACCGATCATTGGGCCCCAAAACCCAGAGGACACACCCTCACCGATCTGTCCCCTCCTCTGCTTCATCCTGCCTCTGGCCTCCACCAATCTGTCCCCTCCTGTGCTTCATCCTGCCTCTCATCCCGACCATCTCCCTCCTCTGGCCTCCACCTCTACTCGGCGAGGTCCACGCAGACCCAGAGCCGGCAGCGCTGCGGCAGAGGTCTAAGCCGAGAACAGATTTCTCCTCGCACGGATCCCTCCTAACCCTCTCACTCTCGTGAAGTAACCCCACACGTCCTCATGGCCCCACCGGCCTACACCACCTCGCCCTGCACGGGTTCTGCTCTCTTCTCCAACTCCCGAGCACCGCCACCGCCGCGTCTTCTTCTCCGGCACAGGAGAGACGCCGTCCCGCCAACGGACTCGGCACTGGAAGGCGGGGAGTTCCCGGGGACCACGTCCGCTCATGGAGGTGGCGGCGGACGGCTCATGTCAGGATCAAGGCGGGAGCTGTAGCGCGACCGCCAAGCAAGCACAGTAGCTAGTCGTCTTTCGGTGTGGGCTGTGTTTGTAGTTTGGTCGATGGTGGTTGGCGAGGGGTAACGTATATAGTCGCCTGTTGTAATTGGAAACGGTTATCGCCGAACTCGATTCTGAACCTGTCTGTTACTTTCTTCTGAAGCTACCTCATTCTGTTCTTGTTGATTCTTCCCGATTCCGTGCTTTCCTTCCCCGAATTCCTTCCAATTTCGCTACATTAGTTTTTTTGTCCCCATGTGGATGACAGGAGATCAGGGCAATGTGGTAATTTCTCTGGCCGGCTGGCCTGGAATAAATAAATTTCTACTACGGCCGGCACTTCCAGGAAGATCACATAAAGCCTGTCTATCATCCTCCTCCTCTTCCCTTCTCTCGCGTGTACCTTCTGTAAGCCCGCAGCAGCCAGCACATGCATGAAAGCTCGCAGGAAGTGTTATAGCAGGAACACGTTGATCCCAAAAATTAAGCCTCTGTAAGCCTGTAAGTCACGCTGACTTGGTCCTTTTCACTTTACTTTCATCTTTACTGGTTATCTGATTTTTCTCCCAACAAACCAGATCTGCTACTAAACCAGACCCTTTTCGCTTTCCTTTCATCTTTACCGGTTATCTGATTTTTCTCCCAACAAACCAGATCTGCTACTAACCAGATCCCAGGAAGTCTTACTAAATCAGATCTGTTACTCATCTCCAACACAGTTCGCAGCCAGCACTTGATCCATACAACCAGACACATAAAAAGGTAATCATTAATCAAATACTAAAACATAACCGAGCACCAGTCATACATCCCGTCATGTTGTATTTCTTCTCTCTTTTTTCAGTTGTTATTATTACTTTGTTTTCTGTTAACGTGCACAGCTATTTCGCCATGTATTCTCTGCTTTAACATTTGCGCCGGTATGTCGAAACTTCATTTGTCTTACTACTCATTAATCTCTCCTGTTTTAGTGACGAAATATTAATCTAAAGTATGTTTCATTGAGACACTGACAACAATACGTTTTTCTAGCATGACAAATATTTGATGTATTAACTTCCTTATAGTATTTATAAATACCATTTACTAACATTTATAAGTGACCACAAGATGTCACTCCATCTCTACTAAAATTTGATTTCCTTTTTTTTTTTTGTTCTCTAGCAACGTTGCATGCTCTTGCATTTTTCATGGTTGCTCACCTGCTCTGTTTTCATCTTATGGAAGAGTTTAAAACTCTTATCAATAATTATTATACATCTGGACACTGCATAAACTTTATTTTTTTCTATCTGGTAACCGTGTGCATATTTTTTATTATATTTTACTGTTACTCTTATACATAGTGTTTTTTAACTACATTTAGTACAAGAATGTCATTTATCTATTAGTTGTCATTTTTATTCTCTTCAAAAAAATTCTCTGTTTATTCCCTCATTCATTTGATACTCTTATACTGGTCGGCTTGGATAAGCTAGCTAGGCGAACAATGGTCCCCGTCGGAGCTGTATATACATATTTTTGTCTTTGCCCAAGCCTGATTTGCTAGTGTCTAGGCTGATTATGGAGGATCATGTGTCTGGGTTGCTAGTTAGCAATGGGATCCAAGGCTTGCTACTCCAATTTGATATAGTCAAATCTGCATGTTGAATCAGGCAAGGTGGTAATTTCTCTGGCCTCTGATGGAATAAACTAAATGAAGATGGAATAAACTAAATAAATTGAAAATTAAAGTATACAGGGGAAAACTGTCATAGCCCACAGTTGCCGACGGCACTTCGAGGAAGATTACATTTATGAAGCCTCCAGATCTGAGAGAGTTCAGAGACAGTTGATCTAGCCAGTAAGCCCCTAGCTCGGTTCTCCTCTTCTCTCTAGCACATAGACGTAGAGCCAGTAGGCACAGGAAGTATTGAAGCAGAACCATTGAAGTCATAACATGTCGATCTCCTCAGTCGATGGAGCCTGTAAGCCAAATTACATTCTCTGTCTTGCTTCGGCACTTCCATTTTCCTTCCGTCATCTTTGCAAGTTATCTGAATTTCATTCCCCATCAAATTAGACCACAGGTGACAAGTCATAAATCAGATCTGCTAGCTGCTCATCGAGCACAGCTGGCACTTCGCAGCCAGCACTTGGTTGAAACGCGCGAGGCACAAAAAAAAGGTAATCAAATACTAAGACATGACCAAGCATCAGTCATACATCCCGTCGTGTTGGACTAATTTTTTTGCTATTTTACAGTTTTTATTACTTCGTTTTCTGTTAAAGGTCGCCAAGTATTCTCTGCTTGCTTTAACCATTGCACTGCTCTGGTTGTTATTAATTTGTACATTTTGGATTGCTGAAGCGTACTACTCGGGTTCCTTAATCATTAGCAAAAGGAGTGAGGATGGGAATGTATTCATCCCCTGCTGTCTTCTGGCAATCCCCTTTGTTAAAGCAGATCCTACTTGTGACGTATCCCGTCCTCATATTTTGTGTCTGTACATCTCAATAAGAGGTCAGTCCATCTCTCCTAAAATTTGATTTCCATTTTTGTTCACTAGCAAGCAATGTCTCAGTTGCTTGCTCTTGCATTTTTCTTGACTGCTCACTTGCTCTGTTTTCATCCTATGGAGGAGTTAAGAAATCTTGTCAATAATCATTATACATTATGGACACTGCATAAACTTTTATATTTTTGTTATTGGTAACCGTGTGTGAATATATTTTTTATAATATATGACTGTTACTCTTGTATGTAGTTTTTTTTTTTTAAATTATCTTTAACACAAAATGTATTTATCTAAGTTGCCAATAATTTTTATTCTCGACAAAAAAATTTTCTGTTTAGCTTCATTCATTTTGATATGCTTATATTGATTCATACAAAACAGCTATTATCAATTTGCACCCACATTTGTTTTTTCTACAAAAAGTGCTTGAGTAATCACGAATGGGTAGTGGAGCTACTAAACGTGAAAAATTGGAGAAAGAATTGGAAAAAAAGCTGCAGGATCCAAAAATAGAACCATTAATACCTTTGTCACTAGATTTTTTGGAAGACATCACATACGGTTTTTCCACTGAACGAGAACTTGGCAGGGGGTGCGTATGGAGTAGTGTACAAGGTATGGCCATTATTCCCCTTCCACTCCAATTTTCAACTGATAGCAACATCAAGAGATGATGAGTGGTTCACCTACATGTTATGCAGGGAGTTCTCCAGAGCCACAAAGTTATTGCTGTAAAGAAGATTTGGGATAAACATTTGTTGGACTTGGAGAACAACAACAATAAGAAGCAAATCAACAATGAGATCATTTGTCTTACGGGGGTTAGGCACCAAAATGTCATACAACTTTTAGGTTACTGTGTCAATACCAGGTTAGAAGCGGTGAAGCTACCGAATGGGGAATATGTTATGGCTAAAATACCATCTTTTTGCTGTGCTTTGAATATCAATGTAACGGAAGCCTTGACAAGCATATTTCTGGTATGTTGGAATGGAATACCAGGATATTTCCTTTGCAAACCTTACTTGATTAGAACACACACAACTGTGCAATTACACAGTTCAAACAAAATCAAGATAAAAATATATCACCCATCCACAAGTATGCGCTATATACACACACATTTATTTATGTTTGTTGATCTGTTTCCACAGATGGCTCTACGGTCCTTGATTGGGATATGACATATGAGATAATAAGGGGTGTTTGCAGAGGTCTGCATTATCTTCATCATGAATGTTATATTGTTCACTTGGACCTTAAACCTCAAAACATACTGATGGATGCAAAGATGATGCCAAAAATTACGGATTTTTGGTTTGTCAAGGCTTTTGGGTGAACAAAAATCCAAAACTGTCACTAAAAACCTTGTAGGAACGCTGTAAGCTAGCTATGCTTCTTGCCAGAGTTTCATTTGTTTTACCATTTTCCACAGCTGATTATGCAAAATTCATTTGCAGTGGATATATGGCCAAAGAATACATAGACAAAGGGAATTATCTCCTATAAGGCAGATATATTCAGTTTGGGTGTCATAATAATAGAGATAATCACAGGTCAGAGGGACTATCCCAATATCAGCGAGACAACTGAAACATCTCTCAACCACTTTACAGAAGAAGTAAGGTTCTTCAGTATTATGTAATGCACTTTTCCAGCTTATGCAAATGTTTTTTTGTGATAAATTACTAATGCAGATGTTTAGGTGGTTGGATGTTGGAGGAAAAGATTAAAAACGACACCCATGCATCTCCAACAAGTGGAACAATGCATCTCTATAGCCCTGAAGTGCCTGGAACCTGACTGGAAGAAAAGGCCTACTTCACTGGACATAGTTCGAATTCTAGATGCCGAAGAACCAAAAATATTGAACGTGAAACATTGGAGAAAAAATTGGAGAAAAGGCTATGGGATCCAAAAACAGAAACATTAATATCTTTGCCACTAGATTTTTTGGAAGACATCACATGACATCACATGTGGTTTTTCCACTGAACAAGTACTTGGCAAGGGTGGGTGTGGAGTCGTATACAAGGTATGGCCATTTTTCTTTCACTCCAATTTCAACTGATGGAAACAGAAAGATAATGAATGGTTCACCTACATGCTATGAAGGGAGTTCTCCGGAGCGGCAAAACTATTGCTGTAAAGAAGATTTTTATACACATCTGATGGGCAATGAGAATCGAGTCGCGAATGAGATCATTTGTCTTAAAGAGGTCAGGCACCAAAATGTCGTACAACTTTTAGGTTACTGTGTCGAAACCAAGTCAGAAGTGGTGGAACATAGTGGGAAACATGTTATGCCTGAAAAACTTTCATGTTTGCTCTGCTTTGAATTTCTTTGTAATGGAAGCCTTGACGAGCATATTTCTGGTATGTTGAAATACATACTAAGATCTTCTGTCTTTTTTTTTTCTTTCCTTTGCAAAGTTTATATGATTTGAAGTTTAGAACACACATACAAATGTTTCATTATATCAACAGCCGTGGAATGATAGATTCAATTATAGTATCTCTATTTGTTGATATATTTCTACAGATGACACCTTGGGCCTTGATTGGGACATGAGATATGAGATAATTAGGGGAGTTTGCAGAGGTCTGCATTATCTTCATCATGAATGTGGTATTGTTCACTTGGACCTTAAACCTCAAAACATACTGATGGATGCAAAGATGATGCCAAAAATTATGGATTTTGGTTTGTCAAGGCTTTTGGGTGAACAAAAATCCAAAATGGTCAACAATAACCTTCCAGAAACGACGTAATCTAGCTATGCTTCTTGCCAGAGCTTCATTTTTTTTTATATTTTCTGCAGTGCTGATTATGCAAATTTCTTCTGCAGCGGATATATGGCTAAAGAATACAAAGACAATGGAATTATCTCTTCTAAGGCAGATATATTCAGTTTGGGTGTCATAATAATAGAGATAATCACAGGTCGGAGGAACTATCCTAATATCAATGAGAAAACTGAAGCATCTCTCAACCAATTTACAGATGAAGTAAGGTTCTCTATTCAGTATTATGTAACACAATTTTCCACCTTATGAAAATGTTTGTTTTTGTGATAAATTACTTATGCAAATGTTTAGGTGGTTGGACGTTGGAGGAAAAGATTAAAAATACACCCATGCATGTCCAACAAGTGGAACGATGCATCTCTATAGCCCTGAAGTGCCCGGAACCTGACTCGAATAAAAAGGCTTACTTCACTGGACATAGTTCGAGTTCTGAACACCGAAAAAAACAAAAAAATATTGACATAGTTCGAGTTCTAAACACCGAAAAAAAAAAAATATTGAACATGAAACATTGGAGAAAAACTTGGAGAAAAGGCTACGGGATCCACAAAACAGAACCATTAATATCTTTGCCACTAGATTTTTTTGGAAGACATCACATGCGGTTTTTCCACTGAACGAGTACTTGGCAAGGGTCGGTATGGAGTTGTATACAAGGTATGACCATTTTTCTTTCACTCCAATTTCAACTGATGGCAACAGAAAGATAATGAATGGTTTACCTACATGCTATTAAGGGAGTTCTCGGAGCGGCAAAACTATTGCTGTAAAGAAGATTTTTTTATACACATCTGATGGGCAATGAGAATCGAGTCGAGAATGAGATCATTTATCTTGAAGAGGTCAGGCACCAAAATGTCGTACAACTTTTAGGTTACTGTGTCGAAAACCAAGTCAGAAGTGGTGGAACATAGTGGGAAACATGTTATGGTTGAAAAACGTGCATGTTTGCTCTGCTTTGAATTTCTTTGTAATGGAAGTATTGACAAGCATCTTTCTGGTATGTTCATATACATACTAAGATCTTCTGTCTTTTTTTCCTTTCCAAAGTTTACCCCATTAGAAGCTTACAACACACATGCAAACTTGTCATTATATCAATAGCCACAGAGTGATAATTTCATTTATATAGTTTCACTGTTTGTTCCTACATTCCTACAGGTGACACCTTGAGCCTTGATTGGGATATGAGGTATGAGATAATTAGGGGAGTCTGTAGAGGCTTGCATTATCTTCATCATGAATGCCATATGGTTCACCTGGATCTTAAACCACAAAACATACTAATGGATGCCATGATGTTGCCAAAAATTGCGGATTTTGGTTTTTTGTTGAGGCTTTTTGGGTGAACAAAAATCCAAAACTATCACTACATACTTTGCTGGAACGCTGTAAGTGAGGCCTCTTGCTAGAGCTTCATTTTTTTTACTATTTTCTACAGCTGACTATGCAAAATTCTTCTATAGTGGATATATGGCACAAGAATATGTAGACCATGGAATTGAGGCAGATATATTCAGTTTGGGTGTCATAATAATAGAGATAATCACAGGTCGGAGGAACTATCCTAATATCAGTGAGAGAACTGAAACATCTCACTTTACAGATGAAGTAAGGTTATCTATTCAGTATTATGTAACACAAGTTTCCACCTTATGTAAATGTTTTTTTGGTGATAAATTACCAATGCAAATGTTTAGGTGGTTGGATGTTGGAGAAAGAGATTAGAAATAACATCCATGCATATCCAACAAGTGGAACAATGCATCTCTATAGCCTTGAAGTGCCTGGAACCTGACTCAAATAGAAGGCCTACTTCACTGGACATAGTTCAAAGTCTAAATGCTGAAGAACCAAAATGTAGTTCTCTTGGAAAAATCCCATTGTTGCTGATAAGGTACGATCTCTCAAAGTGCACTGCCTTCTGGAACATGTATTTTCATATGATTGTCCAAACAAATATGGATTTCTCAACAAAATGACCACTCATGCTTCATTTTAATGATCATAATTAGCATCGCTGCTATAGTTGTAGTGCAATTATCTGTTTCTGTTGTTTGAAATTGATCCTCATAGCGACAGGCTATTCTCTAATTTTTATGCACGGAAGCATTGATTGGATCTTCCAAAATAAACATGCAAGATACCAGGTGCTTGGTATTTGTTGATCAGGTTCAACCGAAAGCCTAAATCCTCGAAGCATGACTACGGATATTCCTCCCAATGCAACATTGGTCCCTCTAGGATCTTGGATATACACCGCCTCCCTCCAACCAGCTTGTCATTATGTCATCATAGTTACACTAACAGCCATGCTCTTATATTTATTAAGAGACTTCTACCCTATACTATCAAATATAATTCAAAGTCCTAAAAAGTTGTACACATCTAATGAGACACCCACACAATCTCAAGGGCCCTTGGATATGCAGTAAAGGTCTAACGATCTATTTTTTAATATTACAAAAGCTAACCTGTAGCATATGTTCTGTAAAATAATGTTCAAGAACAGCATTGAGAAGAACAAAAGATTAGGCTCCTAATAGTAAATATTGTCAATCCACAAGGAAGCAAATCTTAAAAAACTGTGCTTGATATCAAACATCGGGTTCTGATCTTTATCACAGGTTTGATGTCAAACATAATTCCTTGTCATTACAAATATAATTGCCAACAATCAGCAAAGGGGTCATGGGTGTGTACGTGTTATAATTGTTGCACCCGTTGTCTCGAAAGGGGCGGCTGAAAGGGTCGAGATGGGGACTAGAGGGGGGACGGGGGGGGGGGGGAAGTAGTCTCTTTTTTAAAACTAATCGCACCGGCTAGCCGAAACTAATGTGGAATTAAACTTATCGGTCTAGCCAAGACTTCACCCTTCTAACTAAGACTCTAAATCACCTCACAAAAGATCCTACACAATATAGATGAGGTGACAAGCCTAGGGTTGAGCTCCTAACCAATTCTATTGCAAGGTCACACAAACCTATGCACTAGTACTTCAATCAATGGGAGGAAAGGCTTGCGGTGGATACCTAGGCACCCAGAGATGAGGAAGGGCGTAGCAAGCGACAAAATGCTTCGGGGAGTTGAAAATAAGCATAGATCCGGAGATTCCCAAATAGGTCAACCTTTTGAACTGCCTGCTGAATCCATGAGCAGGCAAAGAGACAACCCTTTTAACTGAAACATCTTAGTAGCCAGGAGGAAAAGAAAGCTTAAAAGCGATTTGAGCTCCTACACAATTCTAGTAAGCACAAGCACAAAGCCCCTAAGCTCACTAGATGCACAATGGACAAGACAACACCGCGCCTTAACCAAAAGCTCAAATTACTTAGCTACACAAACTAAGCAAAGTAACTAAACAAGCTAGATAGTTACAACTACACTACTCAAGCACAAGCACAATATATATATAGCTTAAACCTAGTTCACGTGGCAGGGGAAGTCCGTTGTCATTCATCACCTAAAAAAAACTTTAAAAACTTCAAAATAAATATAGGACCACATATAAATACCATGCAATATATATTAGAAGCATATATAAAATGTGTGAACATTAAAATGTGTGAACATTAATAGGACCCAGACATCATTACAAATGTTTAAGATTATTTAGAAATGACATATAAATAAAAACAAAATCCATCATTATTGTTTCTAATTGAAAAACCATAAATTTCTCTATTTATTTCTAAACTATGAATTGAGCTACATTAATTACAATAATAAAAGATTAGAAGATAAAATAGCTAACCTTTACAAAATAGAATGAATGAAGGATTATGGATCTTCTCAAGAGCTAGCCGTCAAGAGCAAGAACTTGCTCACCTAAGAAATAACACACATGCACAACTGAGAGCAATAATTGAACTGGATGGCTCAGGTAAGGGGACCGTGGAAGCAGGATATGTAGTGGGGACATTTAATCTCGGTTGGAGCCTTCCAGGACTGAAAGGTCATTCGCTTATCCCTTTTGGAGCCACCAATCGAAATAAAAGGGCAATGGGACCTTTAGTCCAGGTTGGTGGCTCTAAACGGCACTAAAGGGCGACCTTTAGTTCCGGTTGGAGCCATAAACCGAGACTAATGTCCTCTCCTGCAAAGGCCACGGCGCTAGCCATTGGGCTAGGGATTTTAGTCCTGGTTGGTGGTTCCAACTGGGACTGATGCTCCCTTTAGTCCCAGGGCCCAAACCCTGTTTTCATATCGTATTATCGAACCTAGTCGTAAGACCACCGATAAGGTCGATAAGGGCGATTAGTCGCCCTTATCGCCGATTAGTCGAGCTGATCGAGCTGATCGGACAAACTTATCGTCCCGATGCCCGACCAACTTATCGACCTTGCATATACTATATATATATAATGTATATAATGTAAATATATGTGATTTTTGGCCACTTACCTGTACCTGCAGCTTGCTGATGCCTGATTGTGTGTGCTTGCTGCTGCCTTGTTCCTGAATCTGAAATTACAAAGAAAGAACATAAGTTACATAACCATTTAAACATGCAAAATAGCAGAAAAAAAACAAGAGTGAAGACTGAAGAGTGCAAAGAATAAAAAGAAATATAAAAGAGTAGATCAAGGCAGTCATCACAGATTCACAGTTCAACAATCATCACATCACAGATTCACAGTGCACACACACTGTGGGCACTGGGCAGTACATAATACATGACATAATTAAACAAATAAACAAGTCCTTGAATATGAAATGGAAATAGTTCTTCCACTGATCCATAGAACCAGCCATCTAGATAAGTAAATCTTCATCCACCAGGCATTCTTCATTTGCAACAGCTGGTGGAGGTCCGCTTGAGTCTTCCTCTTCCCCTCCCTGGTCCTCCTCCATTTCTTCATCTGTTTCTGCTGCTCACCTTATCGTCCAGCACACCTTATCGGACGACTAATCGCGATTTATCGTCCTAATCGGACGACTAATCGTTCTGATCGCTCAAAACTGATCGAACGACCTTATCGAGGGCGCAGATACGATAAGGGACGACTAATCGCGATTAATCACGATTAGTCGTCCGATCTGAAAACAGGGGCCCAAATCTGGCCGAGACTAAACCTAAAAACAGAAAGTTTCTATAACTCAACTATTTCACTTTCATGTCAAAACTTCATTTTCTATTTTCATTATTATCTCTTGATTTGGCAAGGAAATATACATCTAAATAAACTTTTCAGGTGCAACATTATTTTTCTAGGATGAAAAATGTGACAAGTACTTGTCGCATTGAATGCCTTATTATTGTATTAAAATGTGACCTTTAATACTTCTCTAATGCTCCATGCATCAACTATTTGTCCAGGACAGAAGACAACAAAAATCTCCAGAGCCTAGTCATTGGCGGTGTCAATGAGTGTGCCAATTTATTCCAGTGGGTTACATCAGCCATTTCATCTCTGAAATCCCAGTTCAATGAAACACAAAAGGAAAAACTTCATGGAGATGTAAGGCAGTTGCAGCGTGACCTTCAATGCCTTTGTGATACCCTACCAGTATTGTACAATCTCATTGATCGAGCAGAGTGGAGGATCCATGAACATTATTTTCCTGAGCTCCTTTCAAGACTCAAAGATGCAGTGTATGATGCAGAAGATCTTCTAGATGAGTTCAGATGGTATGAGGCAAAGGTTTCAGTAGAGGGCCATGCGATCTCAGTGGAACCGGTCTTGGCCTTCTTTCACAGTGTCACTCGAGGTAGCTTTAGCAAGGTGACTTATATCCAGAAGATGCTCAATAATCTTTCTGGTCAGCTTGAGAAAGTGGGCTTACTTCAAGCTATTCCACGGTTTGATAGAACATTCAGGCCTGAGACAACCTCTTTCCTCAATGAGGAAAAGATTTTTGGTCGTAAAAAGGAAAAGAAGCAGCTGATCAGGTTGCTCGGTGTACCAACAAATAATATTGTGGGTCCTTCTGGACGCAAGAGAAAAAGAAGTGGAGTTTGTTTAGCAAAAAACAACCAAATTTATGGTACCATTGATAGTAGTGAAGATACAATAACAAGTGTTCCAGTTTTGCCAATTGTTGGAATTGGGGGTGTTGGGAAAACCACCTTGGCTCAAGATATTTGCAACCATTCAGAAGTGAAGGGTCACTTTGACCTGATAATTTGGATTTGTGTCTCAGATGGTTTTGATGTCAAGAGGTTAACTAAAGAAGCCATAGAACAAACTTCTGGGGAAGTGGTAAAAAATGGGAATTTGAATTCTCTTCAGCTTGCTCTTGCAAATAGTGTGAACAAGAAAAGATCTTTGATTGTCCTTGATGACATGTGGGATGAAAACGAGCAGCTCTGGAAGTACTTCTGTGCACCTTTTCAAAATGTACTTAAGGGAAGCATGATGCTTGTCACCACTAGGTCTCCAAAGGTTGCTGATGTAGTGCGAACAATGGATCCCTTCCCCCTAGAGGGTTTGAAACATGATGTCTTCCGGAAGTTCTTTAAGTTCTGTGTGTTTGGATCTGATAGCTCCGACAATTATCCTGAGTTGGAACGGATTGGTGAAAAAATACTCCCAAAGTTGAAAGGCTCTCCTTTGGCTGCAAAAACCCTTGGACGGCTGCTAGGAATGAGCCTTGACCTAGCACATTGGGATAGGATTCTCATGAGCCAGCTTTGGGAGCTTAGCCAAGAGGGGACGGACATTTTGCCGGCACTTCGGTTGAGCTATATGTATTTACCAGCCCATTTAAAGAGGTGTTTCTCATTTTGTGCTGTGTTCCCAAAAGAATACAATTTCAAGAAGAAAGATTTAGTTGAAATTTGGGTGGCAGAAGGCTTAGTAGAACATCAACATACTGGTGATCAGTACTTTGAAGAACTTGCACATCTATCATTTTTTCAGAAACATCCACAGTCCCCAGAGAAATATGTAATACATGATTTGATGCATGACATGGCACAACTGGTTTCAAAGGATGAGTGCTTTATAGTAAAAGATACTAAGGATATTCTAAAGATCCCTCAGAATGTCCGCCATCTGATGGTTCTCAAAGGCGGAGATGTTCAATGCTCGGACTTATTGAAGTATGACATGGCACAGCATAGAAAGCTACGCACCCTACTTTGCGACCTGTCCTTAAAGAGTAAAATTGGTAATACTGTGATGGAGAAATGGTGTACCGAACTACTGCGCATGCGTGTCATGGTCTTTTCTTCCATCTCGGACTGGGAGGGCTTACCAGATAGTATTAGCAATATGAAGCTACTTCGGTACCTTAAAATCCTTGATTCTAGCCTTTGCAAGAGCCTTCCTTCAGCAATCTGTTGCCTGTATAACATGCAGATATTTTATGCTAAGAAATGGAACATTGATGACATTCCTAGTGGCTTTGGTATGTTGATCAATCTGCAGAAATTTGAATCAGTGAAATGTCAATTTCATTGTATACATTCAGTTCGTAGTCGTCTGAAAGGTTCAACTAACGAAGGACAGAGAGGGCAACTCAAGATAAAAACTACAATGGTGAATCTCTTCCATGCTGGTTTCATCCACAAAACTCAGAGCAGATTCACAGTTATGATAGAATTGATAGCACTTCCTTGTCACTGACTGATGTACAAATTACAGATTGCAGTAACTTATTAAGCCTTGAACAATTTCTACAACCAGCTTGTGTGCCTATCATCAAGAAAATAGAAATTTCCCACTGTGGAAGTTTAGAGTTAGTACCAACCGAGAGGTTCAGAGATTTGTATTTCCTTCAAGTACTGAGGGTGTCCGAGTGTCCACTGATCAAATCACGACACCTGTTTGCCCCATCCCTAAAGGAGCTGTATCTGACAGAATCTGGAAATCTCGGATACAATATTGAGTGTAGTTCTCTCACCATCTTGAAGTTATCAGACTACCCTCTTGAATCCATTGAACTGCAAATGTGGAATCTTCCATTACTACAGGAGCTTGAGATCTTTTTTGTGTCCCTCTCTGACAATCATTAGAGATTCAGAACCTATATTCAATGACCATTCACTTGGTGGGGCCCAAAGCAAAATGGGGAAGTTCCCGTTACTCACTCACCTAACCATTTGCTTCTGTAAGAAGCTTAAAACTATAGATGACCTCCTACATCTCCCAGCCATTGAGAGAATTTGCATTAGGGACTGTGCCTTACTGTCCCTGTCAGCTAATAGATTAGGTGGTTTTCCTCACCTGAAGCATTTAGACATTTCATCTTGTCAAAGTCTTGACTGGCAAAGTGGAATTCTGTTACCATCATCTCTCCAAAATATGAGGTTACGGAGTTGTGGAGAGTTCTCTGCCTGGTTTCCCAGTTGCCTGGAGAACCTCACCTCCCTCGAGTCACTGGAGATTGCTGACTGTGAATGCATAGTGTGCATTCCTGGCCACATGTGGAGAAGTAATCTCAAATCACTTCAGAGGTTGAAGTTTTGTAATTGTCCAAAGCTTAAATCAATTGGTGGGCCAGATGCAATTTTACACATAAGAAATTTATTTGTTGATGATTGCCCAAAGTTGATGGAAATTGAACAACCACTGAGGAAAGGCTCATCCTCCTAGATTGCGTGCATTGAGAAAGTGGGCTCACACTCTTTTTCTATGGAAAGTATGCCACTTGTATGAAGTATAAATTATAGTTACAGTTACAGAACTATGTTAAGAAACTTGTGAGTTTTACCATTTGTCATGTTTTCATGAGTTTGATCATATTTATGTCTTAGCCAGTTATTGTTACTCTTAAGCTAATAATTGTTTCTGAAAGCATAGCAGTCCCACTATTACTTTCTGGTTAACTCAGTGGGTTAGGTTCATGAGTGTGCATACATTTTCCGCTATGCTAGAAGAATAGTCTCTTCTTTTTCCTGATTGTGTTGTCGTGTTGATGACACAGGTGGAAATTAAAGATGATTGAGATGGCGCAAATATGTGCAGTGCGGAGCTGGAGAACAAACGAAACATATATCACTTCTCCCTTCGCTGCAAGATGACACGAAAAACCATTCATATATTGTGCTTTTGTCATATGCCTATTGTGTGTTATTCCTATCTTTTTCCCATCTCCTGTTTTCTGTGTGAAATAAATGGGACAGAATAGTAACATAATTGTACCCTCGGTGAAACTCCTTTTTCATGTCAATAATGTGACTTAATGCACTACATTACAATCATTTTCATACATCTGCAACATAAGATCTTCGTGCGCGCTCCATTAGTTTTGTTGGGTGTGTTTTGTTTACTAATTTATTTATTACTGGAGAACAAAATGGTGTTGCTGAACGTAAACATCGTCATCTCATAGAAACAGCTCACACACTTTTAATTGCCTCCTTTGTTCCTTCACATTTCTGGGGAGAGGCTGTTTCCACATCTGTTTATCTTATTAACAGACAACCATCATCTAAGTTGTCTGGCAAGTGTCCTGGTGAAGTTCTTTTTGGAACTCCTCCCAGCTATAATCATCTTCGTGTTTTTGGATGTCTATGCTATGTTTTGCTTGCACCTCGTGAGCGAACTAAGTTGTCTGCTCAGTCAGTGGAGTGTGTTTATCTGGGATATAGTCCGGAGCATAAGGGTTATCGATGTTATGACGACCCTTCTTCCCGTCGCATACGGATCTCTCGTGATGTTAATTTTGTTGAGGATCGTCCTTTCTTTTATAACCCATCCACCAAGTCCTCATACTCCCCCACAGAGTCCACCTCCTTCTTGTGTTTTCCTCCTTTTTCATGTGATGATGATGCCTCCACACCTTCTACTCTTATTTCCATCACGCCACCTTTTACCTCCTGCCCCAACTCCACCTCCAGCTCCGCCTCCACCACATAACTCTTTTTCTAAACCGCCTATTACACGTGTTTTCAACCTTCGGCCTGAAAACCCCACTCGCCTTCCGTCAAGTTCTACCACCTCGGCCGGTTGTGACGAACCCGCTACTACTACTACTGATGAGTCATCTATTGTTTCTAATGAGTTACAAACTGGTCCACAATATAATCTTCGAGATCGTAGCTCCATTCATCCTGCCAACAAGTATGGTTTTCCCAATGTCAATGTTACTGTTGGTGAGCCATCCACTTAAGGGGGAAGTTTCTCGTATTCGAATGGCAACTCGCTATGTCCGAGGAACTTGCCGTCCTTGATCGCCAAGGCACTTGGTATCTTGTTCCACTACCATCACACATGATACTTATTACATCTAAGTGGGTATTTAAAATCAAGACCAAGTCGGATGGCTCTATAGAGAGATATAAAGCTCGTCGAGGTTTTCAGCAGACCCAAGGTCTGGATTATGAGGAGACATTTGCACCTATTGCTCATATGACGACGGTTCGTACATTACTTGCAGTGGCTTCTTCTTCTTCATGTCATATATCTCAAATGGATGTTAAGAATGCCTTTCTTAATGGTGATTTGGCTGAAGAAATTTATATGCAACCACCCCCAGGTGTTGTTGCTCCTCCAGGATGTTTGTCGTCTTCGCCGGGCTTTATATGGCCTTAAACAGGCACCTTGTGCTTGGCATGAGCGGTTTGTGTCTGTCATACGGGCTGTTGGTTTTTCACCTAGTGATCATGATTCGGCATTATTTATTCATTTGTCACCGCATGGCCGTACATTGCTTCTTCTCTATGTTGATGATATGCTGACTACGGGTGATGATGAAGACCACATTTCCCATGTGAAGCAACAACTTAGTGCTGAATTTCAGATGTCTAATTTGGGTCCTCTCAGTTATTTCTTAGGCATTGAGGTCAAGCAATCTAGTGAGGGATACTATATTTCTCAGTCTAAGTACATACATGATCTTATTGCTCGTTCAGGCATCACTGATAATCGAACTGCTGCCACACCCATGGATCTTCACTTGCAGCTTCGTATGTTTGTGCCCCAACTTTTGTTCATTTTGAACATTTACTTCGCGTTCTACGCTACTTACGGGAGACATCATCTCAAAGTTTATTCTATGCGCATGATAGCCCATTTCAACTTCATGCTTACTCAGACTCCACTTGGGCGAGTGACCCGACAGATCGTCAGTCCATAATAGGGTATTGTATTCTACTTGGCTCTTCCCCTATTGCCTGGAAGTCCAAGAAACAGGTTGTTGTCTCTCGCTCTAGTGCAGAAGCCGAGCTTCGAGCTCTTACCACTACCACTGCAGAAATTGTATGGTTTCGATGGTTGTTGTTGGCTGATTTTGGGATCTCTTGTGTTGCTGCCACACCTCTTCTGTATGATAACACTGGAGCCATACAGATTGCCCATGATCCTGTAAAGCATGAACTCGTAACATGAACAAAATAACCACTCATGCTCTATGTTTTAATCTTAATTAGTGTCCCTATTACAGTTGTAGTCCAATTATCGGCATCTATTGTTAGAATGTAGCTCTCATATCGACAAGCTATTCACTACTCCGTACGTGTGGAGGCATCAATTGTATTTATCGACATTTGTGGCTTAGGTTTAGCCGAAGCCTACGTTCCCAACACATGACTATGGATGCTCATCCCCGATAGCACGGTGGGTGGGGTTACTAATACATGTAGTTAGTAGTGCTGCTACTCCTATATGTGATATCCTGTCCGATAAGATTGTTGTGCTGTAGCGGTGATTCTCGGGCATCTCTATACTCAGACCTACTACTACAACTTAACTTCACTTTCACTTGATCTGCTACCTGTTAGCTTCTATTTTAGTTTGACCTCTGTCGCCTTATATGGTCTGAGGGGATAGGTTGGGCTTCACGTACCAGCTAGTTTGGTGGGACGGTGACCCCATACCTGTGGCACAGTCGTGGGGTCGGCCCACGTCTTATCGCTTGACTTCTAGTGTTCGGTCATTTAGGGCTAAAGTGCTTCACTCAGGCCTCAATCAAGAGCCCTCTGTCGAGTGGCACTCTCCGACTTGGGATTACACACTGGTACTGTAAACGTTTTTGCGTGGCGGGCAGAAAACATTTTTGCGTGGCGGGCACGGCTGCCCGTCACCAACGAAAGGTCACGGTTAATCGTGGCCTTTTCGCGTGGCGGGCCGTGCCCGCCACGCATAAACGAGACATCCGTGGCGGACGGCATAACTCGCCCGCCACGGTTAACACCATTATGCGTGGCGGGCGCCTTTATATTGCCCGCCACGGCTTGATTTTTAAAAAAATAAAATGCAATATATACATATATATATATATATATACATATACAGCTATGAATCCATACACACATATATATAAGAAAGACAGATACTCAAATATATATCATACATATATATACATCGATTCTGTACGTATCCATATATACAAGTTTCACCGATCGATCCATTCGTTCATATCCAACAAGTACGAGTTAATTACAAGATCCATACAAAAGTGCGAGCTAGATGGTAACTGGACGAAGGTAGTCCTTAAGCTCTAGCTCGGTGTCCCATCTCCTTAGCGCCGCAAACTCCGGAAACAGCCCCAACTCACTGTCCACATTAAAGTACGGCTGGCCTTCATGAACTACCTGGTCTAGAACAAACTTGCATATGTCTGCTACTGTGCGCTTGAACCGCATCTCATTGGTTGCCTTTTGTACTATCCCGCACGCATCTCATCATTTCCGTGGCGGGTGGGAACTGTGCCCGCCACGGAAAAGATCAGGCCTGTGCTCGTAAAATCGAATCGGTACTGGTGACAGTTGGCTGAGTACCACCTAAGTTAGGAGCGTCGTAAATCAATCAGCTTGGCTTACCGCATCTTTGACTGTTGATCATAGGCTTGGTGAGGATATCTGGGGTTTATGCACTCCTCATCTACCATATTATTTTTCTATGACAAAAATGTGACATATTTGTTATATTAACTGCATTATCGTATCTATACCCTTTACCAACATTGAAAAATCAGACCACAAGATTTATTTTTCTAATGCTCAATACATCCACTATTTATCCAGGGTAGGAGAAACCAAAATCTTCAGAGTCAAGTAAATATGAACATAATCAACATAACAAAGACTATCAGTGCCATTAACGACCTGAATGAGTGTGCCAATTTGTTCGATTGGGTTATATCTGCCGCATCATCTTTGAAATCCAAATTTAGTGGAACACAACTAGAGAAACTTCAAGGCGATGCACGACAGATGCAGAGTGGCCATCAAGGGCTTAGTGATACTCTACCAGGAATGTACAACCTCATTGATCGGGCAGAGTGGATGATCCATGATCATTATGTGGCTGACCTCCTTTCAAAACTCAAAGATGTATGATGCAGAACACCTTCTAGATGAATTTGGATGGTAAAAAAAAAGATTTCAGTAGAGGGCAATGCAATCTTAGTGGAACCAATCATTAACTTCTTTCATAGCTTCAACAAGGTGGCTGGTATCCAGAAGAGGCTCAATCATCTTTCTAGACATCTTGAGAAAACAGGCTTACTTCAAGTAATTCCACGGTTTGACAAATCCCTTAGGCCCGAGACCACCGCTTTCCCTATTGAGCTAGAAATTTTCAGTTGTGATAATGAGAAGAAGTTGATAAGAATGCTTGGTGTACCAACAAATAGCACTGGTCCTTCTAAACGAAAGAGGAAAAGAAATGCAGTTTGTTCATCAGCAAGCAACCAAATTTGTGCTACAATTGATATTGACAGTAATGAAGCAACAAAAACAAGCGTTCCAGTTTTGCCAATTGTTGGAATTGGGGGTGTTGGAAAAACCACCTTGGCTCAAGATATTTGCAACAATCCAAAAGTGATATGCCACTTTGAGCTGATAATTTGGATTTGTGTCTCAGATGATTTTGATGTCAAGAGGTTAACTAAAGAAGCCTTAGACCAATCTTCTCCAAATGGAAGTGCCAAAAAACTGATAATTTGAATCTTCTTCAAGGTTCTCTTGCACGAATTGTGAACTATAAAAGATTCTTACTTGTCCTTGATGACATGTGGGATGAAAATGAGCTAGATTGGAAACGCTTTTGTGCACCTTTTTAGAAATGCACTTGAGGGAAGCTTGATGCTTGTCACCACTAGATCTCCAAAGGTTGCTGATGTAGTGCATACGATGGATCCCTTTCCCTTAGAGGGTTTGAACAAAGATGCCTTTCAGAAATTCTTTAAGCTCTGTGTGTTTGGATCTAATACCACAAACATTGATCCTAAATTGGAATGGATTGGTGAGAAAATACTCCCGAAGTTGAGAGGCTCTCCTTTAGCTGCAAAACCCTTGAACTGCTGTTAGGAATGAGCCTTGACCCAGCACATTGGGGTTGGATTCTGAAGAGTCAGTTGTGAGAGCTTCAACAAAAGGAAACTGATATTTTGCCAGCTCTCCATTTGAGCTACATGTTTTTACCATTCTATTTAAGAAGATGCTTCTCGATCCGTGCTATGTACCCAAAAGATTACAATTTTGAAAAGGAAGCTTTAATTGAAATTTGGGCAGCAGAAGGCTTCGTGCAACACCAACCTAATGTTTCACTTCGACATACTAGAGGTCAGTACTTTGAAGAACTTGCACATCTATCATTTTTTCAGAAACATCCATGGGCTCATGACAAATATGTAATGCATGATTTGATTCATGACATGGCACAACTAGTTTCCAAGGACGAGTGCTGTGTAATAAAAGATACAAAGGATTTTCCAAGGATCCCTCAGAATGTTCTCCATCTGCTGGTGCTCAAAGGCGGAAATATCATGTGTTCTGACTTATTGAATCTATGCAAGCATAGAAAGCTGCGCACCCTACTTTGCAACTTATCTTTAGATAGTGAAATTGGTAAGGGCACTCACAATGCAGACTCTACCATAGAGTCTAAGCACATTTATTAGCAATGGAGAAATGGTGTACGGAACTTTTGTGCATGCGTGTCATGGTCTGTTCCTCTATCTCTAAATGGGGGTTGCCAGATAGTATTAGCAATATGAAGCGTCTTCGGTACCTTAAAATCCGCAAGGCTTGCCATTGCAAGAGGTTACCAGCAGCATTTTATTGCCTCTACAATATGCAGATATTATATGCTAAGAACTGGGACATTGATGACATTCCTGGCAGGTTTGCTATGCTAAATCTGCAGAAATTTGAATCAGTGAAATGTCAATTTCATCATAGGCATCTACATTCAGCAGATTTTCGTGAAGGTGCAAGTGCAATTAACGTTGGGCAGAGATGGAAATTCAAGATAGAAAACTATAATGGTGAATCTCTTTTAAGCTGGTCTTGTCCACAAAACGCAGAGCAGATACACAGTTACAGCAACACTAATAGCACTTTCTCGTCCCTCATGATGTAGAAATTAGAAATTGTAGAAACTTATCAAGCTTGGAACAATTTTTACAACCACCTTATATGCCTTTCATCAAGAAAATAATGATTTGCTATTGTGAAAGTTTAGAATTGGTACCAACTGAGAGGTTTGGAGATTTGCGTTTCCTTGAACTACTGGATGTGTCCCATTGTCCAATGATCAAATCACAACGCCTGTTTGCCACATCCCTAAAGGAGCTGTGTCCGGTAAACTCCGGGAATCTCGGATACAACATTGAGTGTAGTTCTCTCACCATCTTACATTTATTTAAGTACCGTCCTGAAACCATTGAACTGGAATTGTGGAATCTTCCATTACTGCAGGAGCTCCAGATCACGTGTTGTCCCTCTCTGACTGTTATTAGAGATTCAGAACCTATATCCACTGACCTTTTCCATGGGCGGACCCAAAGCAGAATGGAAAATTCTCTTTTTGCTCACTAACCTAACCATTAGCTTCTGCGAGGAGCTTAAAACTAGAAATGACCTCCTAAATCTCCCTGCCATTGAGACTATTACGATTTCAACCTGTGGCTTGATTTCCCTGCCAACTAATAGATTTGGAGGTTTTCCTCGTCTCAAGGATTTGACAATTTCAACATGTTTAAATCTCAACTGGCAAAGTGGAATGTTGTTACCATCATCTCTCCAAAAGCTCAGTTTACGGAGTTGTGGGGATTACTCTGCCTGGTTTCCCAGTTTCCTGGAGAACCTAACGTCCCTCGAGTCACTGGAGATTTCTGACTGTGAATGCATAGTGTCCGTTCCTGGTCACCTGTGGAGCATTAGTCTCAAATCAGCTGAGAGATTGAAGTTTTATAGATGTCCAAAGCTTAAATCAGTTGGTGAACCCCACACAATTGCACAAATAAGAGATTTATTTATTGATGATTGCCCTGAGTTGAATGAAATTGACCAGCCACTGAGGAGAGGCTCAATTTTCTAGATTGCTTGCATGAGAATGTGGGCTCACATTCTTTTCTATGGTACGTATGCCACTTGTTTGCAGTATAAACTATGGTTATTGTTACAGTCTTACAGAACTATGTTAGAGCAAGTTTAATACTCCCTCCGGGCTGGTATTAAAAGTCGTTTAGGACAGCGACACAGTCTCCGAAACACAACTTTGACCTTTTGTTATTATAAAAATATTTATGGAAATGTGATATATGTATACTTTTATCAAAGTATTTTTAAAGACAAATCTATTCATATAATTTTCACATTTACAAACTCAACAAATTTAAAGTTATTGATGATTTATATTCCCAATGTTTGACTCAAACCTTGTCCAAAACGACTTCTAATACCAGCCCGGAGGGAGTAGTTTCGTAAGCTATTCGCCAACTGCCGGCGGCAACGCTGGCCGGGCCCGCTACTATTTATGGCATAGCTGCATGCAGAGCCAATTGCAGCACGCGCATGGCCTAGTCGCCGGCCGCAGCGGGCGCGTTGTGAGACGCTCATTTTCTTCTCTCTCTTCACTTCTCTCTCCTCCACGTAGACATGAGCCGGCTAGTCGCTCATCATAATACTTGCTCTTAGGAGACTTGTGAGTGTTTCTATATATGTCATGTTTTTATGAGTTTCTTATATTTCTGTCTTAGCCAATTATTGTTATCTTAAGCTGCTAGTTGTTAACTTTTCACCACGACACAAGATTTTTAGCAATGATCAGTCAACTTTTAGGGTTGGTTTTCAAAACCGTTGCTGCACTGTCAATTGTATAGAAAATAGGCATTTTCACCGATGATTTTCTCAAGTGAATACTATTTTTATTATGCCCGTGGGCACCACAACTATTTTCACAATCCATGGCTACTCGAGCCTGGGAACTCTGGTACACACACACCCCCTCCTGACACCACACCACTGTTACTTATGACTAAGAATATTGCTATCCTTTGAATCTTATATATATTGAATATTTTGGCTTCCAAATAAATTTAAATGAACAAATTTCAACTACAAAGTTTTAGTTATCGTCGATCCCTCCAATTATTATATAAGATAAGATGTGTCTCCATACAAGGCCATTTGAAAATTTAAGAGCTTTAATATATATATCCGAGATCTAGAAAGATCTCAAACAAAAATTCTTCAACTACTAAGTTTTAGTTCTCGTCGTTCTCTACAATTTTCATATAAATTTGTCTTCATACGACTTCATGTGGAAAGTTATGAATTCAATTGTTGTGCATCTATTTTAAAGATGATTGACTTAGTTATCAACTGCCCCTGAAAATCAATTTCTGGAGATGGTTGACTAAGTTAAACAGCCCTAAACATAACTTATTTTAAATGGCAATTGACATAAGCAATCACCCCTAGAAATCATATCTTTAGGGACGGTTATCTCTAGGTCACCGCTAAAACTATATGACCAAGCCATTGACATAGGCAATCGCCCTAAATCATATTCTAGGGCACTTTACTTAACACAGCCATACCTAAAAATGTATTTCATGGACTGTTTGCATGCTACAGTATTCCTAGGACTACATAGAAATGATTTGCTAAGTGATCCACCTCTGAGAAATACGAGGCGTATGTAAAAATTATTTGTGTAGTACAGCCTTGTTTCTGAAAGCATAAGAGGCCTAGAACCACTTGCAGTTACACTATTACCTTTTTTTTTCAAATTTGGTGGGTTAGGTTTGTGTAGGGTACGTGAGCTTTTTGCGTTGTTTAAAAAGTTTGATTCCATTTACGATTTATGTTACAGATAGAAAAATTGTTTCTTGTTTCCCTCATTGTTTACGACCCGGCGACATCGACGACGACATCGCGGCTGCCCTGGTTGACCGCATGCCAGGCCAGCAGCGCCTTGCTGTGGCAATGGACGACATCGACGGGCTGACGTCGAACGACATGATCGCTGAGCTGCACTTGGCCACGACGACCAACAAGGAGCTCGGGATCATCTCCAACGCCATCGAGCTGCGAGCTACAGCGCCAGAGTGGAGTCTCCACTATGGCATTGTGAGGTACTTCCACCGCTACTACATCCCCGCTGCTTCAGAGCTTCTCCAGGACTTCCTGCTTGGGGAGAACGTCCCGCTGCATGGCGTAGCAGTGGGCTTCCACCTCCCCAACCGCCCTCGGGAGGATCAGGCGTTCCCAGCAAGCGTCCTTCTTCTCCAGGCGCGCCCCGACGACCGGATCGAGGGCGCCACCGTCCTCCTCTTCGACAACAACGGCGACGTCTTCTTCCGCATCGACAACGTCACCGTCGGTGCGGCATGGACGAGGAGATCCAGCTGGGGCCGCCCGTCAACACGCCCAGCGACCTCCTCTACGGCCGCCTCCTCGACTTCACCTCCTCGCCGCCTACGTCGCTCCGTCACGTCTACTGCAGGCAGCTCCATGCTAAGGTGACAGTGCCGACGACCTACACCTACACGCCTCCCCCCGATCCGCCCGGATGATCGAGCTATCCGGGACCCTCAGCGCCTCCGTCATGCGTCGTGCATGGGCGGAACGTCCCTTCGTGCAGCCCCCGCTGAGCTTCAAGTTCAGCATCTACTTCGGCGACCTCCACCTCGACTTCTCCTTCGCCGACAAGGACGCCAGTGTCTGCAACGACGACAACGACAAGTGCGGTCCTCTCGTCTTCTACTTCGGGCCCGGAGTGGTCACTTCCCCGATCGGTCTGCCCTTCGCCACTACGTGGTGGGTTGGGCGGCACGTGGACGCGCCGCCTCGTCGAACGGTGGGGAAATGTCATGATCCAGAATTGGGCCAGCCCGAGAGTGGCTAGATGGGCCTGACACGGCCGCCGCCGGCCCACGAGGGGCCAGGGCGCGCGCGCGGGCAGGGGGAACCGGCGCCCCTGCCGCCGCCGCCTCCTTCCTCCCCTCCGCATCCAACTCTGCTTCGCGATCAAGTTAGGATTATCTTAGGTAATTTTTGGTGTGTAAAAGGGGATATTCCAATCTATAAGGAAGACCCTTATTAGGAAATAAATAAAAGATTGCTTGTAAAAGGTATTCCGATCGTATAAGGAAACCTTATAGAGATTGCTTAGGTTACAAGTCCCACTAGCCGGGCTATATAAGCAAGAGGCATGTAATCTCTAGGGGATAAGCAAGCAATAAAAATATATCTATCGCTTTCAGCTTTCAGCCCCCACTGCCGCCGCCTTCCCGCCCGCGCCCCCACCCCCGTGCTGCCGCCGCCGCAAGACGGTGCGCCGCCGCCGGCCGCCGCCCCCCTCCTTCCCACGGCTCCTCCCTCTCCATCTAGTTGCTCGTGCTGCCGCCGACGCCGCCGGCGGAAGCTGCAGCCCCTACGCCATCTCAGGAGTTCCAACGGTCGACGATCACGTGACAATTCCGGTCCAATGTAGCCGGAATCGACAGATGGAAATTAGAGATGGTTGAGATGGAATTAGCTGCTCGGCTTGAAGATCACCGAACAAAAAAAAATCATTTCTTCCCGAATGGCTGAATTCAGTTCTTATGTTCTTTTTGGCTTTTTTCTTCCCTTAGTGTCAGATGACACAGAAAACCATTAATAGAATGTGTTTTTCACATTTTTCTGCTATGTATGCCTAATCTTTAGTATCCATTAATGCATTATTTGCAATTCCTATTCCTGTGCAAAATAACCTTTTTTTTCTACTATGTGACTTAATGCATTATATTACAATTTTATTTGTTTACTTGCAATATGAGAGCTTCACACACTTCCTCTGAAAGCTAATTTGCTGGAGAGGGACAACAGACAAGAGGTAGAGTAGCCTGTAGCCCGTATCTCTATTTTTGTTTAAAAGAGACTCGATTATTATATGGACTTGAAGTAATAATCTTCATTGGATAAAATTATTTCTTTATAACAAATATTGAAACCTATGGACCAGCAAGTTCTTTTTTTTTTTCGATTACACCAGCAAGTCTTTCTATGATACTCCTAGCTGTTATGGACCTCTCCAGGTTGGAAGAGCAAAAAAAATATTTACTAGAGGCAACGAGCTAAAGTGCACTCGTTGAAAGAGGGAGATCGTAATACACATTTTTTCCACAAGTTTTGCTTCGGAGCATAGAAGGAAGAGTAGAATATGTAGATTAGTGCAGCAGGCCGATGGGAGTATAGTGGAGAGGGAGGAGGAGATTATAGGCCAGGTCTCTAACTATAAAAAAAACTTGTTCACATCTAGTACAGGTACCCGAATGGAGGAGGAACTTCTTCAATCTGTGTCGTCCAAGGTGATGGCTCAGATGAATGCCAACTTGCTTCGGCCATTCACAGTGGAAGAAGTGAAGGCTGGACTGGACGCCATTGGAGATCTAAAAGCACCAGGTGCTGATGGTATAAACTCACTGTTTTATTAAAAAACATTGTGGGTGCGGATGTGACTAGAGAGGTCCTACTTTTTATCAGCTACTATGACAGAAAGTAGCCAGGACAAGGGAGTAAGTACATACTATTTAACTAGTATAGTGCCGTGCTAACGCTACGGCATAATCTATCAATGCAAATCAAACAAGCAACAAATGGTAGGTAGTGAAAAAAATTGGAAAAAGACATTAGAGATTGTGCCACTTTCGGAGCTCAAAAAAAACACCCAGGTAACATTTTTTGTAGCAAGAAACATAGTTGGATGACGAGCTGAAGTGCATTATGTATCAGTATACCACTATCATACTGCAACTGTTACTCAAAATTTCATACTATTTCAGCCATCAACCCATCATCAGGGTTTGGATCACTTAACAGCAAGCTAATACATGTCAAAACAATAGATATATCGATCACTGCCACACTCCTGAATTATCTTGAATGATGGTTACCAGACTCCTGTGCAAAACTGTCGTCATCAATGACAAAGACAGTTGTGACTACAAATAAGTGTTTCTAAAATATCTAGATTGGATATGAAATTATGAGATTTCTAAGCTACCTTTGAGCATGTGGGTAATTCCTATCTATTCCCATTGGGGATAAATTCAGTAACTCAGGGCAAGAAGTATGAATGTCATGATGAGCTTCTCTTCTCATTTTTCAAAGAACTATAAATTCAGTAATACAGGAATTTGTACCATCAGAATTCAAAGAACTATAAATTCAGTAATACAGGAATTTGTACGGTCAGAATGAAAACTCATGTAGCATATATTGTTCCTCGGCCCCTTTGAACAACCCAAAGTTGTGAAAATTTAGAGATGATTAAAAGTAGTAAGAAAAGTAAAATATAAAATGCTTGCTTCAATACTTGATAGTGATTACAAGACATTTTCATTTTCAGGGCGGATCATCCATATAGAATTTTAATCCCTTTCTGCATTCTCATGTTCAGCATTATGGCATTATCAACAAAGAAGTGATAAGAGGGTTAGAGAACTTCTATAGGTCAGTGTTACCTATTCTGACAAATGCTTACAGGCTTTCAGATATTCAATTTGAGAATGGCTTTGAAGTAGATGAAATGCTAATTCTAACACAGTGTGTTCTTTATGGATAAATGCGAAAAAATGGCACCACCAGTTGGTAGCAGCAACTTAAAATAGGTGAACTCTAATAATCCATCCAAGTTTTATATTGGCTCGCAAGTCAGCTACACCGATGAGGCAAAATAGGTTAGCAGCAAATTCTCGGTACCGACGTTGGTACTCACGTTGTTTCCTCCTCGCCTCTTCTCTTTGTTCGTCGGACATATCATCTCGACGATTTCATGAACGCCGAGCCTCATCTGTACATTTCAGGAATGAATAAGACACAACAAAAGTGGCATATATATACACATATGGAAAACATACCTCCGATGTTGGTGATATCACCTAGGGCTCTATGTCTATCTCTGGACGTAGACATTGTGTTACTGTATCAGAAAACCAAATGTTGATTAACAGGTAGACTGAAATTCATGTGAGTTTCTTTGCACGGACAAACATAGCGTCTTCTTCAGACCTCGACCTGACGTGGCTTCAGGTTGAGCTGCTTCGCCAGCTTCGTCTTCTGCTTCTGATCAAGTAACACAGAAAAAGAAACTGTCATTAGATTTCCTGAACTTTGATCGTGTTATTTTTTTTTTTTGATATATACGTATACTGAAAGGCTGAAAAAGTTAAGAAAGTGTCATGCAATAGAAACACGATCAAACCCAAAATATAGTAGCTGAGCAGGTTCCAGTGCAAAGGGATAATAGAAACAACGATTTTTATTATATGAAACAATTTGTTGGGTTCTAAGACTGACACGTCCACATGGAGGCATGTAGCTGATGAGGGATCAGTTCAGTTGCTAGAAACAGAAAAAACTGAAAAAGCATGAAACCATGAACCTTATTTTCTTTTCTGACAGAGCAGCTCTAATTAGTACTGAATCATCATTCTATAAGCGATGGAGTGCATTGACCACCCGATTGGGCCATATGCACCTGTTCTGATAATTGAGCTCGCTTGTCATGGTCGTCCACTACCGGAACTGCGCGATTTCCCGTGAGGCACAAGCTCACGGGATAGGCCTTTACCCCCGGAAAGGCTTTCCAGGGGTAACTCACGGATATCAGTCACGGAACGTAGGGACCGGAAATACCTCTTTCCCGTGAACACCCGACACTACCCCCTCGGAAAGTATTTTCCCGTGATCCTATTTAGCACACGGGATATAGTTAACTTGGGGGGGGTTGCCGTCAACGGGGGAGGGTGTGGAACCCGTTAGGCCTACGTGGCCTGTCGTTTCCACAAAACGGTGTTTTGGGATGATTTCCCGTGAGCATAACGGAGTAGCTCACGGGATATCAGCCTCTTTCCCGTGAGTCGAAGTTGTGCTCACGGGATATCTTTGGCCTCTTTCCCGTGATCCTCCTCCACTCACGGGAAAGTTTTTGTCTCTTTCCCGTGAGCTACACGGAAATTGGTTTTTTTTTTTTTTTTTTGTTCCAGCAAGATAATAGACACATATAAATATATATATACCACATATATATGATCCAACCACATATATCACATATATTGCTCGATAAATCCATAATACCACATATATCACATAAAATCCAAGTTCAACCACATGTCCATGAGTGCAAACCACAAGTTCACAAACTCTCATAAAATCCAAGTTCACAAGTTCAAGTGCACAAGTTTTGAACCTAAATCATGACAAATTTACGGCCACGGCCTCCAACCTTCCCAAGCGTTCCCAAGCGTCCCGGTTGAGATTGGTTCGAGTTGGGTTCGAGGCATGAGAATTATCCTCGCACGTAGGCAAAGATAAATAGTTAAAAATTTGTGAGACAAAAATTCAAGGTAGATTCTATTAACTTGAAAAAAGAAGAGAAATAGTTAGAAATTTCGGCAGCACCTCCCCTGCACGGAGGGGTTTCCAACCTACAAGAAAACAACGGCTCGATGGCCGACAACCACATGTCCACGGCGCATCTCATGGTGCATTCAAAACTCCAGATCATATCCATTCACATTCATATATGCATATTTCGAAGTTACGGAGACAAACTCACAGGAGAGGCTCCATTCGGTGGAGGGAAGATCGACGGCTGACCGTAGAAGGGCGGTGGCGGGAAGACGGGCGGTGGGGACGAAGGCGGGCGGTGGCGGGAAGGCGATCTCCGCTGGCAGCTGCACACCAACCTGGCCACCAACACGCCTGGAGGTACGCTTAGAGAGCTTCCATGCTCTTTCGGTGGTGTCGCCAGCCCTCTCTTGCTCCGCCAGAGCCCTTGCCCACTCCCTCTCCTCAGCCTCCTCCCGTCGCTTCCTCTCTTCCTCTATCTGGGCCTATTTCAACACAAAGTTAGAACACGGTGAAAGAGTATGTAACGATAAATGAACCTTAAATAAAAATAAATAAACCTCAAGTCTGGAGACCGTAGCCTGGTAAGTGCTTGGCCGCTCGCGTATCACCGGGCCCCCCGAGCGTGCACGGAGCTCAGATAGCTTCTTTGTGTTGTGCGGGTTGATAACGCTATCACCCAAATAGTACCGCCCGTGCTTCTTGCCTCCTCCGGCGATCATGGCGATGTCCCCCTCAATGTCGTGCCCGCGGGGATCGAAGCTTTCTCCATACTGCTCCCTCGCCACTTCGGTGTACCTACTGATCTTCTCGTAGGCGGTCGGGTTGGTGTAGGCTTCGGGCCCAGCCTCAGGGTTGAAGACGACCGCGGGATCTTTATACCTGCCCGTGTGGGAGCAAGCAAAGGCCTCGAGCGTGCTGATTGGCGTGCCATGTGTCTCGCCGCCCTGTGAGAAAAAGAAAAGTAGCTAGAATGCTTAGAAAGTATTGAGTTGCACATCGAAAAATTAGAATTGGATAACACTTACATATCTAACTTGGTAGGCCGTGAGATTAAGGTTGCCTTGATGGTGTGGTACACCGACATCATGGCACGCCGTTCCGGTTGTCGTTGTGGACCTCCCCGATAATCCATGATCGACCCACTTGTCCACCGAAGCTCCCAAAGAACGCCGATGCAGCAAGCACCACTTTGCGGAATCACCTACAGACACCAAGTATAACACATATTATAAAAATCACATTAAGCATAATTAAACTTACTATGACCATTCAATATTTACCTCCATGTATTGTTCTTTGGTCGATTCAGCGTTTTCCATTCCTCCTTATCGAGCCTCCTTTTTCTCGTTTATCGCGTACCACCCCCGACGGCCTGGCCGCGTGCCTCGCACCACATGTCCGACACAAGCTTGAAACAGCGTTTAGAGCCACTTCTTCCGCCTCACCTCGTATCCCTCCTCGCACTTGAAGTATTTCTCGCACATAGAAGCAATGTAATAAGTCATTATTTCTAACATTAGAATTTGGAGCGATGTATTTGTACACTACAGTGCGACATAGACTTACCCAAAACTCTTTGATCACACGCACTGCCTTGTTATTATATTTTATGTCATCCTCATCATAGTTGTCCTCAAAGTCCACGCTTGGTGGAACGACGTGACAAAGATACTCTACTCCGTCGATGGTAACAAGGCCGGGGTAGTGCTTCTTGACCGAATACCAAGAATGCCATTGGGAAGGCGTCCTTGAACCGAGTTCGCGGTGACAACAAAACCCCCGCCCAAATGATCAAGAATAACTATTAGTTCCTATTACGATTTTGAAACCCGAAAAATAAGAAAGTAGTGCTAAAGTGTAAAGTAAATTACCTTGGTCTGTGTTAGTCTTATGGTCGGTTTCTGGTCCTCGCCAGTAGTCAATCCGGGAGTCCGGAGGGGCCTCGCAAGCAGACACGCCTCTCGAAGCGGAGGAAGAGGAACCCCTCCCGTACTCGGCTAGTCCCCTCCTCGTGGTGCGACGCCGAAGCGGTCCGCGTGGTGCGACGCCGAGCGGTCCGCGCGGCCGCGACGCCGAGAGGTCCACGCCCTCCGCCTCCGCCTCCTCCCTCCTCCTCCTCCTCCTCGTGCACCACCGGTGGTGGAGACGGTGGTCGGGTGCACGACGCCCGCCCCCCCGCCCTACCCCCGTGGCGGTGGTGGTGGCTCGACGCTTCCCCTTCCCGTTGCCCTTGCCCTAGCGAGGCTACACTTCCGAACCTCCCGGTCATTTTCTTCGTGACATTCGCTCGAGGCATCTTTTTTAAATACAAGGCCTTACATTGTGTTGAGTATGAGGAATATAAATTTTCTACTAATTTTTTCAAAAATTTGAAGCACTTGTAGTTCAAATTTGGTCTCATTTCATAAATTCCCATAAAAGAGAATAATTAACTAAATATATCAAATAAAGTCAATAATTCACCAAACTTTAATATTGAGTGCCATATGATGTGCAACAAGTGTAGAAAAAGTTTTGAAGATGAAAAAAAAAAAAATTTTCCCGTGAGCTTCTTTCCCGTGAGCAGGTACCGCTCACGGGAAATGGTGCCCTTTCACGGAGGCCTACCGCTTGGCCCACGGAAAGCCTCGCTCACGGAAAGAGATATCCCGTGAGCTAGACGGAGTTCTCACGGGAAAGGGTGGACTGAGGGGACGGAGCGGGCTGGGCCGACGGCCGTTCCCTTCCCCGTGAGCCCCATCCTCACGGGAAAGGTGTGGGAGATTTCCCCGTGAGCTGTCCATCACGGAAATTTGATATCCCGTGGGTATTTTCTTTCCCGTGATGTTTTCACCCTGCCACGGGATATCTTATTGTTTCCCCGTGATTATTTCCCGTTAGCTCACGGAAATCATTTCCCCTCACGGAAATCGCAGTATTCGGTAGTGGTCGCCCCGATCTCCATGCATACACCCCGCACCGCGCATCAAGATTTAACGGAGCTCGTGGGCCAAGGTCCCAGACGGACTCGCGCCTCCTCGCGCTGAATCGTCCGTGGCGTGCTCGGAAGTCGCTAGGGGCCGCATCCACCGCAATCGCCGCGGGCTGGCATGGCGCCGATAAAGAGCCGCCCAGAGCCGGGCGCCGGGCGGAGGACTACATGAAGGGCCGCAAAGACAAAGAATCGTCACCGCCAGCCGCCGACGCTCATCCAGATGCTCAAGGACAAGACCGGAGGGGACGACACGGCGGGGCGAAGGGCCGCAGCATCAGAAACGGGTCGCCGCCGCTGCCGACGCTCATCCGTATGCTCAAGGACAAGATCGAGGCACGACGTCGGGCGTGGGATCGAGGCATGACATCGGGCGTGGGCTCCATCCGCACGACGCTGTTCCACCACTTTCGCAACGAGGCGAGGCCCAAGGTGAAGAGGTTCATGAAGGCCATGGTAGGCACGCGCACGCGCGCGAGGCCGGCGAGGTCGGAATCGCGACCCTCGCACGGTGCCGGCGGCGCCGTGAGGGATTGGAGAGGAGAGGGAGGACAAGAGAGGAGAGCTGACCTCGCTCGCCGCAACGAACGCGTGGCCGACGAGACCCCGACGAAGGCGAGGAACCGCCTGCTCGCCGCCGCCGCCCACGGCAAACCCTACCAGAGATCTTGTGGTCGTCGCCGCGGACCGATGATTTTTGGAGTGGAAAAAATGAAAAAGAAGTATCGTGTGGTCGCCGTGGGTTCGAATTGTGGTCGCGAGAGAAAATGTGGAGGCGGCGGGAGGTGAGATGTCCGACCATGCATCAAACATTGAATCCTAGCCCTTAGTCGTGAGATCCGACGGATGGTGTTGCTTATGCCAAAAAATAGAAAGAAGTGTGCCATTATAGTATAGATTATATACCTTCATTCATGGAAATGCATCTATTCATTTCATCAGTTCTCTCAGATTATCCCTTGCCTGGAGGACATGCTTGGAGTTGAGCCGCTTGACATACATTTATCCTTTGAGATTAACAAGGAGCTTTCATGCTGCATTGAGCTGATCAACAATACTGATGATTACATTGCCTTCAGGATCTCTCAACGTTCATCCTACGCCAGTATCACATACAACCCAGTAAAGACATTGTTCCACCACGATCCAAATGTAGTGCCACCATAGCACTGCAACCACAGGAGAGGGCACCACCACATAGTTACTGCCGGGACGAGTTACAACGTGGGCCTCCTCTGCTCTGCTTCTCCCGACAGCACGCGAGCGCCCAGCACGCAGTTGCCCTGGCTGAAATGGCCCACTTTGGCAATTGTTTATGCTTAAAATCACTACTCCCTCCGTCTCAAAATAAACGATGTTTTGGTTTTTCGTGCCACAAGTTTGACTCGATTTGTAGAAAATACGTAGAAGATTTAAATCTCCAAATAAATTTGTTAAAAAACTAGATCAAAAGATCTTTCCAATGATACTAATTATGTAATATAAATATTAATCTTATTTTAGTATATAATTGCCGGCATATGTTTCTCGGGAAGTTTAAAACGTCGTTTATTTTGGGACGGAGGGAGTAGGTCTTGAATGGAGGCTCTAGATCATCGGAAAGTTAGCAAAGGTACTGAATCCGGCCCGGAGCCCCCGTGCATTGCATTGCATTACCGCCGCCGGGGGCGCACCCTCCTCAGCCTGCCCTCTCGTAAATCCACGCCAATCCTCCTCATCGGTCTGCCGGCCTACACCGCCTCCCCCTGCACAGGTTCCGCCGCCGCGTCTTCTCCTCCTCCAGCGAGGCCCGGGGCACCGTCCCGTCGGCGCTGGGAGGTACGGCGGGCGCTTAGGAGAGGCGCCGCCCCACCCCGGCGCAGGAGAAGCGCCACCCTCGGAGTCGTCGTCCCAGTCCCAGTCCCAGTCCCAGCTCCCGGAGCGAAGCGGCACTGGAATGGAAGGCGGGTGAGTTCCTGGGGACCGTGACTGCCGATGGAGGTGCCGGCGGACGGCTTACAGCAAAAAGAATGATCCCCGGCCAGCTCCGAATATTGTGCAGGTGCGTTCAGGTCGGCTTGTATTCTAAGTATGAGCTTAGGCCGGCCAACAATGGTCCCCGTCCGTCAGAGCTGTTTGTCGTTGCCCAAGCCCGATTTGCTCGTTAGTCTGCGTTTGGTGGATCATTTATCTGGGTTTGCTAGCTAGCTACCAATGGGATCCAAGGCTTGATGCTCCAATTTAATATGTATGTAATCTACAATCTGCCCGTTGAATCAGGTCAAGGTGGTGATGTCTCTGGCCTCGGATGGAATAAACTAAAAAAAAAGTGAAAGTTCAATTACACAGGGGAAGTTGCCTAGCTGCATTTCCAGGAAGGTTACATACTTTCGTGTATGAAGCCTCCAAATATATCTGAGAGAGTTGAGAGACAGTCAATAGCCAGTAAGGTCCTAGCTCGGTTCTCCTCCTCTCTCTAGCACATAGACATAGCCATTAAGCAGCAGATGCATGCGTGCCACAGTCGATCGTCGCTCCAGAATATGCTGTCTACGAAATAATAAAGATTCATGATTCTGAAAAAGTAGAAGTATGCAGCACATGGACACTCGTTTAGTATAGTGCTTCTAAATAAATGGACCATGTTGCTAATTATATTCTCCAAAGAACCTTTACGCCACCTATGAATGGTGTAGTTAGTGCATCTCACATGCTTGCAGCCTAGAGCCGGCTTGCGATTCTATTACACTTGCTCTTATGGAAACGAAGAGTGGATGCGGAAGACTTTGGGGAAAGTGGACGGAGAGCTGGTGGTGGCCGGTGGGTCGGTCTCGATCGGTGCAATCGGCTGCGGCGTGGCGATTCGACTCGGATGGATCCAACATCTCGGCTTCACAATCAGTGCGCGCGGTCTAGCTAATCAGCTGTCTGTCACTGGAGCCAGTGCCATCTGCTCGGGTAGGTACGTGTACGCTACTCCCTCTGTTCCAAAATAAATGACGTTTTTAAGCTTCCGAGAAGTACCGGTTTGGTTTGTTTACGGCGCTCTGCTCTCTGACTGATCGACTCTTCTCCAACCTTCTTTTAATTAATTAATGAACACTACTGCTCTCTCACAAACACGCTTTCCGGGCGACACACATAAAGGGACGGAGGGAGTACATAGGGAGTATATGATTTTACGTACGTTGCACTTGAAAAATATTAACCGTTGCGGTTTGAGCCCCGGCCATGGCAAAAACCGCAACGGTTAATAGAATCGTGCGGTTTAATTCCCATTCACCGTTGTGGTCTTTGTTAAAATAACCATCACAGTTAATTCCCAATAACCGCCGCGGTTAATTCCAACCCACTTGGCAAGTGGCGGTCCATTCGGCCCAATAAAATCGGTGCACATATATAAACCGAGAGGGGTGTGAAAACCCTAACTCATCCAACTCCCACTCCCACCGGGCGGCTGCCTCGACGACCACGTGATCCGATCTGACTCTCCCGCTGGCTTGCGCTCCAACCACCCCCAACCCAGGCCCCACTATTCATCCATTCATCCGCCGGCCCCCTCCCGCTCCACATCCACCCTACCGCCCACCAACGCAGCACAAGCAGCCTCCCCCCTCGCCGCTTGCGAGGGCGGTCACGCATGTCCTCGTGGCCGCCGTCCTCTCGGTGGCCCCGCTCTCCTCCCGCCGCCACCGGGTAGCCCTCCCCTCCTCCCACGCCTTCTCCGCGGCACGACATCCTGCTGCAACGCCCCGCGCTGACACAATGCGCCGCCGCAGCCGCCACCGCCGCACCCACCACCGGGCGCGGTCGACGAGGCTACCCCTGCCTCCTCCCTCCCTCAAGTGCGTGCGCCTCCCCCCTTCTAGCATCCGCCTCTCCCTTGGGTTCTCGGGATTGCGCTGGGTCGGTGCTCGTGGGACTGACCGAGTGGAGTGACAATATAGCTACTCGCTGGCGAAGTAATTGTTGTTTCACGACCCGCAGATGCCGCAAGGGGGTGGAGAACCCGGTGATCATCGGATACGTGCTCATCGCGGGGCGGTCGCGGTGCTGCCCCTCCCTCCGAGCCCCCGGGCGGAGGCGATGGGCTAGCTAAACCCTAGCGGCGATTCGGCGGTGGCTCAGATTTAGGCCCATTTGGGCCTACATCCGGGCTTTTTTTTTTTTGTTTTATTTTTTACAGGATTAACCGCTATGGCATTTTAAGAAAACCCAGAACGGTGCGGCATTTTTTAAAAAAAAAAAAAAACTACAAGGTTCAGGAAACCACAACGGTTAATCAGTTGATTAACCGTATCCTTAGCTCGGTGGCGGTTAATTAGGGAAACTGCATCCGTTAATCCAAAAAAACAGAAACAGTTAATCAAATTTGTAGTAGTGTAATTAATTTATTTACAATAAGCGCTGCTCTTGGTTGGTTGTTGCTAATTACTCTACTCTCAGTCAGCGTCAGGACGACGGAAGATTTATCCAGCCTGCTTGACCATGCATACTGAAATGTCTCGGAGTGCGCTGCACGATGCTCGTCTTTAATGGCCAACTGTGTGCGGCGTCGATCGGCGAGTGTGTCGCGGGTTCCGTTCCGGCCGGGGCCGGGCACGCCGACTTTGGCAGTCTGCAGGCTCGGGAGTCCAAAACACCGCCCTGCCTCGATCTCCCCTGTTAAGATATGTATGTAACAACCATGTAACGTGATACACAAGTGTAACGTGCCATGAGCATGATCGTGTACACGGTAGATTACCAAGGTTAGTTGAGATAGAGTTTGTTAGCTAGATATCATCTAGATTCAACTACCTTGCTTGTAACCCAAGTTTGTACTCCTATATATTCATTAACACGTAACCGTGATCAAGCCAGAGAGGCTATCACGTTAACCCTCTAGTTTTACATGGTAATCAGAGCCTAGCTTCCATAAACATCCATGGCGTCATCCTCTTCCTCCTCCAACTCCCACCATTCGCCCTTTGGGCCAGCCATCTCCGAGAAGCTCTCGAGGGACAACTTCCTCCTATGGCAGGCACAGATTATGCCTGGCATCCGGGCGGCGGAGTATCAAGGTTACCTAGATGGAACCACCGCCGAGCCCGCCAAGACCGTCGAGATGAAGAAAGATGATTCCTCTCCGGCGGTCACCGTCATCAATCCTGAATGGGCCAAGTGGTTCAAACAGGATCAGCTCCTCCTGGCGCATCTCAACAACTCCTTGTCAAAGGAGATCCTGGCGCAGGTCACCAACAAGAAGACCTCTGCCGCCGTCTGGGCGGCGATCGCGGACATGTTCACGGCACAGTCTGCGGCGCGCTGTAACAAATCTGCGTGATGCAGCCGGGCGACCACCAAGAAGGGTAACCGTGATCGCCGCAGCATACTTCGCCAAGGTGAAGGCTATTGGCGATGAGTTGGCCACGGCGGGCAAGCCCTTGCTCGAGGAGGAGCTTGTCACGCACATCCCGGGCCGGCCTAGACTTCGACTACAACCCCGGGTCTCGCCAAGCCTGGGGCGCACAATACCCATCACCATGATCGATCTCTATGCTCGCCTCCTTGCATACGAGACCAGCTCCAGATGTCCAAGAGAACTACAACGCCGGCGTAACTCATCTCGTCAACGCCGCCGCACGGGGGCGTGAGGCTGCGGGCCGAGGCCGCGGTGGCGGTCGAGGCCAAGGTGGGCGCGCAATGCCAACTCTTCCTCATCTTCCAAGGGAGGTGGGTCGGCAGCGCCCAAAACCAATATGCCAAGTGTGCAAGAAGAAAGGCCATGAGGCCGATGTGTGCCGGTACCGCTTTGAAGAGGATTACCACCCCACCTCCAAGTCTATTGGATCGCCACCACCAACTATGGCTACGACACAAACTGGTATGTCGACAGTGGGGCAACCGATCACATTACATCTGAACTGGAAAAGTTGACCGTCAGGGACAAGTACAAGGGCGGCGACCAAGTTCATACGGCCAGCGGCTCAGGTATGCATATTAGTAATATCGGTCATGCAAATTTACATACCCCAAATAAGGTTCTTCGTTAAGAAATATCCTTCATGTACGAGTGCTAACAAAACCTCCTTTCAATCCATCGCCTTACTCTCGACAATAACACTTATGTTGAGTTTCATCCTCATAATTTTTTCATCAAGGATCGGGCCACGAAGAAAACAATCCATCAAGGCAGGTGTGAAGGTGGCCTTTATCCGTTGAAACCTCAAGAGGTTGGAGCACAACCCCACAAACAAAGCGTGTGGGAGTGAGTCGGCCATCCACATGGACTTGGCATAGTCGTCCGGGTCATGCATCTTTTTCCAGTAGTAGGAAGAGTCATTAGAGATTATTCCCTTCCAAGTGTGTCTAGTAAGCATATCGAAAGTCTGTGTGCGACTCTTGCCAAAAGGCAAAGAGTCATCAACTTCCTTATTCTAGCTCGAAAATAAAAGTTGCGCTCCCTCGATTTGATACACTCCGATGTTTGGGGTCCCGCTCCAGTTTTGCCGGCAATTTTGCATATTATGTTTCATTCATCGATGATTTCAGTAGATACACTTGATCTATCTCCTCAAACACAAGTCTGAAGTTTTTCATGTGTTCAAAAATTTTTAGAATCATGTTGAGCGAAAAGTACAATAGAAAGATTGTACATATGCAAACCGATTGGGGAGGTGAATATAAAAGGTTAAATTCCTTCTTTGAGCAAATGGGCATAGCGCATAGGGTGTCGTGTCCTCATGCTCATCAGCAAAACGGCAGGGCCGAGCGTAAGCATAGACATATTGTTGAAGTCGGTCTTTCATTATTAGCTCAAGCGCCCATGCCTTTTTAAATACTGGGATCAAGCCTTCTTGACAGCCACATATCTCATTAATATCCTTCCTACTAGAGTTCTTGATAATAAAACTCGGTAGAACTTCTTCTCAAGGAAAACCCAGCTATGATTCCCTTCGAAAGTGTTTGGTCGCGGCGTGTTGGCCCAACTTACGGCCTTACAATACCAGGAAAATGTCTTTTCGATCTACTCGTTGTGTCTTTCTTGGGTACAGCTCACTTCATAAAGGTTTTAAGTGCCTTGACATGTCAACAGGCCGCATATACATCTCCCGAGATGTGGTCTTCGATGAAGATGTTTTTCCCTTCTCATCCATGAATTCCACGCCCTGGTCCCTCGATCCGAGATGAAATATCTCTCCTACCGCTCATCTAGTTCCACCTTCATCCGGGATGTGTTATGATGTGCCGTTTATTACTAATGATGCTGGTGCACATAGTGTTGATGATATGCAGGTACATGGAGAGAATGCAATCCCACATGAAATCATGGACATAGGAGCTATGGATCCGCATGCCGCAATCGATCCCAGTGCTGATCCCGGCGGATACTCGACGGTACCGAAACCGCGTCCCAGTGGTGCCGGATCGACTCCGTTCGCGCGTGGGGGACAGAATCGACTCGATCGCCACAAGACCGGTCGTCCCAGCAGCTGTCGCCAGGATCTTCGCGGACGGGGCCGGGATCCGGTGTGCCAACGGGAACAATGGTGCACCGCGACGCCGCTTCGCTGATCCTCCACCAGATTCAAGTGCATCAACTCAGCCCGTGGCTCGCCCTCACACTCGGTTGCAAAGCGGTATTACTAAACCAAAAGCTTACACCGATGGTACCGCTCGTTATGCAAATCGTGCTCAACAGGTGAACCGAATCTGTTAATGAAGCTTTGAGGGAACCCAAGTGGAAGGATGCTATGCAAGCTGAATTTGACGCTTAAAGATAATGGGACGTGGAAGCTTGTTCCACCTCCTAAAGGGAAGAACCCGATTGATTGTAAATGGGTCTATAAAATCAAGAAGCGAAGCCGATGGCACTATAGATCGCTACAAAGCACGACTTGTAGCGAAAGGTTTTAAGCAAAGGTATGGCATTGACTACGAAGATACTTTCACCCTGTGGTCAAGATAGCTACCGTAAGATTAGTACTATCATTAGCGGTTGCAAGAGGATGGTGCTTATTTAGCTTAGATGTACGGAACGCGTTCCTTCGTGGTGTTCTGGAAGAAGAGGTGTTCATGAGACAACCGCCTGGGTTTGAGAGTAAAAAGTTCCCATCATTTGTTTGCAAACTTGACAAAGCTATCTATGGTCTTAAGCAGGCGCCTAGAGCGTGGTACTCTCGGTTGAGTGCTAAATTGATTGACCTTGGATTTGTGCCGGCAAAATCAGATACATCACTTTTTATATATAGAAAAGGGAATGTTGAGATATACATGCTTATATATGTAGATGACATCATTGTCACAAGCTCTTCACAAGATGCAGTGAATGTGCTGCTGAAGGCACTAAGAGAGGACTTTGCACTCAAGGACCTTGGTGAGTTAAATTATTTTTTCGGGTATCGAGGTGGAGAGAAAATCAAATGGTGATCTACTTTAACTCGTAAAAGATATGCCAATGATATATTGACAAGAATGGGTATGATGAACTGCAAGCGGTGGTTACGCCTATGGCAAAGTGACAGAGAAGGTGTCTCGCTATGAAGGAGATCCACTCGGTCCCGATGATTGCACAAGGTACGTATATTGTGGGAGCCCCGCAGTATATCACCCTTACCGTCCTGATTTGGCGTATTCAAGAAATAAAGTTTGTCAATTCTTGCACTCTCCAACAATTGTTCATTGGACAGCAGTTAAGAGGATTGTTCGTTATCTGAAATTCTCGACAACGTTGGCCTATTGATAAGGAAAAGGTCACCGTTAATGTTGAGTGCTTTCTGACGCTGACCGGGCTGGTTGTAGAGATGATCGAAGATCTACAGGAGGCTTTGCCGTGTTTCTTGGTGCCAATGTCATATCGTGGAGTGCTAGGAAGCAACCTACGGTATCCAGGTCGAGTACAGAAGCTGAGTATAAATCTATGGCTAATGCAACAGCTGAGCTAATATGGGTTGAACAGCTTCTTGGTGAACTTGGCATCAAGTTGAGAGTACGACCGCGTCTCTGGTGTGATAACTTGGGAGCTACGTATTTGTCTGCAAACCCGGTCTTTCATGCCAGAGCCAAACACATAGAAATTGACTTTCATTTTGTTAGAGAGAGTTGCACGAAGACAACTTGAGGTCCGGTTTATTCCCACAGGTGATCAAATAGCTAATGGGTTCACCAAGGCCTTGCCGCAAAGGAAATTCGAAGAATTCAAGAGCAATCTTAATCTTGTAGAGAAAACAAGTATAGATTGAGTGGGGGTGTTAAGATATGTATGTAACAACCATGTAACATGATACACAAGTGTAACGTGCCATGAGCATGATCGTGTACACGGTAGATTACCAAGGTTAGTTGAGATAGAGTTTGTTAGCTAGATATCATCTAGATTCAACTACCTTGCTTGTAACCCAAGTTTGTACTCCTATATATTCATTAACACGTAACCGTGATCAAGCCAAGAGAGGCTATCACGTTAACCCTCTAGTTTTACATCCCCGTCTACGTACACGGACAGCATGCGCCGGCCTGTTCCACCGGCGCTTCAGTCGTCGTCCCCGGCGCAGGCGGGCGCGCACGCTCCCCTGCGGTTGACTTCGATCACCTCATTCATCTCCATGTCCTAGTGCTTCACCTCTATCCTCTTTTTTTTTCCTGCCCAATGATGACTGCACTCTACTCCCTTTTTTTTTTTTTTAAAAAAAAGAACTCTAAAACATTATTTTTGGTTAGACAGTCTGACTACTTTCAGATTTATCGTATCATATTACATTAGATTTATAAAAAAAATACTCACTCCGTCCCAGAATACAGATCCTTTTGGCGTTTGAAATTGGTCCCCAAATACAAGTCGTTTTAGCTCCTGGCATAGCCCCAAGCTAGATCACAGTACAGCAGGGTCCATCAGTCACGTCTATGTCGCCCACTACTACACAGATATAGGAAAATAATAAAAGGACAGATGGTGGGAGCGTGGGAGGAGGCTTATCCTTTCCTGGTTTTGACTTTTGTCTCTGCCGTGGTGCTCATCGGCGACGGTGGCATGTGGGCTCGATCTCATCTCCCTTGAATCCCGAACCAAACTCCCTCAGCCTGGTGGCCGGCGGCAGGACGCCGCACTCCGGCGTGAGAGCGGCTATGAGCTGCAGGCACGCTGGTCTGTGTCGAGGCGCGGCGGCCTCGAGGCCGCAGTGCCCGTTCGCGGGTCTTCACGCCGGGCGGCCAGCGCGTGGCCGGGCGCCGCCAGAGCCATGAGGCCATCGCCAGCCTCCGCGCCACACCGACTAGTATGCTTTGCTGCAGCAGCCCGTAGGTGGCGCACGCGGGCGCCGCGCCGGGCGAGGCGCGCGTGCTGCTCCCGTGCCGCCACCTGTGCTGTGCCGGGCATGTGAGCCCGACGCCGACGCGGTGCCCCATCTGCGCCGACCGTGGTCGGTCGCCGGCGCTGTACCACCACGCACGCCACCTAAGCTAGCTCGTAGGCGCGCGCGCCTTTGCCGCCCACGACGGCTTTTCCCCTCTTGAAGGTCGTGGGCGGGTGCGGCGCGCATGCCGGTAGGGAGGAGGCACGCTAACGGGTGCGGTGGAGAGAGAATAACGCGTGGGAAATTGAGAGAGCAGAGTAGGGGCACACACGCTTTTGGCTATGTCGATGGTAGTGGAGTCCGATGCCCAGAACGACATGTATTATGAGACGGAGGGAGTATACATTTCTAGTGTACGTACTTGTTTTTGGAAGTTATACATGTTCATATTATTTTTACTTAGTTAATCTAAAGATGGTTTGACTTTTGATGACTAAACCTAGAATCATATATATTTTCTTCTGAGTCTTAAGATAAAATAGTATGTACTATTCACTATACTAAAGAAAAAAATACTTGTTTTTTAAAGGAGTCATTATTTTTTTAAAAAAAAAGTCTGATAAAATTTACAAGGAAAATACTAACTCCTCTTAAAACACATAAAAATATTTACTATAAATAAATCAATAGTTCCCCCAAATAGATTTATTATAAAATATGTTTCATAATCGATTTAAGGATTCTCGTTTGATTAACAAAATATTAGTATTTTTCTTACGGAGGTGATTAAAGTTGGAATCATTTATTCTTCGAGAGATATAGAAGTGAGCACACAAATATCTGGCCAGTTGTTTCTTCCTTCGCTTGACGACACAAATGGATGGGAAACAACTTATTCCTTTTGTTTTTTCCCACCACATAGAAAGTCAAGCTCACTAGTCGACGTAGTACAGCACATGAACGAAAATCAATAATCCTTGGATTTATACCCGCAAACTTGTAAAAAAACTGACGACCAAGGGGTCATTGAACGTACGGGAATAATTAATTGAAAGAGATTGTTAGCAGCACACGGCCACCGATGGGAGAGGAAGAGGGGAAGAGTTGGGTGACAAAGGGTAAGAACAGAGGAACAAGAGTGTCGGGTCCCCATAATTAGGGGTACCCAAATTAACACAATAAAGCCAGCTTAATCCTCAAAGAAGGAATAAGTGTGAGACATCAGCATGACAGACCTCTGCGCGAGCTCCTACTGAAATTAACTCGGGCAGATCCACAAGGTCACGATGGCCCAATGCCTCTATGGAGAGGCTCTACAGACACTCTAAAGTTAAGCGTGCTTTGGCTCATGACGTTGGGAGACCAACCGAGAAGTCGCTCTCACGGAGAAGGCGCCTCGAGGCCCCTCTATGGAGGATGCCCTCTACGAAGAAGTGCCCAAGGCCCCTCCGCGAATGAGGCCACAACAGATAAGATCTCCACATCACTCTGTGCACTATTCCAACCACTACGGGCTCGACACGTTTTCACCAAACCAAGGCTACAGAGGTAACCATACCCATTGCTGTGCTACACACGTCGCTACAGGGCTTGGCTGCACTTCCTTCGAGTAAAATAAATCCCACACATGTAACCTGTATCCCCTCCTTCAGGCTATAAAAGGAGGCAACCAGGGCCAGCTTCTCCGCTCCATTCACAAAGATCTGGGACTGGTTTCCTCTCTCGCAAGCTTGTAACCCCCACTATGAGCACTTCTGTGCAGGATAACACGAGCAACACATCACACTAGACGTAAGACCTTCAGGCATAACCATCCGGCGTAGGGAGCACACACCCAAATTCACTAGTCGGTAACTTGGGCTACCCCCAAATCAAAACATCGGCAGTTGGCGCTTAGGTAGGGGACGTTGCATGCCGAACTCGTCATCCCGCCATATCCGAATGGCAGACAACATCGACGCCTGCGCCCGACCAATGGAGCTGACTCCCCCACGCCGAATTTGCCCGCCCTAAACTTCGCCGAAGGAAGGCCTTGACGGTGCGCAATCTTTGCCGACGGCCGTGCGGCATACCGCCGTTGATGACCATCGAATAGTCCGCCCCTCGCATCTTCATCGAGAACAAGCATAGCTTCGACAACGAGAGGGGACGGCGACAACGACAACGACCGATTCTCCGAGTCGCCCGGCCCATGCGGGCCAGGCCTCTACGATAAGACCTCCGGGGGAGGCCAAGTTTCGATTCGCCCGAGCCCTATGAGGCTAGGCCTCGGAACAAACGACACCACCGCAGGAGAAAACTCATAACCCGCCGCGCCGGCACCATCTACCTACCACAGGCTCACGGCCGCATCGCCGCCAGCCCCTTCTCGCCGCTGGCGTGTGAGAGCTCCGCCCACGCCGACTCGACACCCGCCATGGACACCCGCACGCCGAGGCCGCGACCGCTGGCCAATGCACACCGACCGTGTGCCGCCGCCCAAGAGATCAAGCAACCGCCAAGCAGGTTCCATTACCAGGCTCCTCAGCATCGCTGGCCGCTGGGCCCGCCCCGTGCACCACCGGCTTGTGCTCAGATGCGCCTCGCCCGCCGCAGTCCGGAGCTGTTAGCGCCACAAACGCCTCCAGAGGGGAGTCGCACCTCCTTGTGGAGCTGCCGGAGCAGTAAGATACTCAAGGAAGCCATCGCCATGGAGGTTTAGCTCGCGCCAAGAGTGACCGAGACTGGGAGGCGCCGAGGCTCGTGTTCTTCCGAGGTCGCTACAAGACGCCGCTGAAGCTATGCCCCAGCATCGCTCCACCGGACGACCGCCGCATGCCCGAGGCCCTCCTCGACGGCGCGCACACGCCGTTACTACACGCCACGGGCCGCGCCGCCGCACATCAATTGTCTGGCCGCCGCAGCGCCCCATGCTCGCCGCCGCCGGCTTGCCGCTACGTCGCCGAGGTCGGGCGCCACCAAGGCCCGCCGGAGACCACCGGTGTCCACTCGCGCTCCATGGACGCCGCCCGAGGCCGCTACCCGCCCCCGTCGAGGGTGCCTCGCCCGGGCGCGCCCGAGGGAACATCCCCACAATATCAGCAACAAGGACGAGCAGAGTTGACGACCCGGCCCGGCCCGAACGGCGAGGCCCAAGAAGACGAATACACAATACTGCCCGGAGTGGATTGCGCGGATACGCTTTGCATGCGTGAAAGGGAGTGGAAGTCCTCGGTGACTTAATCGGCTGATTGCCGCCGAGAGAGGACATCGATTGTATTGAATCATTTCAAATTCTATCAACGAACTAGCGCCGCCATCTGGTAGCCGCCGTGCTCCCCTACCCCTCTTCCGCCTCTTCCCCTTTTCCTCCGATTCCCCCATTGCCGTGCTTCTCACATCCGTATCGCCGGCCCTTTGTTCCTCGGATTTCCTCCACCTTCTAGCGATCAATCGACACAAGGCTCGTAATCGGCCGAGTTGAATTCGATTGCTTTCGTCAATCCGAGGTTCGATTGGTAATAAATCCATCCACCGCCGTTGATCCGGAGTGCGAGCCATCCGGATCCGCGACACCGGATCCTCTTCCCCACGATCACTTTACCCGACGGCAAGCAAAGGCGGCGTGATGGATCCTTCCCAAAAGCTGATCCTCAACGAGATCAAGTCGCCGGTCGCGTTTCCAAAGCGTGGAGCGTCGATTCGACGAGTTTGAGATCACGGTATATGGAGAGATCCATGGTGGATGGCCGTCCGAAAGTCGGCACGCGTCTTCGCCGACGCGGCCTCGAAAGGTCGGATCCGCTTGCGCCCAAATCCCGTCGCGCCCCGGCTTCACTGAAGCTTCCACCGGGTCGACACCAAGCCGGCCTGCCGCCACGCCGTCACATCGACGGCGTGGCGCTCCATTCATGGCCCCCCACGCCCATCCGCGGGAACCTCGGCCAACCCGCCCGGCGGGCACCGCGTCGGTCGTGGGGTGGATTCGGAGTGGTTACCACTCTGATTCCACCACTCGAACATGGTACGTTGTCTGGACATCATCCCCCGTTCTCACTTACTCTGCCTCCACCACGTCTTCCACCGTTAGCCAGTCTCGGGCGTCATTGGGGGTCAAATCAGCAAGGGGGCAGCAGGGGTGGCCACACGGGCAAGTTGCCCAAGTTTGATTTCCTCGATTTGAGGGGGATCACCCTAAACTAGGGGGATCACCCTAAACTGTGGATTAAGCAGGCCAACCATTATTTCAAGTTGTATAAGGTTGAGTCGGAGGTCTGGGTTGATGCCGCTACTATGCATTTCGGTGGGGCTGCTAAGCGCTGGTTGTCTTCAGTCGAGTCCAATTTAGAAACTATGTCATGGGGGAATTCAATCGCTTGTCGCTTACCCGCTTTAGAGATGAGCGTGAGTTGCTTAATCGGCGCTTGTTCCAGATCCGTATGACTGGCACGGTCGATGATTGTATTACCCAGTTTGTGGCTCTTGTCGATGACCTCAAATCCTACACCGAACACCCCGATGAGTGTCTCTATGTTCAATGTTTTATTGAGGGATTGCGCTGATGATATCAAGGCCAATCTCATTGTTCATCATCCTTCTACTCACGGATACCGCCGCTTGTTGGCTCAATTGCGGAAGAGGCATCCTCCGGACGACGACGCCAGCGTTTTGATAATGCCCCCGCGCCGGCCCTAGAATGGTGGTGCTCCGCTTCCTCCACCTCTACAACGGCCTCCACCACTTGATACACGTAAGACACCCGGTGGCTGCTCCTATCTCGCTTGAAGCACGGTTCAAAGCTCAAGGCGAGTCCGACGACGCTCGGGGTCTTTGTTTCAAGTGTGGCGCCAAGTGGACACGCGAGCATCGGTGTTCAAACTATCCACATTCATCTTGTCCAGAGCTCTTGGATGTGTTTCCCACCGAGGAAGATGATGCTGAGTCTGCACCAACATCGCCTCTTCGACTCACGAGGGTTATGATGCATTTGTCCTTTGTCGCCATCGATGGCATTTCTTCTTCCAAGTCATTTTGTCTATCCGCATGATTCAAGGAATTGCTCGAATATATTGATTGACTCCGGCGGTTCTCACACGTTTCTAAGTGATGCAAGAGCCAAATCTCTACCTGGCATTCAACAATTGCATCCTGCATTGTCGATCTGGTGGCCAATGGGCATGTCCTGCAGTGTACATCATTTTTACCTCAAAATTTGAATGGGGCCGGTGCGGTCATATTCTTTTTAAATGACCCGAAGATTCTTCCTCTTTACGATATGATATGATTGTTGGATTGATTGGCTTTCTAGTTTCAAAGTCCCATGGGTGTTCATTGGGGGCAGAAGTGGATCTCAATTACTTATGGTGCATCTACAGCAAGTATTGTTTGGAGAGGATGCTACCCTACCTCGGGATCGGTTATTCAACTTTGCTCGTCCAACAGATTTGCTTCGAAGATATTCCCGATGTTGTTCAGTCCTTGGTGCATGAGTTTGCCCATCTCTTCGAACCTATTGAGGGGTCCGCCACCTCCGGAGACGGTGTGATCATGCAATACCTTTATACCAGGTGCTCGCCCCGGTCTTCATTAGGCCATACCGCTACGCACCACCGTTGAAGACAAAAATTGAAAAGCAAGTGTCGATATGATGGCTCGGGGCATTATTCGAGAAAAGCTCCAATTGCTTTCTCTTCTCCGGTATTGTTAGTGAAGAAGAAGGACAATACATGGCGGTTTTTGTGTGGATTACCGTCGGTTAAATGCAATCACGACTAAAAGCAAATACCCAGTCCCTATCATAGAGGAACCGTTGGATGAGTTACATGGAGCCTGTTTCTTCTCTACCTCGTATTTGCAGTCCGGTTTTCATCGAATGCGTATGAAAGAAAGTGATCAGTACAAGACTGCATTTCAAACTCATTTTGGCCACTTTGAGTTTAAGATCATGTCCTTTGGTCTTACTCGGTGCTCCTGGGTCCTTCAATGAAGCCATGAATGCCACATTACACTCCTGTTTTTGCAAGTTTGTTGTGGTTTTCTTTGATGACGTTCTTGTTTACAGCCGTTCTCCTCGTCGTAACATTTGGATCATCCGAGATGTGTGTTTGAACTCGACAAAAGACAAGTGGCAATTGAAACTATCGAAGTGTACATTTGCCCGGACAAGAATCTCTTACCTCGGCCATGTAGTTAGTTCAGCGGGTGTGGAGACGGACCTATCCAAACTGATAGCCATCAAGGAATGGCCCACTCTGTTTTAGCCAAGGAACCGTTCTTTCCTGGGGGTTGGTGTGTTACTACCGACGGTTTGTCGGGCATTTAGGTCTAATCTCCAAGCCACCTGACAAGATTGTTGAAGAAGCGAGTCATATTTGTTTGGACCCAACTTCATGATGAGGCATTTCAAGCTCTATAGATGGCTCTCTGCAATTCTTTTGTACTTGCTCTTCCAAATTTTGCCAAACCGTTTGTGGTCGAGACTGACGCTCGGATGCCGTTATTGGTGCTGTACTCACTAAAGATGGCCATCCATTGGCATTCCTCAAAGAAAAAGCTTTGGGTCCCAAATTAATCTCGAGGTGCGGTCGACATATGAGAAGGAATTCATGGCCATCGATGGCGATCGAAGCATGGCGCTCCTATTTACGCCCAACGGTTTACTATTCTCGGACGGAAGAGTCTTACCTTACCTTATCGAGCAACGGCTTCACACACATTGGCAGCAACGTGTGTTCACCAAACTGTTAGGCCTCGATGCAAGAGGATCATTTATCGTTCTGGGTCTTCCAATGCGGTAGCAGAGATGCTCTATCAAGGCATCCAGCTCCCGATGCCACTTGTATGTTGGTTTCTTTGCCCAATCCCGACCGGGTCCAAGTATGTCCAAGACACATATGTTCTTTGATCCTATAGCTCAAGAACTGATTAAGTAAATTGAGCATTGATTCTTAGGCCGTTCCTCACTTCTCTTATCACTCGGGCTTGCTTCGATATCATAACCGTGAAATGCGGATTGGGTCTGCATGTAACACCCGTGTTTTTGCATCATTTTAAAATTCACTAAAAATTTGAACTTTTTCGAATTACAACTAAAACTTGATTTATTTTCCGCTAAACCAAAACCCGTTTTCGAAAAAACACGCATTCCAAACTCTCACCATATAGAAAATAGGAAAAATCTTTTGCTTGTTGTTTGTTGAACTTTATGGTGACCAAAGATGCAAGGTAAGTTCTAGATTTTATTTATGGAAGAATATCGCATGAGAAATGATTTACAAGTTTCTCGGGAATCAAATACCAAAACTCGTGTGTACAAAAATATATGAATATTTTTATGAGCACCATAAATAGTTATCCTCGACAATAAGGTCGTAGAGATATAAATGTGCTCGTGAAAGTATTTATAGAATATATATATAGGTCACACATGAAATAATAGGAATGAGGGACAAGTGTGCAAGTACATATATATATTTATATACAAGTCCCATTACATAAATACCTTCATGAAGGAAAATCATGAGAGAATGTATGAGTGCTTGTATAAATAAATAGAATATATGCACACACATGAAATCATGAGAGAAATAATAAAGGAAGAAAGGGAAATAGAAAAGGAGAAATAGAAAAGGGAGAAAGAAATCAAGAAAGGAGCTACCGGGCTCATTCCGCTTCCCTTCCCTTTCATCCCAGCCCAAACCGGCTCCCTTCCCTTCTCCTTCTCCCCCCCTCCTAAGCGGCCGGCCCATCACAAGGCGTGAGCCAGGGAAGAGATCGAGCCCGGTCCGCGTTCCTTCTCTCCTCCTCACCGACAACCGGGACCGCGGCCTCGCGTCGTCTTTCCACCTCCGCCCGGCGGCGAGCCGCGGCACGGGGGAGGCATCTCGTGCTTCCCGCCGCACTAGCCGTCTTGGTGGAGTAGACCCAGACACGGGAGGAGGCACAAAGCCTCGCCGACGCGTGAGCTGGGCGTAGCCATGGACCGCGTACAGACCTGCGAGCAGCGGGCGGCGCTGAGTCCGCCATGGCCGCTGATCATCGACGAGACCCCGGTCGGCCGGTGACGACGCACGACACAAGAACCCCGAACCGCCAACCGGCAGCGCCATGAGCAACGGGGCGAGGTCAACCAGCACAGAGAAACACGAGCCTGCTCGAGTCCCCGCCGCCATGGTACCGGGCACCCGCCGACCGTGGACGACAAGACCACTCGGCCGAGCCATCCCCCGGCCGGGAGCGTGGAGCATGCGAGCCAGCAAGACACGCCCGATGCCGCCTGGAAGCCGCAGAGGAGCAGAATCGGGTCGGAAAAGATCTTCGCCGAGGCGGAACTATCACGCCGGCCGAGTGCCCGGCGGCGAGGGCTATAACAGCCTCCCCGCGCCGACACCCGCCAATCCCCTCACGAGCTCCGCCCCGACCGAACACACGGTGCTCACCTTTGGCCGCCCCTCTCTTCCTCCTCCCCGCTGAATCGCTGATTGCCCCCCTGTTGAGCTCCGCCGCCGCCGCTTAGGTCACGGGCTCGCCGTCAGAGTCGCCGTGGGTCAAATGGATCAAAGTCAATGAGTCTTCTCGAGTCATGCTCTCGATCCCCCTATTTCCCCTCGATACGCCGTAGCACGGCACCGCACCCCGCCGCCCGGGGCCCGCCGCGCCACGCCGCAGCTCGTGGAAGGAACTCCACCCCGTCGCCACCACCACCTACCCCAATCGTCCGGCACCGAGAGGAGTCCAACGGACCTTCCGGGCGAGCTTTGGGCGAGGAAAGCGCCACTCCCGGCCAGCTCGCGGCACCGCCGTGAGGCATGACGCCGGCAGAGCCCCGCCTCGGCCGACGCCGTCGAACGCCGTCACCCACCGACGAACGGAAGCCGACGCCGCCACCACTCCGCTTCCCCCGCCCCCGAACCGCCACGAACACCGCCCCCACGCGCGCCACGCGGGCTGCGCCGTGCGGCGCGCCCAGCTGGACCCACGTGTCATCCACGTGTATGGAGACGGTTCTGGTACACAAGTTTAATTGCTACTGAGCACCGACACAAATGTACCCCAGTATTATAAGTAGACCTTCCCGTGTTTTAAAAAATTTAGAAAATTTGTAAATTCATTATTCGATTTATAGAATTTTATCATGTAATTAGTTCCAATATTATTACATGATAAAATTATATTATAATATTACCCTAGTGATTTAATTAGGGATTAATATTGTAAAATTCATATCTCATGCAATTTAACTCCGTTTCGCGTGAAACGACTTCCATAATTTATCTAAAATCTAGCTCTATGCATCTAACCCATTACCACCATAATGTTCTATATTTGTTTTGCATGTTACAGTTCAAGCTAGGTTTTTTGCCGATCGCTAAGTAGCTTTTCGACGACCGGATTAGGAGTTTCATCCGGATCAAGCAAGAGACGCTCAACGCCGGTCCGATCGATGAGAACCTCCCGAGCAAGTCCTTACTCCCTCCCCGCCCCCCTAATCATGACCTTAATATGATGATGAATGATGACACAATATGACTAAGTGAGATCGATGTAACCCTCGAGTAATAATGTGAACCCTCCAACAAAAAGGTGAGTGGTGATAGTCTACATGGAGGTGGACTAATCACAATCGGGGATGAATCCCGCGGAGAGATGCTCGCCTCCCCTAAGGACCGGTTCATAGACCTTCTACCTAGTGCGATATTTCAGATAGCCCACACCCGTATATGGGGCGGCTTGATTCACACCCGTTGGGTTGAGGTATAATTGGGAGCCAAGGTGGGCGGAGTAGGCAAACGAACTATTAGGAGCAGACATGGGGAGAGTGGCCCCATGGTCCGGTTGGCGTGGATGCTGAGTGATCTTCCACGTAAGTGGTTGGGCGCAGCGGGCGCAGGTGCTAGGTGCACATAATTATGATTGGTGATTGGTTAGTGTTGACAAAGTATAGGTTGGGTAATAAGGTATTACCTGTAAAGCCGTGGGTGATTTGGTATCACCATATTGTCTAGGATGATGCGTCATCCTTCCAACCCCTGAGAAGTCATGGTGAAGATTATACCAAGATACCTAGAGTAGCACTCGAGCGGGTACGGGTCTCATTAGGTTCCGCGGGAAGCCATGACGGTGGCGAGGCAACACCTATCGTGTGGGGAAATTTGTACAACCTCTGCAGAGTTACTTAAACCTATTCGAATAGCCACGTCCTTGAATGGGCGAATGCTAGGCAAGAACCTCTATGATTAGATATAACTAACCTTTTGTGATATGTGAAGGTGATGGTAAGATGAGATAATCAGGGGAACTAGTAAGAGCAGTTTTAGAGACTCGCTAGGGGCCCAAAACCCTTAATTTACCAAACCACCCTCGGTTTGGACTTGCCGAGTACCTTTGTACTCACCCCTCTCATTTTTACGCACATCGGCACGTAAGAAGGTAAAGTCGCCAAGGTAAAGGATACGCCGCACGTAGGAGCCGTAAGACGATCAAGTAGGAGTAAGGCTGAACCCAATTCCTATCCACTATCAAGATGCCTGTGGAATAAGGAGAAGTGCCCAGACGATATACCAACGCTTCACAGTTGGCTACTCTGATATTCATAACCCAGACTAGGTGTCACCGTCACCACCATAAGATCTTCTATCCTATACATTTCTTGCTCGGTATTGTTCCTATAACTGATTTCTCACTACCGTGGATCGCTAAACGTATTGGTAGCGTGATCCCGCGCCAATACGCGTGATTAAAAGTCCCATTAAAAGTGGGGGCGTGACGATCCGACACCGAGTTCCAAGAGAAACTTATCTCACGCTTCCATGATAGTGCATGGGGAGGTCACTCCGGTGTTCTCGTTACGCATATCGGCTCAAGCAGTCCTTTTGCCCGAAAGGCATGAAGAAGGCGATCAAGGAGTATGTGCAACACCGCCCAACTTGCCAACAATCTAAATATGAAAGATCCAAGCCACCGGTCTTCTCCGGCCCTTGCCAACTCCTGTCCGCTCTGGCGGTAATATCAATGGACTTTGTCGAGGGTTACCACCGTCATATTCTTATAATCGCATCATGGTGGTGGTCGATATGCTCACCAAATACGATCATTTTCTTCCCCGAGACACCCATTCATCGCCGCATCGGTGGCCACAACGTTCTTCCACCGGTATATCATCTACATGGATTGCCTCTTGACATCGTTTTAGACCGGTGACCCTATTTTTACCAGCAATTTCTGGATCGAAATGTTCAACTTGGCTAGTGTCAATGCATTGCAAGAGCACATCATATCACCCGCAGTCTGATGGACAGACGGAATAGGTTAATCAGTGTTTGGAAACGTACTAAAGGTGCTTTGTTCATGCTACATCAACCAAATGGAGTAAATGGCTCTCTACTGCGGAGTTCTGGTATAACACTTGTGAGCACTCGGCAATTGGTAGAACCCCGTTCGAAGCTATGTATGGATACCCACCTCGTCTGTTGGCGGTTGATCCAACCGCAAGTCATCATCCTGAGGTATTCTCCTGGACCACAGATCGTCAGTGGATGGATCATCTATTGCAGCATCATCTGAATCATGCCAAGTAGAGAATGAAGAAGGCTGCTGATCTGCATAGGTCTGAACGTTCGTTTACAGTGGGCGATCTAGTCTACCTAAAACTTCAGCCTTACGTCCAGTCATCATTGGCACCCAAATCACACCACAAGCTCTCTTACTGGTTCTTCGGACCATTCGTGGTCTCTGCCCGTGTGGGTTCAGTCGCCACAAGCTCGATCTACCAGCTCACTCGTCCATACATCCCGTGTTTCTTGTATCGCAACTCAAGAAGGCGCTGGGTGCTAAACATCAGGTAGTTTCTACAATGCCGTCTGATTTCGCTCTCCATCTGGCCCCAGAACAGGTACTCGATTCACGGGTGGTGATTCGCGACTCGACACATGTTGATCAAGTCTTCATCAAGTGGAACAACCTGCCGCCGAGTCGCAACTTGGGAAGACTTGGAGCCCCTTCGTCAAGAGTTCCCTCGTTCAACTTCTTGGGGGCAAGCAGTTGCTCAACGGAGGGGGGAATGTCAGCAACAAGGACGAGCAGGAGTTTGACGACCCGGCCCAGCCCAGAACGGCGAGGCCCAAGAAGACGAATACACGATACTCAGGCCCGAGTGGATTGCGTGATACGCTTGCATGCGTGAAAGGGAGTGGGAAGTCCCTGTACTTAATCGGCTGATTGCCGCCGAGAGAGGGCATCGATTGTATTGAATCATTTCGAATTCTATCAACGAACCAGCGCTGCCATCTGGTAGCTGCCGTGCTCCCCCTACCCCTCTTCCAGCTCTTCCCCTTTTCCTCTGATTCCCCATTGCTGTGCTTCTCACACACAAGCTCACCTGCGCTCGCCTGGGCCCACGGGTCTCAGGCTGCTGCCTCCGAGGCTGGCCGCCTGCCGCGAGGTCGCGCCTCTGACGCCCCCGCACGCACGCTCCTCCACGAAGCCGCCCAGCTTGCCGAGGCCGCCTCTGCCTGTGCCTTCCGCTTGGCCCAAAATCAAGCCCGCCAAGGACATTGCTCGAGCGCTCGTCCACCGAGGCCGCTCCCTCACAATTCCGTTGACGAGGCCACTCGCCGGTGCAATTCCAAAGCCAAGGCCACTCACCGGCGCGATTCTATCGCCAAAGCCGCCTCCTGCACGGTTCCGTCGCCAGAGTAGCCTCTTGCATGATTCTGACGCCGTGGCCACCTGCCCGTGCCTTTCGAGGCCCGCGCAGTCCCACCGCACATCGAAGCTCCAAGGTCACGCGCTGAGCTCCGCACGCACCACCAACCGGGGACCAGGCTGCCTGCGCCCAAACGACTCGCTGCCAAACCCACCTCTCGCCCGTCATCGCACGCGCCCACCGATCATGCCCGATGCTCGCACCCGCCGTTCGCGCTCGCCACTCGCGTCCACCGCTTGCGCCCGACCGAGGTTGCCACGCGACTCATCCGAGGACTGTCGCACGTCCGCGCACGCCACACGTTCGCCAAGGCCGGACGCCCATACGCTGCGTGCCTGATGATGGCAACGGAAGCCCGTAGCTCGCTCGCAGCCGGCTTACTTCCTCGGCATAATGACCACGTACGGTTCCCTTTGAGAATATCTTTTCTAGAAATAGCACATCATAAAAGGACCACATATTCTCAACCAAACTCAAAATCTCTCATATACAGACAGATTGGTATAAGTAAGAGACAAGCTCTAGATCATCGATCCCACGGAGGTGGTCCACTTTCCTCGTGTTCTTCTAGTTAATTTTCTGTTAATAATGATGAAAAGAAGAAAATGAATGTGAGAGGACGCGTGGATCTTGGATTCAACTGCTGCCCGTCAGAACTTGAACCCTTGCCAGCTATTTGCATGCTAAATCTGGTAGTGGAGCAAGCAGGATTAAATTAAGGGAAAGATGCAGAAGCAAGAGTTGAAGCGCGATGTGATACAAACCTATATCACAGTCCCAGGCACCGCCAATGCCTGCCCGCTGGGCGGCCGGCACCACCTTCATCTGCGTCCATGGGGATGCAGGATCCGTCCCCCAAGAAGATGTTTGCAGGGTGCAATCGATATGGTTTGCCGTGGGAATACGAATACCCTATTGTAGTCTAGTCTAGGTAAACGAAGGAGGAAGGGAGCGATCGCAATGCGCCTTAACGCCCGCCGCCGTGCGGGCAGTTGTAGATCCTGCCCAGATCGATCGGGAGGGAATCGAATCGAGAGGAATTATTTGTGCCGATTGGGACGAAAAGCCCGGTCGGAGAATGCGACGCAGGCGGGTAGGTTTTTTTCGCGTGCAAAAAGAGAATAGATCGATTTCAGTTCCTTGGCTCCTTTATAGAATAGAATAGATATAGATAGATTTATCCACTTTTTTCAATACAATCCTTGATAGAGATTTAACATAAATTGCGTGGGTAGAGATCCCTTTAAAATATGAGTGCTGACATGCGTGACGCCATACATGGTCGACGACTAGGCTTGCCAAATCCGTGCCGGTCATTAGCAGACTTTCTTGCAGAAGCACTTGAAACCTTTGCACACGCCGCCTTTGGACTTCTCCACATTAATGCAATCAAGGATGCACAGGTCGATGTCGCACCTTGCGCCCCTTCAAAAAGGGGTTTTCCGACAGGCAGATCTTCTCATCCACGACGTCCCTAGCCGTCGCCGTCTCTGCACACCACACACAAGGCCGGAGGACATGGCAGATACATCAATTCATTCCATAATGTAAACGTACTTGCAAGCTAGGCTTGACACACCAACAACGTACTGACGACGATGACGAAGATCACCTGCCGCGACGACGATGACGAGAAGGACGACGAAGAATGGTGCGGCCATGCGGCGAGACAGTGCCATCTCTCTCTCTCCTTTTTATTTATCTATATCTATGTACCCAAAAAATGAACCACGGGCCGGGTAGCTCTGAATTAATTAATTGTGATAACAGGTGCAGGCAAGGGGTGTAATAATTTATGACGATGGGCTAGCGCTAAGATTAGCCATTGTTTAATTTGGGCACGGTTATTTATAATAAACATAATAACAGCGAGCGGATTACTGGCGGGCGGCACAACATGCATCCCGTGTTCAGGGCTAGCCATTCAACCACAACTATTGCTGGCGCTTCAGAATTAAGCCGTTTGGAGGGAGGGAGCTATTTTCTACCAAACTAGCTAGTGGTTCATGAACGAGGAAGCGAGCAACTGAAAGCTTGCAACGTACGTGCTCTCATTCGATGTAAAATATTGCATGCGATGCATTCATACAAGACAGGCATTCTGTTGACACTCAAAGATGTCCGAGCAGAGCTCAAGTGTCATATATGAATATGATGATGGCTCGGCGACAATTCGCTGACCTCCCCGGCCGGCAGCTTATTGACCAGTCCATGCAGATTGCCGTCTACTCTCCGACGGATCCATGCAGCCTGCCGTTTATGACATCTGCCTCCGCTGCGACCTGCAAGCAGCCCGACGACTCATATTGGCGATGACGAGCATGAAAGTCAATGAACAGAAAGAGGCTAGTGCTCCGGAGCTCTATATAGAAAAGAAGGAAATTATTGGTGGACGGGTTCCGGTTGCACCGAGGTCGTTGCGGGATATTAGAGCAGGAAAAAGCAATAATATGTCACGTATTCACACTTGAGATGACCGAATCGGAATATATATGTATATATATGCCCGTATGTCATTATATACACACTAGTAAAACATGCCCGCGTGCGTTGCAACGGGATACAAAGACAATCAAAATTTTGTACCAAACGATGGGGACAAAGAAACATTTCTATTTATGTTTTATCTTTTCTATAAAGTTTTATAATATATTTTATGATAGCCAGCGTTGCCACGGGAGAAAAAAACTATCAAACATTCACGAGAACGATGATAGAAACGGTACAAATCACTTATGATTTTCATTCATAAAAATTTGAAAGTTATATTTTTTGTGATAACCATGACATCGAAATATAAGTGAATGTTCACAACAATATGCATGATAGTGTATAATTAAGACTAAATAAACACACAGTTTTGATAGAATTTTTCTTCTATTGCAAAGTCGATAAATATTTAGACATAAATATATTATAATTTTCCTTCTATCCATGTGTTGCAATATTTCAAGTAAACAAACAGCAGGTTACGGTGTCGTTATAGCCGGCTATATGGCTGTATTGAGCGGCACATCGCTATTTGTATCATGTCGATTCGGCTAGATTGGGCGGAATTGACACCGTAATTGGGGAATTGGGAGGGAAAGAAGGGAAGGACGACGAGGTGGTGGTGGTGATCGGCGCGCTGGCGTGGGCGCCAAGGCTGGCGGCCCTGGCGGGCGTGTGGTGGTGGGAGCAGAGGAGGGGCGGCTTGAGGGGAGAGGAGGAGCCAGAGATTGGGATAAAATTTCTTTATTTGCTTGTTACCCCGAAAGATTGACAGACCCCTTACTTATATAGCCCGGCTATTGGGACTTGTATCTCAAACAATCTCTCTAAAGGTTTCCTTATAGATTGGAACACCTTTTACAAGCAGGTCCTATTTATTTATTTCCTAATAAGGGTCTCCCTTATAGATGAGATAGCCCCTTGCACACCAAAACGCCTAAAGATAATCCTAGATAGATAATTTTCCTCCTTTTTTTCTCCGGATTAGTTGCGAAGAATCAGCGGAAGGGAGGAGACGGCGGGCGGGCAAGGCGAGCCTTGTGGGGGGGCGGCGCCGGCGCCCCTCGAACCCGTCGCGGGCCCGTCCTCCGGGCCCTATTTCACGGATCATGACATCTCCCCCCTTCTCCGACCGCGGCGTCCTCCCTGGCTGGATAAAAAGTCCATTCGGTGGCGCTGGAGGATTGGCGCCTCCCCGGAAGAATCGGCTCAACCTGCAAAGCATAAGACGACCTTGCACGGGTTCACGAGGATCATGTTCTCCCTGGTTCGCTGGGGTCGAACTCAAAGCCGGGTAGTGAAGGTCGCCCGATGTAGCCGTGGTAGATGTAGCGATGAACTGTACGACCTGTTTTGTGGAACATGCGACGACGGGCTGCCGTAGGGAGATCCCTTGAACGCCACATTGAGTTCTGTTGCACCCCGTCGCGAGGGGGCTCCAGAACAAGAAGCGCTCATTTGGTGGAGCGTGGGCGAAGAGCGAAAAGTAGACGCCGAGATAGTGATGTCCCGGCGAGTAGGAGGAGTAGCAGCTAAGCTCAACATCGTACCGTACATGAAGGAGCCGACGTCGAAGAGGGAAGGTGATAGCTGGTGCGTGGCCCTCTCTCGGATTGTAGCCGATGTGGACGTTGTCGACCGTGGGAGGAAGAGGCGATCCATGCCGCCGAGGAAGACGACCCTGGCAGGACCGACGTGGTGGCGCGTGGGCCATATGCCGCCCAAGAGGATGGCGGTTGGTGCAGCTGAGGTTGGCTCCGTTGTATAAGCTCCCAAGGCGAAAGCCTTCGCCCCGCGAACCCCGCCTCGGGCAAGGCTCTGAGAACTCGTAGCAAAGTGGGAGAGGGAGGCCGGGAAGGTAGAAGCGGCCGCTGAAGATGCAGGGCCGTCCTCGAGCCGCCTGCCGGAGCAAAGGCCACCTGTGGTGGTGACGCCGAGGGCGATGCGCGACGTAGATGCCGATCCTCCAAAGTAGCCCGGGCGGGCCGACGAAGATGCCTACTGATGTGTCAGAGGTCCAAGGCGCCGTGATGCCTTGAACGCTTCCAAGTCAGTTGCCGGTGTAACGGATGCCCGCTGCCGCTGCCGACCGGAGGAGGCCGGGCCAGGGGTGCCTCAAGGCTGGCTGAGGTGGGGCTGAGGTGAACGGACGGGCGACCTCACGGTAGTACCGAGCTCGCGGGTCGCCTGTCCCACGCCACGCGTCCCTGCTTGCCGCCTGCAAGGCATGCCAAGGATGACGCCGACGCCTCGCCTAGCGGCGACGAGGCGTCGATGTCAAAGGTGCCGTCGCCGCAGGCGCAGTGGCACGCCGAAGGTGGCGGCCGCGGCGATGTAGACGCGTGGTGCCGGTGCGGTGGTGATCAACACACACACCGGGCCGAGTCAGGAGGCCGGCCGTGGGTCACGGCGAGGGTCGATGTAGTTGTGCGTTGCGCCCGAAGTCGACGATGATGTTGACGCCCGTTCCGATATCATACGACGAGGTAGAGAGAATGAGCACCACGCATCGGGAAGCCCGAGGGTCCCCGCTGAGGACCTTCGGATCACCGCTCCTCTTTGACGTCCGGGTTAGCGGCGTTCGTCGCGGTGATCATTGTAGTCGTTGAAGATCGCGGATGTCGAAGAGATGCTTACTAGACCCCCGAGAATCCGGCCGTCACGCAGTCTGAAGCAGAGGCTAGCCTTAAGGGGCCGCTCGTCATCTCCTCTAGTGTCACCGCTTGAATGGCCGAAATTTGCCGCGACTGGCCGGCGCTCGCTGGGGCGGCCAGCAAAGAAGGGCCAGGCCCTACCCTTTGACATCTTGCCGCTTGGCGGTGTTGTAAGAGGATGGCAAGGCGTAAACAAATGCGCATACTGGCGAGACATGGCTGCTTCCATGTCCTTAGGATCTTGCATCTCGGCGTCCGTCTTGGCGGTTCGCCCGCTTCTTTGTGTAGATGTTCACATTTGCTTGTCGTCGGTACTTTGCTTCGTGCCCGTGTGCGCGGGGCGCTCCGTGTACTCATCGATGGTGCACGTCTTGCGCGCGGCGATGCTAGCTCACCCGATTGGATTGCGGCGTTCGGCGGGCCCGCTCGTTGGCGTATTGGCGAAGCTTGCCCAATCGCCCCTTTGGTTTCTCACAGGACGACCTCATGTACCATTGCTGTGCTCCTCCGTGAGATGATAGGGGCGTACCAAACTTGTTCTCGTGGCGGCGTACCTTGTCCCCCTCGAAGAATTGCTGCGCAGCGGTTGATCCAAGGAAGGGGATCTTCCTTGCCATCATAGTAGGAAGGACAACAGTGCAGGCGAGGAGCGAGCCGGGAAGGTGTATTTGGAGGTGGGCGGCATCCGTGCCCTCGCGATGATGATCCAACCGGGCGCCGCACCGCGGCTTCGGATAACACTTCATCGATTATTCAGATCATCGCTTTGTCACCCGGGATTGCCCTGGTTCGCTTGCCATCCGTCTTCTTCTTGATGAAATCCTTGGCTGCGTTTCGGAACATCGCTTCATCTGCGTTCTCGATATGCGCCGTTGGCTGTTTGGCGCTGAGTTTGGCAGATCGTTTCTTGGGTGAAGGATGGGTGATCCTCTCGTCGAGGCTGGAATGATCTGCTGTGAACCTTGACGACGTTCGTCGAGGTTCTTCAGCGGCGTCTTTGATTCACGTTCATGGTGGTGGGTGGATCGTAGTGGTCTCGGATACCAGCCGCCGGATTCAACTAGATTGGGCTAATTGACACCGGTGGGGAATTGGGAGGGGAAAGAAGGAAGGACGACGAGGTGGTGGTGGTGATCGGTGGCCGGATGCCGCGCCCGAGGAATGCCACAAGTGCTGGCCTTGTGGGGCGGTCTTGGTGACCTGGCGGCGATGGTGGGTGGCTAGCGGGGAGGAGGGGGCGAGGGGAGAGGAGGAGCGGATATTGGGATAAAATTTCTTTATTTGCTTGTTACCCTCGAAAGATTCACAGACCCCTTACTTATATAGCCGGCTATTGGGACTTGTATCTCAAGCAATCTCTCTAAAGGTTTCCTTATAGATTGGAACACCTTTTACAAGCAGGTCCTATTTATTTATTTCCTAATAAGGGTCTCCCTTATAGATAAGATAGCCCTTGCACACCAAAACGCCTAAAGATAATCCTAGATAGATAATTTTCCTCCTTTTTCTCGGATTAGTTGCGAAGAATCCGCGGAAGGGAGGAGAGGCGGGCAGGCGAAAGCCCGAGGGGGCGGCGCCGGCGCCCCTCGAGCCTGCGTCGCGCCCGTCCCTCCCAGGGCCCTATTTCTGGATCATGACAATCATGTTTATTTTAGCCGTTTTTGGCCTGCTATAGCTTCGCTATAGCAAGTCTTAACTTCAAGACACCCTGCCATTAAATATCAATATTCATTACATTATATTGCTATTTGGCTTCTGTGGTCTTGGAGGACCCATAAAATCTCTAATTTTAATCTTTGATTAGTTATAATAGGGAGTAGGAAGGACGACATACAAACATGTTACAAAAAATAATACCTACACTTTGTTATCTTTCAATGGACTCTTTTTTATTCTCAAAATAATACCTACACTTTGGTTTTCTCGACTTCGGTTATCGGATCCTCTCCCCGCCTCTCCTTCCAATCCATCAACGTCTCCATAGTCCACACAGCGCTCCTCTGAATTTTTTGATGATGAATTCAATGAGGTGTTGTTGTCGGCGGATCACGTCTCGTCTTTTTTTTTTCCACAGCGGTAAAAACCGAATTTCATTACTTGAAGCAACGAAATTACAAGAGTTCAGAAACGTTTAGTTCACGCGCCATCCCCTTACTTAAACCTACGCTCATCCTTAACTCTTCACACCAGGGAACCAGTTAAGGAGAGAAACGACGTAAACATCCCCACAGGCGAGAAGTTTTAATGGCATTCCACGCCTTACAGATAGCTAAACAGCAAAAGAAGCAAAACATGGCTGATACTGAACGCCTTCATTGATCAATCTTCTTGACGCATCACCCAGTGAAGAGAATGATTTGCTTGTCCTGCGCATGAGTTTGGTCCTGCTGTTTGTGAAACGCCAGAGCAGAAGCTTGAATCACCTCGGTAGCCTTGATCACCTGGTCCTTCATCTCTGCTGAGAAAAGTCCTGCCCAATATGAGATAAACGAAGACATTAAGCAAACAATCTCAGTAGGAGACTGTACTCTCTTCTTTTCAAAACAGATTGAATTTCTTGTACGCCAAATTGACCAAAAAACAGCAGCAAGGCCGAACATATGAATTTTAGGTGCAGATGGGAAAATGTTCTGGATCCAAGGCCAGAACTGTGAAACATTTGAAGGCCTACATTGAACACCGAAAGTAAAAGCTAATAAACTCCATATGTATTTAGCAGAGGCACATTCAAAGAAAATATGTTCAATGCTCTCTTTTTTCAGGGCAAAAAGCACACATTGGGGATCCTTTCCACTTTCTCCTTAGGAGATTGTCTTTAGTTAAAATAGCTTTCTGGTCAACTAGCCACATGAAAATTTTAACTTTCAAAGGTGTCTTAGCCTTCCATATCATTTTATTTTTACTTCCAAACTCATTACAGCACAGAACCTTATATAAGGATTTCACCGTGAACAACCCAGATTTCTCTAAATCCCATACAGGTCTGTCTTTGTCATTATGGACATCACATCGAAAGGTAATGTCCTGTAATCTTCTCAACTGAATCTGTAATTCTTCATATAGCCATCTTCTAAATGTTAACCTCAATTTTTTTTTTTTTGCCTCATTTCAGCAACAGTAGCCTGCTGATCATTACTGATCTCAAATAAGTCAGGATACTTGTCAGCTAGGGATATTTGTCCACACCATTTGTCATGCCAAAAGCTGGTGTTCCTCCCATTCCCAATTCTTATTGATCTATTTTTCAGATAAATTGGAAGAACTTTTATTAAATCATTCCACACAGGGGAATTCTTGGGATTATTTTTCAACTCATTTAACCCTTTTTTTTTCAGATACTTCTGTCTAATAATATTATTCCATATGCCACAACCAGTTTCAACTTTCCACCACCACTTGCATAGGAGGCCTATATTCATCTTTCGAAGATCCTTTACTCCCCAAACCTCCTTTATTTTTGGTTTTCATAATTAATTCCCATTTAACCAAATGATATTTCCTCTTTATACTCCCTCCTTGCCAGAAAAATCTTTTTCTTACAATGACCATCTTGCTCAACAACATCACGGGCAGCCGTAACATAGACATTGCATAAATGGGAAGATTATTGAGACAGGAATTGATCAAGGTCAACCTGCCCCTAGAGATAAAGAGCTGCCTTTCCAACCATCCAGTCTTTTCAAAAGTTTTTCATAAATGGGAATCCAGTCCACCACATGGAGTCCTGGAACCAGAATCTGGGACCCCTAAATATTTTATAGGCCATTCCCCAATTGCACAGTTGAACATATTGAATAGAATACATTTTTTCATCATCATGTATCACCATCATTATCTCACTTTTGGAGAAATTAATCTTGAGACCAGACATGTTTTTCATACAAGTAGAGAAGTAATTTCAGATTTGTGGCCTGGGAAATATCATCTTGCAAGCATAAAATCGTATCATCTCGCATATTGTAACACCACCACCCCATGTTTTACATACTCGGGGAATCAATCCACATCCAGCGGTTTATTTTTCGAGCCATATTAATCATTTTGGCCAAAGTGTCAGCAGAGCAATATTAAAAGGAAAGGAGACAAAGGATCTCCCTGTCTAACTCCCCTTCTAGACTTGAAATAACTTCCAATCGTATTATTTACCTTGGCTGACTGTCCCCAGTACTCATAGCCGTATTGATCCATCTACACCACTTCTCACCAAACCCCCTCTCGTTTCTAAGCATTTGAAGCAGGGAAATTCCAATTTATCTTATCATATGCTTTCTCGAAGTCCAATTTGAGGACCAAGCCATTTTTCTTTTTAACTTTTTGTGTCATGTAAAATTTCATGCAGTGCAAAAATGCCATCCATAATATTCCTGTTTTTAATAAAGCGGGACCGACTTCTGTTAATAATCCTTTCCATAATGTCCTCCATCCTCAAGGTTAGAGCCTTGGTAAAGATCTTATAAACCACATTCAATGGACAAATAGGTCTGCATCTTTGTTTGATATTATTTGCTTCTTTTTATCTTTGGCAGCAAGGATATTACACCATAATTAAATCTCCCAATATCCAATTTGTTGTTGTGGAAATCTTCAAAGAGAGCACATAAGTCACCTTTTGATGAATTACCAACAATGTTGGTAAAATTCAACTGGAAAATGATCGAGGACCGGGGGGTAGTGTTTTCTCCATTGAAAAGACTACCCTCCTGATTTCCTCTTCTTCCCGAAAATCTTTCTCTAATTCTTCATTTTCCAAAGAATGTAACTTTCTCATTTTCTTCCCAACAATTAGTTTCAATGTGAAAATTGGCTGTTGGAGGGGCCAAATAATTTTTTATAGAACTTCGGTTGCATGTTTTACAAGAGCTTTGTCCCCTCAATCACCTGATCATTATGAGAAAGAGAGAATATGGTATTTTTCTTTTTTTGCCATTAGCCACTCTATGGAAGAATGCGATATTACAATCCCCTTGTAACAACCAATTCTTGTTAGACCTTTTGTGCCAATATAGTTCCTCCTCTTCTAGCAACCTCATTAACTGTCAATGCGCACAAAGGATTTTCTTCCCAGATCCAAATGATCCAAGATACCATTCTCCTCTTTCTGTTCTAAGATTTGCAACTCCTTTTCCGAATTCTTTTTATATTTTCTAGAATGGCCCTTTAAGCTCGACCCCATCCTTTCAAAAATTTCTTGACTCTGTCCATTTTGATACACCAAGTATCAATGACAGATTTTCCAACCACTTCCCTCTTCCAAACTTCCTCTACTTTGACTCCAAACTCAGCCTGTTTTAACCATGCAGTCTCAAAACAGAAAGGTCTAGAACCAATGTTTTGTTCTAGGTCTGTTCTCACAATCAAAGGGTTGTGATCAGACATATATCTAGGAATTTTCCTCAAATTACAAAGGGGAAATTCAGATTCCGATCACTAGAGATAAGTATTCTATCAAGTTTCTCTAGAGTTGGATCTTCCTCAAGTTATTACTCCATGTATATTTACCTCCAGCCAAGGGAGCTCTCTCAATTCATATGAATTGATAATGAGATTAAACTTTGGAGAAAAACATTTTACTCTAAAACTTTTATTCTTATCGAACTAAATCTCATGATGTTAAAGTCACCCCAATTAACATTGGATGCTTAGCTTTGTAAATGTAATCTAGATAACTCACCAAAAAGTCATCCTTGAGTTCGTCATGTGCTGGCCCATACACATTCCCAAGGGACCGGTGTTTTTTGAGTTTCTTATCAAAAACATTAGCAATGATCATGTAGTCCCCACATTCAAAATCTATTACGTCAAATCTATCCTTTTCGACTCCACTTAGCATCCCTCAGATTTTTAGGTGGATGGTACCCACATCCAACTGAAATCTTTATTGCCATCAATCTTTCTAAAAACACATGTCGTATAAGACTGTTTAATTGTTTCTTGCAAACCAATGAAATCAGCTTTATGATCCCAAAGCAACTCTTTGATGGAAGTGCCGGGCCTTTTTTGGCCACCCCTACAATTCCAAATTATTCCTATCATTAGGGAACAATTGGTTTTGTTTTTTTTTTTCGAGATTAAATCAGGGCTAACCTTAGATTTATCCCCTTTAGCTCTTCTTCATTGTCAGCAGGATAATCTCTCAAGGCTAAAGTTTTCCTCCTTGTGGGGGATCGATATTCGGGACGCTAGGAATGAGCTCCCTACCCGACCGGCGACAAGCTAATACGACTCTAAGAGCCCGCTCGGTCAACACAAAGAGGTCGCCGCCCTCCGAAGAGCTCGCGCTCGGGGGGCAAGCCCTCCCATGACCCAGGTGCGCGGATATGAGCTCCCCACGCCGAGGGCCCCGGCTGTGCGGCTCGACCGAGCTCCCGGTGAGCTCCCATCCGCATGATGGACACCCTCCTACGTTGACCTCTTTCCGCCTCGCTCGAGCTCGAGCTCGGCGGATCCCATAACGACGGAAGAGCTCGTCTATCTTCCACACCAAGCCGGCAAGTACGAGTTGGCCAATCGCTCCTCGACAAGAAATCGCAGTAGCCACGCAGCGCTGCCTACAGAGGGGAGGTCCTTTCCGTCACACCGCCATACCCCCATCGACCCCAACGCGCGCGCCAAAGATCCTCAGGCACGATCGACGCGTGCGCAGCCCCATCCATGGTATGGCGCGCCCATGTCGACGGATCGATTCCCACCACAATTGGGGACGGCACGACGCCGTGCCACCGCCCAAACCTCGATCAGCGGCGGGCGGCGGCGATCAATTTCGGCATCGGGGCCGAGAGAGCTCGCAGACGATTCTCGCCCGATCAAAGAGCTCACACGGAGAGCTCCCCCGTCGTACCCGTCGCATCCAACAACTCGCTACAATCTCCGACGGGCACATGCGGAGCGCATCTCGCGTCGCCCGGCATGGCGCCCCTCCCATACCGAAGAGACGGCTTCCAACTATGATCGCAAGACGTGGCGACACTTGATCATCGCCCAGACCGGGTTCCCCGACCGACACGACGACGACCGATTCGACATCCCAAGCTACCGAGAGCTCGAAGAGAGCTCGGGCGACCAACGAGCTCGACCAGGAGAGCTCTTTCACCTACCCGCCACTCCATGGCCCTACATTCTATCCGCTCTCGCCTTAACTCGAAGAGCTCTTGTGTCCCGCTCCCCTTGCCACTATAAAAGGAGGGGCAGGTGCTCGCTGGAGGCAAGAGGAGAGACTCATCCAAGTTTCCTCGAACCAACACCCTCACTCACCCGCATATTGGCACTAGCCTCAATCACAAGAGACACGGGAGCCCGCTCCTCTCTCGATCCGCTTATGCAGCGCCCCGGTGCACGAGCGTTTGAGCTCGGATAGTGATCACCTTTGGACTAGGGAGCCCGATCTTGCCCGAACCCGGTATAAATATTGTGTCATTGTCTCTAGAGCTAGGCCATTCGGAGAACGCACCGGCGGTCGATTGCGTGTGGCCGGTGGTCACCGCGATATCGGACCCACGGCGGTTGGCGCGCCCGGTAGGGGCATGGCGGTGCGGCGATCTTCCACTCCGATGGCTCTTCCCTTCGCCTCGTTACCGCGGCCATGATCCTCCCAGTTCGGCTCCCCGAGGTTCGTGGCCGCCGGCGAGGGCCGACATGGTCCTCCTCGCCGTCCCACCCGGCAGCCGGCGCGTCGACGTCCCGCCCCCGCCACCGGTCTCTCAGGACCGCACCCCGCCCTCCCGCCGACGGAGGGCACCCGCCCCCGCTTTGGCGGTATCTTCACCCAGACGCCCGCTCCCCGGGTTTCCGGTTGGTGTCCCCGACGCCCGACGACTTCGACCCGCCGTCGACCGGCCTGGATCTGGGCCCGTTCGGCGTCGGCCCCGGCGCCCACCACGATTTGGGAGCAACGGGGAAGGGCCTCCTCTCCGCCCACCCGCAGTCCCACGTCGCCCCCGCGCCGCGTGAGCGTTTGGAGCGTCCGTGGCCTCGCGGCGCCGCGCCGCACGGAACTCAAGGAGGCGCCCGCACGGCCCGCTCGTCCCGGCCCGCCACGCCGACCGCGCCACCACCCGACGGTGCTGGCATCACGCCCCACGCCACCCCTCCGACCCGAGGTGGGGTGGCGGCGCCGTGCGGAGGCCGCGTGGCCTCCGACCCGCAGCTCGAGCCCGCGGCCGACGCCCGTGGACGGCCGCAGACATGTACGACCTCCTCGACCCGAGGTCATACGAGCCTCGCTCGAGCGCCCGTCGCATCGTGCCGCGGCGCGCCGGCGACGCCGACACATGGGCCTCGCCCAATCACCTCCGGTGTACATACCGAGACCCAACGCTGGCCGGTCTCGCGCCTCATCCGGGAGCAGCACCGGCCGCTCACCTCCGAGCCGCCTTCCGCCGCCCGAGCAAGGAAGTGGCCTGGAGAGGACCCTACTCCCCCGCCGGAGATCTCGAGATCGCCGAGGGTGCCCGCGGGCCACCTGCCTCGCCGGCCTCCGCGGTCCCCGGCGGGAGGAGGAGGGAGCACGAGGCGCGCCGCCGCGCTCGGAAATCTCAAAGATCGGCCGACCGACGACCAGAGATGGAGGAGACGCATAGCCGTCCACGAGCTCGATCACCTCGACCTCGACTCCCACCTTGTCCGAGGAGCCCCCGACCCGGAGGGCAGCTTCATGCCCATGGGCCGGTCCCTCTCCGATTCTCCTAGATGTCGTGTACCCCCTAGACGTGTTAAGAAAAATGTCCTTCGATTGCATCGATCTATGCAAGCATTCGAGCTCATTTTTCGTTGGCGGTTCTTCGAGCAACGATTGGTCCTCGACGACGAGGCCGGTCCCTTGCTCGAGGGGCCACCGTGACCGGGTGAACACCCCACAATTTTCACAAACCAGTTCTTCACAAAGCCGCAAACAAAGCCGGGCGACGAGCTCAAACTTCGCGAACTTCGCACCTCTCCCCTCGGCCACGGGCAATGCCCCGAAACGACTAACCTATGAGCTCATCACCGGAAGGCATGACGCGACCGCCCCACGACTTCGCGCCCCGCCGGCGCGGGGAAGGCTCGTCGTCCGACTCGGGAATGCGAGCTCGTGCGGAAGGTCGGGCGTGGCACGGAAAAAGAAGACTTGAGAAAAGGCGCGACATCCACCATACCATAACCACACGAGTCTTTACAACTCGCCTCAATCGCGAGGACCCAACCGGATCACTAAGGGAGGCCGAGCCTTGAATCTCTATCCTTGCGCGAGGGGTCCCACGATCCACCAGTGGCCGCGGGGCGTCATGTGAGGTCTCCTCCGGGCGGATTCCCCGTCCGCTCCATCCTCACCGACGGATGCCCGAAGACCTCGAGCTCATCGGCGGCCATCTTGAAAGCTCGGTGGGCGGCTCCGCCCGTGGCAGCCTCGGCGACGGCAGACTTACGCTTTGCCGGTGCGGCGTCGCCGATGCCGGAGCCCACCCCGTCTCGCACGAGGCCGACCGAAATCGGGGTAGTGGGAGAAGACGACGCTGACCGCCTTTTGTGCCGTCGCGGCGCCGCGTCCTCCGCCGCCCGCGCTGAACACCGGACACCAGCGAGCCAGTCCGCCGTGTCTTCCACCCCGAGGATGTCGCAGACGCCGTCTCGACGCAGATGGCGAAGGTCCCGTGAGCGCGTTTCAAGCTCTCGGCCTCCTCCGCAGGCCTGGCGCGCAAGGCCCGGAGGCCCTCGAGCGCTTTCCGCGCGTCGGATGAGCTCGAGGGCGCGCTGCTGAGGTCCGCCTCCTTCCCAGCGCGCGAGCCGGGTCCGCTCGTGGTGGACTCGGAGACGGGCGCAGCCCGCGCCCCTCCGGTCTCGACCTCCCGCTCCGCCTCTCAGTGGTCCTCTCCTTCTCGGCCGCAGAGAAAAGTAAGGGATCGTGACACAAATAAAAAGGAAAAAGGGAAAGCCACGAGACAAGGGCGAAAGTGCTCACCCGCGAGCTCGGCGTCGCGGTCGTGTTTGTCCCTTGAGCTCGTCTTTGTCCTTCCCTAGGGTCTCGATATCGAGCTCGAGCCCCGAACGCTCAAGCTCCTTCTTTTCGAGCATCCCGCGGAGGGAGTCCGCCTCCTCCTGGGTCTCTCGCCTTTGCAGCTTTTGGCGAGCTCGCGGCTCCTCCTCCTGGCGGGGCTGCTTCACGTAGCACGGCCTCCACCCCTCTCTGCGCCTCGCGAGGCCCCGATCTTCCACTCCGCGAGCATACTCTATGACCTCCTCCACCCGGCGCTCGAGATATCGGTGTTGGAGCTATGCTACGTCGATCTCCCGACGCATATCCGCCGCGACGCCGGTCGTCGCCTTGCTCACCGGATCCGCCGGCCCTCAACGAGAGCCGCGTCACCGGTTAGCCACGAAGGGAGTCCGCACTCCTCGAAGGGTCAAAAAGCGCGTGAGCACCACGACAAGGCACAAGAGGAAGCGATCGAGTACCACCCCTAGACCAAACCTGGGCGGCGAGCGCCGCACGTCGGCCCCTCCGACGGGAGCGGAGGTTGAGGCGTCATCGGGACGCGGGAGTCGCGGGAGCCCGGCGTCCCGGCGGGAGGAACGCTTGCCGCGCGACACCGCACCCCGCACCCATGCCCCGCCGACGTCCATCATCGCCGTGGCGAGGAACGGCACCGGCACACGTCGGTGACGTTGAGCCCGACGCCGCCCACCAAGAGGTCCTCCACGAGAAGTCTCCTCCTCCTCCTCGGGACGGGCGCGCCGCGGGCCGCCTCTTCACCCTCACCATCGCCATCGCCGTCGCCGGAAGCTCAGCGGTGGCGCCCTCGGAGGCTGTCGCGGCCCCGGGCGGCCCTCGGCCCCGCACTCCGCGGCGACCCCCTTCACCGGAGAGCCCGCGGCGGTCGCCGACGGGGAGCCGGGGCGCGCGAGCCCCCGGGCGTCGGCGAAGCATCGGACGACGTTTCCCCGAAAGGGAGCAGCACCGTCTGCGACCTTGTCACCGCCGGGGCCGTCACCACCGTCACCGCGAAGAGCTCGCCCCCGTGGAGCTCGTCATCAGCGGCGCCATCACACTCGTCATCTCAGCGCGCATGACGACAGCTTCCGGGATCGGGATCACCGCATCGAGCTCACCGGCGACGACGCAAGAGCTGCAGCCTCCGAGCCCAAGCTCGCATCGCTTCGGGCCGAGCCCTCCGCCCTCGGGCGCTTCCGGGGTAATCTCCTACCGCCCGAGCATGGAGGAGGGCTCGACGGACGCGACCATGTGCCCCTGGTCAGCCGCGGCAACGAAGACAAAGAACTCACCACGGGGGGCCACCCGCCGACCTCCTCTTCCTCCGGGCGCCTCGACGGTACTTTTCGCCGCCGACCGGGAAGTCGACCTCTCGGTCACGGGCTTGATCACCGGCGCCTGGCGGATGCAGCGGGACGACGCCGTCGTGCCCGACACCGCCGACAGATGTCCGAGAACCCGCCGAGTTCGGTGGGGACGCCCGGCCTCCGGCGGGGCGGTGGACGACGCCGAGCCTGCCGATAGCTTCGGCTCCGGATTTCTTGGCCAATCGCCATCGCCTCCGCTCGACGAGCCCGCTTCACCGCCCGCCGCACGGCGCCCGCTGGACAACGATGGGCGCCGGCCTCGTTGGGGAAGGAGGCTGAGGCCCAAAAGGGCTCATCGCCCCAACCTCAAGAGCACGAGCTCGTCGAAAAGTGCAAGCCTCACGCAGCGAAGTGGGGGAGAGCTCAAACGAAAAGAAGGGCACTTACCAGGCGTCGACGTCGCGCATTCGGGAGAGCTTCGGGGGCTCCCGGCCCCCTCGTCCCCGTCCGGGTCACCAACCCCAGGTAGAACTCCACCTGTCGTCGCCGCCGAGGTCGCGGGCGTTCGCGGTACCCTCGAACGGGGCCTTGTCCCCCGTCATCTCCCACATACGGAGAGCTCGACGCCGGCGCACCACCGCCTGCGGAGCAGGTCTCGATGATGTGGTTCACCGTCAACCCAGCATCACGCCAGCCGCCTTGATCTTGGCCACGGCCGCCGCCCGCCCGCCCTTCGCCCGCCAGGGTTCTCACGCCATAGCTCGCCCCTCGTCGAGAGGTACGTCGGGGTGTACCGCGGGGTGGGAAGAGTCGTCGTTCTTCGGTAGAACCACTCCTCCCTCCAACGGGCGTTCGGCCGTCGGAAGTCGCCCAGGGAAGGTCTCGCGAACCTTCCCCGCGGAGCTGCACCGGCGCCACAGCGGTTGGGGCGGTCCGCCGCCCTTGGCCGGCGGTGAGATCTTGGCAAAGATGTAATGCTTGAAGAGCTCCCGTTGGGGGGTCCCCAACCAGCCCACAGAGCATAGCGAAGGTCGAAAGGAGCAGCACTCCATTCGTGTCGGCCGTCTGGAGCTCGACGCCTTGATGACGTGATCGCCCCGCCGGAGGAAGTCGTCGGCGGGCATGCCCAACCCGCGCTCATGGAACGACGAAGCGAGACGACGAGCCCGGCGGCGGTCGGGCCCGCGCGGCGTCGCCGCCCGGATGATCCACTCCTCCGCCTCCGTTCGCGGGAACGGCAGCCCGCCGACGACGGCTGCACCGCTCGATCAAGTCCTCCGTCGCCAACGGAGGCTGCCGGAGCCCATCTTGCACCCGGAGAAGGCCGGCGCGACGATGCGGGGGAAGGCGGAGGATTGAATCTATGTGCCGACCGCGGTGCTGGTTTTCTCTTCGAACTTGCGTGAAGAAAGGCAGGTAACGGAAGGTGAGCCCACCCACGATCTCCTCGCCATTTATAGGGCTCCGCCCGCGATGGAGGCGGCCGAGGCGAACCCGCTGGGGGGCCCGCCACCACGCCCCGCGCGTAACCCGACTCACGCGAGATCGGCGCGCACGACGACACCCGCAGGCTAAATCGACGCCGTCTTAATGGGACGACTCCTCCCGACGGTAAAAACCTTAACGGTAAGATCCCAACGGTCGTTTTTTACCTAGCAAGGAACAAAATCGAGGGCTCGACGCGACCCGATCGCGAGGGTAAGCTTCGCAAAGACAGCTCATCGACGGGGTCGAGGCAAGCCTCGAAACCCGGGGAGCTACGGGCGCCGCCCGAGACGCCGCGGCGTCGCGGCGCTCCACGGAGCTTGGCACCAACAGCCCGAGGCTCGAAAGAGCTCGGAGATGCCCCCCCCGTAGCGTCGGTGATGAAAGGCCGAGAGTCAAGCTCGGAGCCCGAGGGACGATCCGGCCGGCCGATTAACGCGGCGAGCCAACAAGCTCAGGCCTCATCCGGGCCGCCCGATCGCTTGGCGGCAGAGCGTGTGGTGCGACCGCGACAAAGCGGCGGCGCGGCAAGAATCGCAACATCCGGCGGTAATTTCCCAAACATCCAAATCGCGACAACTAGTCCTTACTGTGGGGCGGGCACACGCAGCTTGCCCGAACGACCCGCGAGAGCTCGGGTCCTCACCGAGCACGCCACCTATCCCGGGGTTCAAGGCCGGCCCCCATGGGGTTCGGACGGCCGCCGGGAACACCACGAGCGAGGGGCGCTAAGGCGAGGCGGCATCGACGGCTCGCCCGGGCTCACGAGACGAGCTCGGGGCTTCCGCCTAAGCGTTTGGGTTCTGAAAGGAGGCGAAAAGGCGACCTTAGGTTATCCTCTACGATGAGGAGACTCAAGTCCTCGAGCTCCCCGAACGAGCTCGGGAACCGTAAAGGTTGCGCCTTTGGAACACGAGGTCGGTCCACTAGCGACCACACCAAATGAGCTCGAGCTTGACCTCCCGAACTACCCGCTATTAGCTCACCGAGCACTCGATTCCGACCAACGAGGTAAAATCGGTCCGAGCTCACCCTCCACGGGCCACCGTGCGAGGAACGGGTCGATGAGCCCACGAAACTTCGGCGAGTCTCCACAAGAATCCACCTTTCTCGCGGAACCTCGGGCATGTGCTCAAAACATCGCCCGAAATAGCGCTCGACTCGAGATGCGGGGTCAGGCCCGCCCGGTCAACCACCCCTAGCGAGCTGGCGCTTGACCTCCTCGAACCACTCCGCGATCAGCTCATCAAGCGCTTGATCTCGGCCAACGAGGTAAAAATCGGATCGAACTCATCTTTTTACGACCTTATGCGGCGACAAAAAGAAAGGGGGGGGGAGAGAACAAGCACGCAATCAAAGTCTCCACGAGAACTTCTCATTCTCATGAGGCCTCGGGGCTACCACCGGCGGTGCGCTCGCGGCGCACCCAGGAGGTATCCAAGCGCCGCCGAGGCCGACCCCGAGAAAGAGAAGGGAACGCGGGGGCTATGTCACGCCTAACTGTTGTCGGCGCAAAGCGACGCATCGAGAAGGGGAATCCCCACAACCCTCCAAGGGACGCGGCCGACGCCCCCTCGCCACGGCGTCGAGCACGAGCTCCTCGCCCAAAGAGCTCGCGGTCCTACCACCGACCACGATCAAGACCTCGCCTCGGCGGCCCGCTGAGTCAACAACGGCATCAAGCCTTTGAAGTAAAACGTCTCAAAGGACTAACCATCCCTTTACGAACACTTTTTATCATATATGTGTACATAACCAAAATAGGGAACTACGAAAGCAAAGGGGCACAAAGAGGTCCTAGCTACGGCGGCTTCCGCGGCGGCGACGCCCCGGGGCTGCACCGAGCTCGTGGTCGAGGAGCGTTTCTTGCGGTCCTTGCCGAGCTTGACTCGGTGGCGAAGACCGGCCGGGCCGACCAGCCCGCCCCCGACCTCACCGCCCCGACGAGCTACTCCTCCTGGGGGCACCGACGTCGACATTCCGCCACCACCTCCTCCGCGGTGGCCTCAAGTCCTCGGCGCTCGCCGCCAAAGGTTGCCACGAGTCCCCGTCCGAAAACCCTCGGACTCCCGTCCGTCAGCCCCGGCGGACGACGCCATCGCCAGGGCCGTCACGCCCGTGGCGGGGGCGCCCGCCACGACGGCGACCACCGGGAGCCGCCTCCCAAGTGGTCCGCCTCTTCCAGGCGGGCTGCAAAGCGCGCCGGAGGATCAAGAAACGAATGCCGACTCGGATGATAAGCGGGAAGAAGGCGCGCCACCCGCCGCGAACCGATCGGCGTTCGCATTGAATACGCCCATCGCGAGCTCACGCTCCGGCGGTCGATGAGCGCCGCCTCACGCCCCCACGGGGCGCAGCCCGAGGCCGAGACGGAGCTTCGGCGTCGTCGCCTCTCCCGAGAGCGGAGGGGAGGCGGCGCCGGGAGCCGGAGGGGGAGGCATGGCTTCGGCGGCGCCGGGATCAGCCGGGCGGCGCGCAGCTGCGGTGGGAGGACGAACCCGTCTCTCTGCCGATGACGACGTCCTCCTCCCGGCCCACCGGTGTCCAACCCCTCGCCCCTCCATCCCCAAGGCAAAGAAATCTCTAAAGGATAGAAGAAGGGCCTTGAAGGAAGAAGGCGGTGCCTCCTCCACGACTTGAGTCCCCGGGTTTATAGCGGGGACGGCGGCGGTTCGCCTCCCCGCACCGCGGGAGACGCCGGACGGACTCCCCATGACCTTCACCCACGACGACGATCTCACGAGGAACCGCCACCAACGGGCAACGGCGCGCGAAGACCCGCCATAACTACGCCAATCGCGAGGGGGTGCACGGCGTCCGCGTAACCACCCGGCGTGGACGGCGCCGGCGGCGTTTTGAATTTCGAGTCATACGAGCAGCCCACCCGAGCTCTCCCGGAGGAGCTCACCCGACACTGAGCCGTTTGATCCGCCCGGACGAGCACTCACCGACCAAAGCTTCGCAAGCTCTTCGAGGACCTCTAGGCCGCCCGAGCTCCCCGACAACGAGCCCCGCGCGAAGCTACCCCGAAGAGCTCGGCTCCAGTCTGCGGCCACAAGGGTTGGCCGCCAACTCTCTGACACAACCGACCACTCCCTGACGAACCCTCAGAATCCATGCGTGGGCTGAAAAGACAGAGAAGGGTCATTCGACCATGCCGCGTCGTCCCTACAACTCGAGGGGCGAGGCTGCTGGTGCTTGCTCGGTTCCCACACCTCCATACCCGGCATGGGAGACCCCGCGCCGAGGAGGCGGCTTCTTTCGGTTAGGGATGAGGCGACATCGGGTCCTTCACGTGGCGAATAAAGTGTGAAGAGCTCGACGCAACGGTCGAAGCGCCCCTTGGCCGAGCTCGTGGCGCGAGCTTTCACCGGGGGCCCAAAGGTCGAGCTCGACTTGAGAGCTCCTTCCTGCCCGCCCGATGCGGAGAGCCGGGAGCACCTCACGGAAGCGGCATCGACGCCCACGCCTTGAGCACTCAAAAGGGCTCGGGGCTCTCGTCGCGGCGCATCCGTGTATTCGAGGGCTACGAACGACTCCAAACCGGTCCCTCGAGGAGGAAGCACCTCACCTCAGGGCAACCCCCTAGGGGCTCGAGGACCACGGAAGTCGGGCCTCGAATCCGAGGTCGATCCACTAGCCGATCGTGCAAGCGAGTTAACGAACTTCGGGCCTCACCTGACCCCTCCGAGGTGTGGCTCACATTTCGATCTCGGCCAAACAAGGTCGGACCGGGTTCGAGCTCACCATCTTCACTCGCGAAAAGACGACGGGTCGATGAGCCCATGACAATTCTACAAAGCCTCGGTAAGAGCTCACCGTCTCCTCACGGAGCCTCGGGGGCTACGGAGGGGTGCGCTTCCGCGCGCATCCACGACCAAGACTTTCCTCTACTTGAGAACCTCCGCAACAAGAGCTACCGTACAAACAGCATCCGGGAGAGACCCCCTTCTCTCCCAAATGCTCGGGGGCTACTGTGGGGGATCGATATTCGGGACGCTAGGAATGAGCTCCCTACTCGATGGCGACAAGCTAATACAGCTCTAAGAGCCCGCCGGTCAACACAAAGAGGTCGCCGCCCTCCAGAAGAGCTCTCGCCGGGGCAAGCCCCTCCCATGACCGAGTGTGCGTATATGAGCTCCCCACGCCGAGGGCCCCGCTGCCGGCCGACCGAGCCCCCGGTGAGCTCCCGTCCCATGACGGACACCCTCCTACGTTGACCTCTTTCCGCCTCGCCGAGCTCGAGCTTGGCGGATCCCCATAACGACGGAAGAGCTTCGTCTATCTTCCACACGGCCGCAAGGGTACAGAGTTGGCCAATCGCCTCGACGACAAATCGTAGCCCGCAGCCGCTTCTGCCTACAGAGGGAGGTCCTTTCCGCCACACCGCCATACCCCCATCGACTCCAACAGCGCCGCCAAAGCATCCTCAAAGCACGATCGACGTGCGCAAGCCCCCATCCATGGTATGGCGCGCCCATGTCGACGGATCGATTCCCACCCACAAGGAGGGCACGACGACGCCCACCGCCCAAACCTCGATTTCGCGTGCACGGCGGCGATCACCCCCCGGCATCCAGGGCCAAAGAGCTCGCGCAGACGATTCCCGGCCCGATCAAAGAGCTCACAGAGAGCTCCCTCGCACCCGTCGCATCCAACAACTCGCTACAATCTCGACGGGCACATGCGGGCGCATCTCGTCGCCGGCATGGCCGCCCCTCCCATACCAGAAGAGAGCGACTTCCAACTATGATCGAAGACAAGGCGACACTTGATCACGCTGCAACCCGGTTCCCGCGACGACGACGACCCTCCCCGACATCCCAAGCTACCCGAGAGCTCGAAGAGAGCCCCGTCGACCAACGAGCTCGGACCGGAGAGCTCTTTCACCTACCCGCCACTCCATGGCCCCTACATTCTATCCGCCGCCTTAACTCGAAGAGCTCTTGTGTCCCGCTCCCCTTGCCACTATAAAAGGAGGGGCAGGTGCTCGCTTGGAGGCAAGAGGAGAGACTCATCCAAGTTTCCTCGAACCAACACCCTCACTCACCGCATATTGGCACTAGCCTCAATCACAAGAGACTTGGGAGCCCGCTCCCTCTCTCGATCCGCTTATGCAGCGCCCACGCAGCGTTTGAGCTCGATAGTGATCACACTTGGACTAGGGAGCCCGATCTTGCCCCGAACCAAGTATAAATATTGTGTCATTGTCTCTAGAGCTAGGCCATTCGAGAACGCACCGCCGGCCGACATCTTTGTGACGGTGGTCACCGCGATATCAGACCACGACATCCTTCTCCTAATTTTTTTAACAGATTTACTCTTCCTTGATATGGGTGTCATGATTAAGGATTCTTTATCAGAATCATTTGACCCCCATTCAAGGACATTGTGTTCCACTGTATTTTCCTTTTCATCTTCAATATTGTTATCATTTTGCTTTTCTGTTATTTCAGCAATAGAATGATCATTCAACCTCATTCTTGCATTTTCTAAATCTTTGAGCAGGTCAATGTTATCAAAATTAATGGAACCGTTATCAATTCCCATTTTACTAGCTAGATTGGTCACATGTATATTTGACAGAATTGCAAAGGAATTCTCGTTGAGAGGAGCTTGTACCTTCATTATCTTTGTCTTGAGCAATATTCTCCGAGCCCTGCTCCTCCACATTCATATGAGAGGCTCCTTTTGCTCGATCCTCTTACTCGTCTTACATCCCGCCATTTGTACCATCCCTTGTTGCTTTCATCTTGATTTTCTCTAGTTTTCTCGGGATCGGTTGGTAATTGCACCTCCCGGCTATTACAGTAGATCTTTCTTCGGGTACGTATCTTGCCTCGATCCCCTTTGCCAGGCCCATCTCGACTTGTCTTCCACTAGCTTGGTACTGTCCTCCTTGTCCATCTTCCTTGCAGACCCACTTCTTGCTCCCTCATTAAGTACCTCCTCTTGGCTAGACATGATCAACAAAGGACCCCCTTGACTATCTTTGATTGGGCTGATAGATACAGCTCTACTCATTTCTTCCTCTTTCTCTTCTATAATTGTCTCCAGTTGTTTGTTATGCTTCTTTGGTCCCAAATAATCCTCAGGTTGGAAAAAACATTCCCTATCTGTCTCATTAATAGCCTTCTTAGTTTCAACAGTTAACAGAGAATCAAGCTTGTGCTGTTTGAGATTTGTCCCATATTCATCAATCATCATTCTAGAGCTGTTCTCAAGTTCCACAAAGCTCATCCTGTTCACTTGTACTGACTCAAAGTCCCCAAATCTTAGTCTCCCAGATGGTGAGACCAATTCTCCCATGTATACATTGCCATAGTAGGACCCCTCTGTGGAAGTAGACTTCTGCAGTTGCTCATCCTGTACAACTGATATATTTCTCTGAACTCCTTTTGCAGAGGATCCCATGTATTTGCTTGGACCAGCAACATCTGTATTTTGTTCTTTTTCCTGGGCAGTTTTTTGTTTTTTTGGTGATGGTGCTTCATCCCTGTTCCCTTCTCTTCCATTCCTTATCCATTGGTTACCTGCTTGTGTTACATGACCTTCTTGTATTACTTCTCTTTGAAATACATAGTCATACTAGTGAAAGTCTAAAACTCCATCCACTACTGCAGGGACCTTTGTGATATCCCTACAGCCAATCCTTACTCTCACATAATCATTTTTGGTAAGACTGTCCACATCTACCTCCATAGGCAATCCCACCTCCGAGGCCACCAAACGTACATTTGCCAGCGATCTTTTATCATATGGGATGTTGGAAATCCTGAACCAGGCATTTTCAAGCGGACCCCTTGAACCATTTGTTGGTTTCCATTTCTCTACCTTAATCACTTCGGGTAGAGTCCTCATCCTCATTTCAATAAAATGACAGACATCTTCAAAGGCTCGCACATTGGGAAACCTTAATCAAACCGCCTCTCACCAGCTCTCTTAGCATACCATCTCCACTTTGATTGTTTGCCCGCTTTTTAACTCAAACTCGCCTCAATTTGTCTTGCACTAACCTCGACCCGAGTGAGAACAAGTAACTAGTGCTACTGCAGACATATCTTTTATGCCTTCATCATTCTGGGAGCTCTCTATCATGTGAAATCCCTGGCCATAGGCAGAGAAACCAAAGAAAGGAGCATTGTACTCCCATGGCATTTTTGTACTGCAAACTCTTGCCACATGACCCTCCCCTTTGCATCTAGTACAGATGACTGGGTTGGTGCATTCCTCAGATTTGTGTCCTAATCTCCCACACTTTAGACAGAGCAAAGGTCTGTCAGTGAGTCCTGGTCTATCGGTCTGAGTTCCCAGCTCCTTTACCACCTTTTCATGACCATCTCCTTTCTGCTCCTGCATGTTTACAGAAGTTTCTCCCTCTTTGGATAATGAAGGCTCTATTGCTGGCAATACTCTTGGCTCAATTGGTGGGATTTGTTCACCAAGAATCGCTTGCATTCTTGGGTCCTCGATACCCCGGCCAGTCTCATGGAGTCTTCCTCCTCCTCTGTCCCCTCGGCCTCTCGGAACCCAACCCCTGTTTCCTTGCTCATACCAGTTATTGCGTCCTCTACCACGATTCCCATCATACCAGTTGTTTCGATTACCAAACGGTCGCCTGTTCATCATGATCGTAGGCTGCACAGGAGCCTTTAAGACCTGCACAAATGATCTAGTGTCACCTCCTAGGGTTGACCAACCAATTTTTCCAGAATCTACGCCACCAAGGGGAGTGCTCTTACATGCTTCATCCATTACATATTTAGATGCTTTTACTAACACTACATTCGCACATCGAGCTTCAGCACTACGACCATATATGCGATAATCTAGCGCTCGAGATCAGCATCGGGGTGGTCACATACCTCGTGCGGAAGTTTCACCGTCGAAGTCCGCCGAGTTCCTTCCCCAAATCCGCCCGTCGCCGCTCTAGAGGAGGGGCTAGGGTTTCCGCCGCCAGCAGAGATAGGGAGGGGTATGAAATGACTCCGTGGTTCGAATGCACCAGGGTATTACTCTCGATTCCTCCCCGGCCTGCTTTGCCGCCATGGCCCGCAGGTCGGCGACCTCAAAGGGGTCACCGCTGTACCACCGAACTCCCACTCGTGTCCACCCCACCACCATCCTCGAACTCCCAGAGTACCCCTGGACCCGCTAGCTCGAGTACAAACTCACTAACCCGGATGGGTGTGTCGCGAGGCGTGCCAGGCCCTGCTCCATGGCTCGTGGTGTGCCCCCTTCCTGCGTCGCCCGCCGGGTGGCGCCGTGTCGCTGCGTCGAGAGGGCGAGGGGCGACTCATCTCCCCGTTTCCCTTTTTTTTTTTCTGCTGTGTCTAACCGGATCACGCCTGCCGCTGCCGGTGCAATTTATCAACTTCCTCTCTCCGGATAACAAGAACCCATCTATACCGACCGATCGATTTGCATTGGCAAGGACAAGACAGTCACCACATACGTACATCGTGCCATAGCGGCGCACCGCAAGCGCTGCCGCTGCCGACGCGGCGCCTGGGCGTTGATCGGGTTGTTCATGCAACTATTTTCTGTGTGTATACAGCCCGCGTCTTCACGCGCCGCCGCTGACATCGCAAGATGCAGTCCTGCCACGAGGCTGGCGACCTTAGCTTAAAAACGGCAAAATAGGGGCGACCCAAAATAGACTATATAGGACTATACGACGGGTTTGAGTCTTACTTGGATGAGATTTAGACAAGGAAAATCTGGAGTCTATTTTTAGTTCTCTTATACTTTTGTTATACGATTGAGACTTGGAGAAAGGGGAGGAGAAAGAAAACGATGGTGAAAAAAGTGGTAGAAATTTTCGTGCTTTTATTAGTAGCTAGCTAGGTATAGATATATATCGAAGATATATTTTCTCTGATTCGGTTACGTGAGGAAAGGCAAGACGAAAGGCACATGGCAAATTACTTCGGTGGCATGCAAGGCAAGGATAAGGGCAACGTGATATGGTCATCAAGATACATGCAAGGAAGGACCGAAGATTGACTGGCGAGATGGCGTATCTACGTACGTGTGACCTGTACCGGTTGATATAGAGGTGCGTCGTCTAGAGAGCTTCAGTGACAGGACTTCTGCAGAAAGGGGTTACTACTTTTATTATTTATTTATTATTACTAATTATTGAGGCTCCAACGAAGCCTCCACATTAATTCTCACCAGATACACCAGAAAAAAAGAAAAATGCTAGAAATTCCCCCGTTAATCGAAAACATCCGCCATCCAATCTAAAGACTCGGCAATACACAACCATTAGATCTATTTCTTTTTCTAGGAAATTACCCACCTATGCCATTACGTAATAAAAGATACCTAAAAATATAATTGTTCCCGAGGAAACAAAAAAATAGTTACGCATAGTAGAGAAAAATCGGTCTTTACTTCTTATTAAAAAATCAGCCTTTAGGTACGAAGAAAATATTGATGGGCTATACCCATATTTAATAGGTTAATAAAATTATATAACACATGAATATTTTTTATTGAGATTACATAGTACAACGCAGACGCTCAACACGCACGCACACTCACCCCTATGAACACACGACGCATAAACCCTACCCCTATGAGCACCTTCGAAGGACTGAGCCAGGAAATCTTGAAGTTCGGTCACCACCGACGCCGCTATCGACGGGGATGTCGCCTACCACTTAATGCACAGCGCCGGAATCCTGAAAAAAATTCAGAATAAAGTGTCGCGCCCAGGATTTGAACCGGGTTGGAGCCCCCTAACCAATGGCATTTACCATTGCGCCGTGAGCCCCTTGTTAGTAAGTCCATATATCGTAGTTTAGATATATATTGACTAGTCAAATTATAATTGGTCCAGCCTTCTTATGCGTAAGTTGCACACCAAATCCTAGGTCCAGCAGCCCTATAAGTACAAAGGGTGTGCGTTCATTGTACCCTATCATCTAATCGACAAAAACCAATCTACAAACCCTATTTTCTCTCTTCAACCTTCTATATGTTGTTTTATCGCTTGATCCGACGACCAAGGATGGCCCTAGGCTTGCTGGCCGACCTAGGGCAACTGGCGACGTTTTTGCCACTCGACGGGGTCCCTCCGGGCAAGAGCTTCGGCGGCTTCTTTGCTAGTTTGCTCGGAAACTAGCCATTCTTCATCACGTAAGCGCGATTGTTATCCTTTGCTGGTTTGCTTGTAAACTCGCCGCTCTTCACCGCGAAAGTGTGTTGATTATCCTGCCGTATTCTCTCGGTTCATCGTGACCGAGGAGTGTGTTGGTGCGAACCCTAATTTGTGTGTCAACACATTCAGATGGGGTAAATAATTACCCAAGATCAATTCAATTTTCAAGATCGATGAATTGCCTAAAACAAAATTTTATGCAATGGGGGTGGAGAAGGATTGGAGGCGAGAGCTGGGCGGAGGCTCTGGCGAAGGACGGCGATGTGGGAGGGCGACGATGGAGGAACCGTCCGGGATGGGGGAACCGGTGGAAGTTAGATTAGATTATGTAATTGAGAAGATGTGATTAAGAAGAGTACTAAACTACCCTTAATGATGAGAATTAGGTGGAGGAATCGGTAAAAAGCAAATCAATGGTAGAAACCATCGGTTTCTCCAAGCATTGTAAAGTATATCTCAGGCCGTACATAGCATCAACATATTAGCTAACTGAGCTTACAACAAAAGATCAGCACCACAACAAGTTTTCGCTAGCTGTCACTGACCATTAAAGGAAAACAAACAGGGCGTCGATTCTCAATACATACAACTAGTCTATCAACCCATGCTCACGCACGGGCTACTTAATTTTAATTGGGAGGTAGAACATCATAATAGGCATAATATATAATCTCTATGCATGGTATCTTACTATTACTAATTGGAGGCTCCAATAAAGGCTCCACATTAACTCTCACAAGATGCGCTAAGAAAAAAAAATAAATCCTAAAAATTCTCATGTTAATTAGAAACATCTACATCAAATCAGTATACTAGACTCCCCCGGCCCTCTTTGAGTTTGTCACCCCGGATTCGCGTGCCATTTTAATCGATGCTTCGTCTTATTCAATTTTTTTACACAAAATAATTTATTTTGTTACGACTTATTTTATCAATGAAGATACTTAAATATTGATTAATTTATTTTATAATTTGCATAAATATTTTAAATAAGACGGATGGTCAAACATGAAGTTTAAAAGTCAAAAACTAATTTAAGTCCATGGGACGGAGGGAGTAATTGACAACCAGTAGATCTACTTTATGTTTCTAGAACATTACCACCTTTGCCATTATCAATTTTTATATATAATTAGATAAAAAGAAGAAAATAAAAATAATAAATAATTCCACGTATCTATACCTACTAATAAAGATATCTATACCTACTATTAAAGAGAGAAAATTTCTGCCATAATTTTTTTCACCTCCGGTTTCTTCCGTCAGTTTTTTCTTCCGCTAGTTATTCCGTATAGTTGGTTTATAGGACTGTGTCCTTCCCAATTCTGACCGTACGTGCTTTGGACTCTGTCCTTCCCAATCTTGCCGTACGTGCGTGTCGCGATCCTGTCCGCCCCCTGGTCTCTCACATACGTAGCTTGGATTCTCACGTAGCTTGACTCAAACGAGGCCGGTTGCATGTCTACATGCAAAGCTATGGTGGAGTCCTATAATGAGCCGAGATCCACACAAGTATTATCCGGATCGATCTCTCTGTTGACACCCATATATAGACCTCAGACCACCGGTTAGACGGCAGACATCATCAAGTGCAGGAGCGACATCATCTCTCATGCAAGTCTCATCTCTCTTTTTCTTTTTTTCGTCTTCAAATGAAATTATGAAATTTAATATTAATTTTAATAGTAATCATTAAGTTTATCTATGAGCATAATTTTTTGTGCTTAGCAATGCAAGACAAACTTTATCATGACCTTATTTTAATTAAGTATGTGCATTTTTTTCTCAATTTTGTGCTTAGCAATTTTTTCTGTCCGCCCTCTCTGTGGGCCTAAAGCCTGTCCGGGCATGGCGCGACAACCAAGAGCACGCTGCGTACAACATGTTCCCGGTGGCTCTCGGTTGTGTGCCATGCCCGCGCCCCGGGTCTCAAGGATGTTGTCGCCATTTGTCGGGAGGGAGGAGACCAGAGATTATTTCTTAGCCCTTGGCGTGCAATTGTTGTGCTCATCGCCGTTGAATGGCTGGGCGCTGCACGCATACAACAATGCTAGGATGGGCGATGGCCTACAGCTAGCAGCTAGGGGACGCAGAGGGACGCAGAGCCTGTGAGACATGGAGGCGAGGAAAATACGAGCCGTGCAGCGCAAAAAAAAACTGTGATCAGAATCCCGTTGCAACGCACGGACATGTTTCCTAGTACTAATAAAGATAGGAAATTTCTTGTCCACCTTTTTTTCCGTCTGCTCTCGGTCTGCCTGCCCTATCGGCACATATTGTCCACGATATATGAACGTGGCCATATATGAACGTCTCATGAACAGCTGGACTGGACACAACAGCCCCAATGAGCAGCAACGCAGGTATGGCCATAATATGAATACTTGGCACCCGATAATTTTTTTTCCATCCAATTACTATGCACACGGTCTTATTACAGAGTACTAATTAATTTATTATATATGTAGTATTATTAAAAGGCATAATTGGTAAAAGTATTCCATGCGCAACTTGAACTCTTCACCATGGTCATGTGAGCTATAATAGCACACGTCCAAACAAATATAAAAAAAATTTCGATTTCAAAAAAAAAGTTTACAAACCATCTAAAACATTTTGACACCGTAAGAAATAGTTGTTGTTTCTGAGAAATTAATAAGCCTAAATTTTTGGGAAAAGAATTAAAATTTAGGTCTATGTCTTCCAAATATATAGAGATTGCATCTAAAACTATCATAGTTTAACCAAATGTTGCAACTAAAAGTATATCGGAGATGCACAAAGTGCCATGCACTAGTACCTAAAAACGTTTTTCGTGGCGGTCGTTTTTTGGTTTTGCGTGGCGGCACAGCTGTCCGTCACCAACCAAAGGTCACGGTTAATCGCGTGATTAACCATGGCGGGCTATAGTGCCCGCCACGCTTTTAATGATTTTCGCGTGGCGGGCAGATTAGGATGCCGCCACGGCCAAAAAATAAAAAAAAAAACCCTAGACAGGCCCGCCGAGCCCATCACGGCCCCGTCGAGCCGATCTAGAGTTGCAGTGCCCGCCGGCGCGCCCGGCTGGAGCACCGCCGCCCGATGGTGCAGGCGCGCCGCCGATCAGCCGTGGAGGAGGCAGCCGCCGCGGATCCGCCATGGTGGAGGCCGTTGTCGCCCGGATCCGCCGTGGTGGGAGGCCGTTGTCGCCGCGAATCCGCGGGAGGAGGTAGCCACCGGCCGGATCCGCCATGGTGGGAGGTTGCCGCCGGGCCGATCCGCCGTTGTGGAGGCTGCCGCCGACGGATCCGCCGGGAGGGAGGCAGCCGCCGCCGGATCCGCTGCCGAGAGGCCGCGTTGTCGCGGATCGCCCGTGGTGGGCGACCCCGCCGCGCCGGCGGGATTCGCGGGAAGGTAGGACGCGCCGGTGTCGGAGGGCTTCGCCCGCCGCCGTCGGGAGCCCGCCCACGGATCCACCCGCTGCGGTGACCGGATCCGCCGGAGAAGCCCATGGCGGTCGCCGGCGCCCCGCGCCCCATGGCCGCCGCCGGGCAACGCTGCCGCCGCCCATAGTTGGTCCCGCCCGGTGGAGAGGGGGGGCGCACGGGCCAGTTGGGGAAGGGAGGGGGACCGGCCATCAACGGAGGGAGGGGAGGGGGGAGAGAGAGAGAGAGAGGGAGGCGGTCGGGGGTGAGGGAGGAGTCGATCGGGGCGGGGAGAGAGAGAGAGTGATCGAGTTGGGTGGGGAGTGGGGAGGGACCGGACTCGTGAATACCCTAGCTTCAGTATTTATATGATGCTGAATATTGGGCTTCATTTTGGGCCATTTGGGCGCTCCCTTTTCCGTGGCGGGCCTTTTAAGATGCCCGCCACGGAAAGATTTTTGGCGTGGACGGGCACCTTAACGCGCCCGCCACGCTAAAAATACTTTATTTTACGTGGCAGGCGTGTTAAGGTGCCCGCCACGCAAAAAATCTTTCCCATGACGGGCAAAAAACGCCCGCCACGTAAAAAAAAGCCGGACGTGGCGGGTATTCTCCGTGACGGGCAATAAAAGTGCCCTCCACGGAAAAGATTTTGCAAGTGCTCGCAAAAATCATTTAGTTACTAGTGATGTAAAAAAAAAAAAGGCTATATATATGTAGAAAAAGTATATATATATATATATATATCAGTATTCGGTAGTTATCACAACTAAATATAGACTATTATTTTTGAATATTAGGGAAGAGAAAAATATATTAAATATAACTAACTATTTATAAAAAGTGTCTCATAAGATTCTAACCCGTATGAGACCACGGGTTGGTGAACTAGTCTATCTAATAGTAATTAATTTATCAATTGCTGATTTATATGTTCTTTATACATACCCACAATTTTTTTCCTTTACATTGGCAGCATCGGTTGGGGCCTCGCCCCGATTAGAAAAGATGTTTTGCTATTTCTTTTTGAATTTTGAAAACATGAATTATGGGAATTCACAGTAGGGGTGGCTCGAATTGTAGGGGCACATTGTAGGAACGGTAAGTTAGAGCAGCTAGCAAAACCGCCCCTACGGAGCGCCGCCAGCCGCCCTGTGGTACTGTTTTGGCGTAGTGCCAGCGCCAGTAAGCTCAAGCATTAGCAAACAAGCAGTCAAAGTTTCGCTCGACAGTACCCTACCTTCCTCCCCTGCTTCAACAAGCTAGCAGCCACCATATAATCCCCTCTCCGGCTCTCCCCAACTAACTACTACCGTGTTCTTGTCTTCTCTCCAAAAGAAGCTAGGCTGCCACTAGATCTCCGACCGCTGGCCATCTCAAGCGAAAGGTGGATCGCATCGCATTTCATCACAGGTGAGCTGCTACTTGCTTCTATCTCTGCCTCGATCTCCTTCTTCGTATGTATGGAAGCTTTACCTTTAGTTTCGTGCCACGATTTTTTCTTTTGGTGTTAGTTTTCATTGCTAAGGTGAGGGACATGGCTTCCTACATCTGCTCTAACTAGACCAAAGTAGCCCTCGTGTGTCGCTTCCTAAAACGTTCCTCCTCCTCCTCCTCCTCCTTGAAGCATTCTCTTTGCATTCAGAAATGCGCTGGCCTTTTGCTCCGCTGCAGATGCAAGATATCGAGGAGGCATTGGGATGAGAAAATTGGCCAGTGCTCACTATTGGTGCTTCAGGCAAGGGCAACTGTTGGCGTTTCTTAGCGCAATCACTAGAAACAGGTTTAGAACCCATCCCTAATGTAATGACGGCGCCAGGAAACCTACCGTCGATATCACTAAGTGGAACCACCGTGTCGGTGATAACGCACTTTCAATCAACGATGATACATCTTGCCATAGTTGATATTTCATCCGCTTAAGCGCACGGATCCGTTGGCATAAGGCGCCGCACTCGCCGAGGAGGGCCGTAGCTGGGTTTTGGTTGGGCGGCGAAACGTCACGAAAAAGTTTGTGACCGTTGTTTGCTCGCTTGGTTTGGTCGTTTTCTCCCCTTCTTGATTTTTCAAAAAAAAATTCAAAATTTCTCTTTTTTTTCTATACTTCTAAAAATTTATTTAGAAAATATTTTTCTTAATTTTTTCATTGAAGAATTTATTTTATTTATAAAGATCTTTATTTTAGTTTTCAAGATATTTATTTATAAGTTTTTGTATAATATATATATATATGTCAAAATATATATAAAATATAATTTTTTTTTCATATACCTAATTTTTTTTAAAGAGCCAATTTACCTGTTGGCAAAAGGGGCAGGTTGTTTATATTTAGCCCGCCCGACTTTCCCCTCGCCTCTTTGGCGAGAGTACCGCTCCGGGGGTCTCGAGTCGGATCCTCCAACACACCACCTTTGGTTTTGAAGATGATTCCCGGGTGTGTTGTTGCTTGTACCCAATGAATGAGCACTTTACCACCTTCTTTCCGACATGGAAGATAATGAAGCCCTTCCCCATGCAGATATCAGCTTTGGCCGTATAGAGAAACGGCCTCCCCGGTGAGGAGAGACACATCCTCTTTTGGGCCCATGTCAAGGACTATGAAGTCTCTTGGGGATGTACTCCTTCTTGATTTTGATCAGCATGTCTTCCGAATTCCCTTGGGCCGCGTCTTTTTGATCTCGCCATTTGAGGACAAAGCTTGCGGGAGCAAGTGTCCCTCCATGGATTCTATCGAAGGTGGCCTTGGACATCACATTAATCTTTGGCCCCCAAGTCACGTAATGCATTGGCGAAATTGTGGGGGCCAATGGCACAGCTGAAAATTGGGTGTTCAGGGTCTCCCTTCTTGGCAATGAACGGCGAAGTTCACGGGGATCTTTGCTAACTCGGTGGGTTGGATCGAGCCTTATTGATATCATATTAACCGACTCGTCGCGGAATCTCAGTTGCCTTGGGATCCGCCCCAGTCGTTAACCGGTACTTGAGCAAACAATCACCGAGCGCTTTTGTGTTTCTATCATTTTGTTGAAGCTTAGTTGATTCTTCACGGTGATGTCAACCGTTCTACTTGTTATTCACTCCTTCTAGGATTTTATCTTGGTGGCTCATCTTTTTGGTGAGATTTTTGTTGATCTTGGCTTGGCCCAACACCAGGTCCTTGAGTGAAGGTTAACCGGAGCTGTAATTGGGATTATAGCCCTGGTTACCTTGGAATGGTGGACGGGACTGGTTGTTCCAGCCTTGCTGAGGTTGGCGGTACCCGTTGTTGTTGATGAATGCTGCTTCCTCACGGGTCTCAGGGCAATTATCCCCTGAGTGGCCAACTTCACCACAGGTCTCACACGTCATGTGTGAGTCCGTGGCGTAAACTGGGCGCTGCTGATTGGTTGAGTCTGTGCTGCGCTCGTCCAGCTTCTTCAGCAATAGATCCATTTTTGCGGCAAAGCATATCCGCCTCCTTCACGGGATGCATGCCTTTTTGTGTTTTGGCTGGGGTTCTATCCTCGCCCCAGCTCTGGTTTGCCACCATCTTGTCGATCAGGGTTGTTGCCTCATTGATGGTGAGTGATAAGAACGCGCCACCAAAGAATGCCGGCGTCTAGGTGCCCCTTCGATATGGCCGTGACACCATTGTACAAGTTCTAGAGCACCAGCCAGTTTTCCATTACATCATGCGGGCATGCTTGAATATATTCATGCATCCTTTTCCCACGCTCCAGGTGTAACACCATAAATTTTAGACTTTTGGAAAAAGATCTAAAATGGTTTAATTATGTAGTTTTGTGCTCATGAAAACATAGGAAAATAAATATTTTTCTCTAAATAAAATCCATCATAAGGCTAGACACATGTTTGTGCACTCATGCTGCTGCATTGTTATTTTTATTGCTTGATTTGACCAAATTTGCAAAAAGAATTACAAATGGTTTGAAAAGAGTTTGAAATAAAAAGGAAAAGGGATTATTTCTTTTCTCCAACTGTTGTTTCACTTCGACCTGTTGTCGTTGAGCTCCCTTGGCCGTTGGCCATTTTCTTTTCTTGGCCGTGGCCTGCCATCCTTTGGGCCACCAGGAACCCAGCCCAGCTTCCCAAGAGCGCAGCACGCGGCCTTGACGTTCTGGCTCTCAGACGCCGCGATCCTCATTGTCAGCGTCGTTTTTTGTTACGAAACATGTCGTCAGCGGTTAGGACCTTCCCTCTCCGTCTCTCGTGATCACACAAGTAGATGAAAGAAGTAGGACAAGTAGACACAAGATAGGGAGACAATTCTTTTATTCATCTGAATATTGGTAATTACAACATAGATCTCCCACGTATATATAGTCCTGCCAAGGCCTAAGAGTTTCGTAAGAGCCCACATACAAACGGACTAGGATTAGGATTCCTCCTTCTCATTTCCTTCTAGGACAGAGTCCGTGTGTTTTACAACACTCCCCCTTGGGCGATTACCATGATATGCATATGTCTCATCAAAAACTCCATCCTAAAACCCAAAGTGGGAAAAAAAAAAACGGTTCTTGGAGAAAAGAGTACATCGCGATTCGTTAATTGCATTGCACATGTTGTCTCATTAAAAACCTTGTGTGAGAAAACCTTCAAGTAAAAACTCACGTAGGAAAAAAGAGTACAACATTTAACCTTCTTGGTCATATATTCTTCATGAATAGATATTGATCTTCATAATCTATGCATAAACTTCAGTGTTTTAGTAAATATGATCTACTTGATCTTTGTAATTCTAGTTGTTTACCTTAAAGGCAGATTCAATAAAATATGCTCCCCCTCATAAAGCCAAACTTTGAACTTCATTGTTCAAACCACACTTTTTCATAAACTTGTGTAAATAAAAGTTGGCTCATAATTCTTCTATGAATTATATGGAAGCAATATGCTTTATGCATAATGACCACTAGTTAGTTGTGCAAAACAAATAAATATTATCCTTCAGAGAAATAGATCCTTTCAGAGGATTATAGGGGTAAATAAATTAATATTCAATATCTTCTAGATAGTGTATCAAACTTATACTAGAGTTTAGATACTTATAATTAATCCTTAGTTGGATTTTCAAATTGTATTCTATAAATCTTCGAGATTTTGATTGTACAAATCCAGGCTTTGCATTTGGCATTTAGGGGATAATTCAATTGCCAAAACCACCATTATTCTCATACCTTCTATGGTATTCTTAGAGGATATCAACACTACATTGCTAGCTTTTCATACACTTTCTAAGTGTTTTGATTACACCTTCACGGTATTTAAGATTCCTCATTTTCTTTCTCTCGAGTCTATATTCACTTGAGGGATGAATGATGTTTATTCAAAAATTGACTGGTAAATCCTTTATGGATTAATTCCCAAAGAATATAAATCGCAACTTGTAGAAATCTCATACTAAGTATTAAAGTCTAAGGTATATATATTCCTGAATGAATATTCAAGTCTCAAGAAGAGCATGTCCTAGAAGGATTACAATCATTAAATGATTTTACAAGTGAATAACGCTATGTTATTGTGTATATCACTCATCTCTCATGCAGTAGAGAATGTATCTCATAGAAGAGAATTATTAATTCATTAAGAATGAATGTACATCCTTGAATGTTATGAAACATGTCGTCAGCGGTTAGGACCTTCCCCTCTCCGTCTCTCATGATCACACAGTAGATGAAAGAAGTAGGACAAGTAGACACAAGATAGGGAGACAATTCTTTATTCATCTGAATATTGGTAATTACAACATAGATCTCCCACGTATATATAGTCCTGCCAAGGCCTAAGAGTTTCGGTAAGAGCCCACATACAAACGGACTAGGATTAGGATTCCTCCTTCTCCTTTCCTTCTAGGACAGAGTCCGTGTGTTTTACAACAGTTTTCACCTCCAGCTCAAGTTGCTCCTGGAGTTCGTGAACCAACCCGGCCACGAAATCCTTCCTTATCTTGGTGCAATCCGTGTGCCGCCCCGTTATAAGTCTTGTGCCCACGTTCGTATAGTTTTTCAACCCTAGTTCGCAGCAGCAGCCTACGCTCAAGCCTGCCGTCGCCGCGGAGCCCTAACCCGCCGCCACGTGATCGAGTCCGCAAGGTCCTCGTTTCCTTGCGTCGGTAAGCTTCCTGCCGAGTTCCGGAAGCACGCACGCCGCTGCTGTTGATGTCGCCTTGCCATATATTGAAGCTAATCATCTTCTCCTTGTTGCCCTAGACTAAGTTCATACTAGCCATCGCCATTGTTGATGTTGCCGGTCGGCCGCTTGTCTACTCCGTCGATGTTGCTGTCACGAGGCTAACAAGCAGATCGATTTGACTATCGTGTACATGTAAACAAAAGCCAGCAAGCAGGTGCCATACAGTACGTATATCCACTAGACATCATTATCAAGCAAGCAAATTAACTCATCCTTTGCTTATTCTTTTATTCATCTATATCCAATCGTGTGGTCAGTGCAAAACACTCAGCTGGTAATTAGATCGCCAAGTGCCTTTTCTAATTCCTTTGTCTTATTTCTATATCAGCTAAATATATATAATATACTCTGATGATGTCATCCTTCCATCGATGCTTGTGCAATATTTAGCTTTCTTCTTGGACTGCTCGAATTTTCCTTTGTTGAAATATCCACCACTTGCACCTGACCTTGTCTCGGCTTTGCATCTATATAATTAGCGTTAGCATTCTATTGTCATCTTTATATGTGTACGTATATCTATAAATCCAGCTATTTATATATGCTTTTAAATTTGCTTAGTTTGAAGTAAATCTCGCGGTAGTCATTCTTTTGACTATAGCTCCAGTTAGAGTGCTTTTCGTGTCTGTGTGATCGTCGTGACGTATAGATTAGTTTTGTAAGCTTTTCAAATTGATTGTTCACTGTTGGTGTAATGTTCTAATTGTAGTCTTGTTTGTTATGCATGATTTGCTCTATATGGTTGTGTGTTGCTGTTTGGAATCAATTGGGACGGTGAGTTTTACGTTGATGATCCGAAGAAGTTGTGATCAAGGAGTTATCTTGAAGGTTTGGAAGTGAAGAAGGATCTCTATTTTAAGGCAAGTATAGCATGGGATTTTCCTTGTTGTCCTATTCACCTTAATCACTAAATTCATTATGCATGTGTCTACCTTGTTTACCTATTAAGGATTTCCTAGCTCTTGTTACCTTGTGCCTTGATTAACCTAGGGGGCTTATGCATTGTTTAGTATTTTGCTAGCGCTCTACCTTCCCCATATTATTGTACTTTAATTAATGATTTATGCAAATTTTAATTGGAAGATGATGTTTAATCCACTTGCATTTAGAGTGAGAACTTATGCTTTTTCATAAGTTCTTGGCTCTCCATAAGGACTTATCTTTTGGCAAAATCCGGGATATACAAGACAGCTATGAGGGTCACATGGCTCGGCTCTAGTTGATCAAAGGATCTTGTCTAATTATTTGTTGGGGTTACCGGTTAGGAGATATCTGAGGGGTTTGTAACTATGGGCTATCTTGACATGTTAGACAAACCTTCGAAAAGACTTTATAGTGATTTCCTATGTTTGGACCTAATTAACCCATTCATTTGGAAATCACGACTCATAGTGAAAGTGTACACCCTCTGCAGAAGTTAAAAACCGATATATCAGCCGTGTTCGCGGTTATGAACGGCCCGAAAACCGAGGGAATAGTTGATCATTGTTTATCATTTGATTATGTTCTATTATGGATCAATTTTATATCTGTTTATGATTTATTCATGATCGACTCGATTATTCATACTTGTTTATTCATATGATTATGGGTTGTCGGGAATTATTGATGCTTAAGCTTAAAATTGTGACCAACTAAAAGCGAAATGCAAGTAAGTTGTCAACCTTTTGAGCCTCATGAACCCCATGTTATATTTGCGGAGTTCGACATGGACTCACTCTTGCTATTTCCCCCACACCTCAGGTGGAGTTTAGGCTTGTGATCAACCAGTCAGTTGGTTCCTGTGGAGTCTACACCAAAAGATCGGAGTGTCTTTCCGCTGTATGCTAGCCGAGGTTGTATTCTTTTTATACTATGTTCGTTATATTTTAAGCATTGTGAATTGACACTACCATTTATTTGTAAACTATATGTGAGATTTGACTTCCGTGGCTCACATATGGCTTCATCGGGTTTTATTCTTAAAACCGGGTGTTACAGGGATGGGTTCCATTGAATTCTGCTAGAAATTGGCGATCCTTCCCCACGGGGCATTGGTTTTGCCCATGGGGAAGAAATTAGCCAGGAACGTGGTGGAGCATTTAGCCCACGTATTTACTGCTTCCTTGTCCTTGTAGAACCATTTGTTTTCGCCTTCCCCACAAGGGAGAAAGGAAACAGACGGAGCCTCGATAATAACGGGCTCGACGTCCTTGATAACGATAGTGTCGCACAGCTCAAGGAAGTGTTGGAGATGTGCATTGGCGTCCTCGCTAGGCAGTCCACAGAAGGGACTAGCCTGCACCATAGTGATTAGCCCAAAGGCGCGACTCGAAGTTCTTGTCCGCCACATTAACCACCGGCCCGTGGGGCACGTTGGCGGCAATGAACGGAGAAATCGCGGTTTAATTTTTGAGCCATGGCTTGCGGTTTGGTTGGTGCAGGGGTGTCGGTCTCAACTGCCGAGGTTCCGGTGAAGAAGAAGAGATACGAGACCTGTTCTTCCTTAGGAGTGCCTCGGGATTCTCGATGAAGTTTGTCGGCAGTTGGAAACCTGACCTACACTATCCTGTTTTCATCCACAACAGGAGAAAACATAAAAGATTAGCCTGTATGAGCAAGTGGCTACCACGCATACACATTTCATATTCATAGCCAGCTAGTGATTTCTTATAACAATGCCTTCCCCAGCAACGGCGCCAGAAATGCTTGTTGACGTTTCTTAGCGCAATCACTAGAAATAGGTTTAGAACCCATCCCTAATGACGGCGCCAGGAAACGTGCCGTCGATATCACTAAGTGGAACCACCGTGTCGGTGATAATGCACTTTCAATCAACGGTGATAGATCTTGCCATAGTTGATATTTCATCCACAAGTTTATGCATCTATCATTGTAGCATTTCACCCGTAAGTATTCACGGTATCGTTATTTATATTTTCCCAAAGGAAGGCTTGTATATAAGAAGCTAGCATGGCATCTGGATGATGGAATGTGTGCATGCTAAGTCCAACTTGATCATAACAGGGGTAAGCAATACGGTTCATAGATAGTGTGACACACACGTTGGAATCCACCTTGGAAGGATAAAGAAAATAGATAAAGAATAAATGAATAACCTATGGAGTGTTCTAATGTATTCTAGTCATGGTCATACAAATGAATAGTTAGGATCATATGCTAACACGATATAAGCATGGTTATGTCTAGGATAACAGGGAGACTTCCCGGTACCATCCAGCCCAATGGAAAGCATTTACGAACTCCTACATTACATGCGAACGAGGAGGGATTACAAGGGACGGACAGGGCTGTCACGACCCTGCCGCCTACCCTCACGACCATGGCATGCTCTCATATTCGAAGGTGTCATAATACCCGGGCACCATGCCCGCGTACTAGAGCACTACTCTTGTCCCCCCAGGATCCCCACCCTACGGATGGATGGACTAAGACAAGAGCAAACCCGAAAGAACGACGAGCCATTATCCCATCTAGAATCATGTTGTGCATATGATGATCGATGAAGAACGAATATGAACATGTCAAGATTATGATATGTAAACTATATGCTAGTTCATATATCGACACTATAACATGAACAAGACTATACTCTAATTCATAAGTTAGACCATGATCATAGAAATAGAACACGCAAATAGGAGAAAGATCCATGGAAGATGTATATTACCAAAGCTCACTTTCTTCTAGATTACAAGCTCCTCCTTGTAGCTCTTCTACTCCAATTCTAACAAAAGAAGAAGAAGAAGAAGAAGCAGAAGATGGTGGTGGAGAGTGAAGTGGTGTGTGTTTAGAGAGGGAGAGAGGAGGGCTACTTATACACATGAGAGAGGTGGCCAAATGACCCTAATACCCCTAAACCGACCTAATGGACACGCCCAGTGCGGGTGAACTAGCCAGCGCACCTGAACCGCCCTCCTTAGCATTGATTGGACCGCCTCGCGGCCGGGCCCGGCCCCGCCAGGTGCGGGCACACCACGGGTGCGGCCGCACCCCCTTTGGGCTCGGGCCGCCCAAGTCTTGGCGTGCCGGGCGCCCATCGCCTTGAAAAGTTGCGGTGTGGGCTTGGCTTGGTCCACTTTGTCTATTTTGGCCCATTTCCACCCCCGGGCTTCATGTTCCTTGAAAGTACGCTTTCCGTGGTGGCGTATTTGGTCGTATTTCCACCTGTATTTATTATAAATGCTACAAAATATATTTTGGACACTACAAGTGGAAATATGTTAGTAATAAATGTATATGAGTATAAAAAGGTATAGTTTTACTCCCTTTATGGTAGTAGGTTGACGGGAAAAATATGTCGTTAGTGACCGTCAACAAAGAACCCCGCTTGGTCTTCTTTGGCACCTTTTCCCTTTTTGCTAGACCGTAACAGAAGGTCAAGGTCCCAAAGAAGGGTGAAGGCTTGCATCATCCAAGTGCTAAGAAGAAGTAGAAATGGACGACTTGACTAAGCAATGGTGCAAAGATGCCTTCACGCCTGCCCAAGCATTGGAGAAAGCTTCCTTTGGGCTTGCAAAGCAACAAGAGTGCATCTTATACCATACTTACATGGCACATTGCCACAAGTATACTTGAGGTCAGGTACCCACTCCTGGTGCATGTTCAGGAACAGGATTCTTTGCCACTTTCCAACTCTGACTGCAAGATGGTTGCCACCCACCTATCACGGTACTGTGCATTGGTCGTGCCCTAAGCTGCTTCCTGACGACCATGAATGGAGTAGGAGCCTGTACGAGGATGTCAAGAAGGATGCGGCGTGTGTGTCCTTCCCCGCACGACGATAGGAGATTCACGTGACGCCGAGAGCCAAATGCCAACAAACGGTCGAATTGTTGAGTAGAAAAGGCAAACATCAAGTACTCAAGAACGTAGCAAAGGCTGTGAAAGCAATTGGCTAAGCGGTGCTGGAAGGTGGTGATGATACGACATGGAAGTTGTTGGCTGAATTCTGGTCTGAGATGATCCTGTATGTTGCACCGTCCGACAAACTCATAGGGCACAAGGAGGCAATCGCCAGGGGCGGCGAGCTGATCACGCTGCTCTAGGTCACTACTACAGAATCGTTCATCACTACCGCCGGTATCACTGCCGAAATTTAATCCACCGGCAGCGATGAATCGCACTCGGCAGACGGTAGTGATGAACCGTCCAGGCGCGGGACACTAGAACCTCCATGGACTCGACCAATACCGGCAGTGAATGTTTATATCTCTACTGGTTTAAATCATTCCCCCGGCAAAGTGGTCTTGATCGAATACGTATCACTCACGGGTTTGAATTAGAACCGATAGCGATTTGACGATTGACACAACCGGGTTGAATTGGAACCGATAGCGATTTGGGAGGGAAGCAAGATACAATGACAAGGAACAAGAAAAACAAACGACGTAAATGTAAGATTAACACGTATCGATTAACAAACGACCGATCCATTAACAAACGGCACAAACCAAATTAAACCGTCATACAAACAAGCGATATAATAAATTAACATAAAAAGAAAGCGGCCGGCCTAATTAAGCCGCCTTCTTGGCCGCCCGCCGGCCTTCTTCCCGGAGGCCGACTCCATCTCCTCGGTTTGGGCCGGTATCCCCTCAGCGAGGTTATCGGCCAAGTACTCGATCCGGAGGGCGATGATGGACTTCTCCTCCAAGTGGTGATTCACCGTTGGCGGTGCCAACTTGGTCGGCCAGCCGTTGAGCTTGTTGCGGGTGGCGCCGAGGCGATGCAGATGAACTTCTCCGCCCGGCCGCAGCCATGTCGATCGTCGGCGGCCACCGACCCGGCCGGCTTACTATGAAAATGGGGTAGAGAGGGGAGTGTGTTTCTAAGACGAGGGAACAGTTGAACACAAATGATAGAAAATTAAGATTGCGACGCATCATAATAAATAATAAACCGATTCAAGGAAACAATAGAACCCAAATTAACGAAAAGATAAAGAGATTGTCATGTAAATGATTAACCAACAATCGAACCATTAGCAAATTAACCACACGTATCATTGTATCTTACACATCCATACAAATCGACAAACAGAAATTAACATAAAAAGAAGAGAACCTAGGCCGCCTTCTTGGCCTTCTTGGCTGCCCGCTGGCCCGGCTTCCTAGCGGGCGCCTTCCCCGGCCTCCTCCTCCGGTTTATCGGTATCCCTCGACGAGGGTATCGGCCGAGAGTCGATCCGGAGGGCGTAGAAGTTGGCCCTCTCCTCGAGAGGCAAATTCACCTTTGGCGGTGCCAACGCCGTCGGCCAGGCCGTTCAACTTGGTGAGGGTGGCGTGGAGGCGCTCCATAGCTTAAATTCATCTCCTCCCGTGGCGGCCATGTCGACAATCGGGGCGGCGAGTCCAAATTTTTCCGTGAGAGTGGAACTAAAGAGAAGTTAGTGTTGGATAATGGGAGGGGGGGGGGATGGGGTATAAATGTGGCGTTTCCAAAAGACGGTTCCTCGAAAAACGTAATCAGGCATCATCGCCGCGCCCAATGGTCGTCTCCTCGGCACTCAACGGCGATCGTATTTTCCAAAGCACAACCGACAGTTAATTGTTTGTTTTTGACAAATTTTACATTGAACAAGCTAAGATTCAAATCAAATTTAAGCATTATTTAATTTTAATCGCTCTTTGAACTGAAACGAAAATGATTTAGGGACAGAGGGAGCAACACACAAACAATAATATATATAATTTTTATTTTATTAATATATAAAAAAAAAAAAACAAAACATATAATAAAAATGATAAAAAAAAAAAAAAGAGGAAGGCCGCCGGCCTAGTCCTCGCCCCTCCTTCTCCTTCTCAGGTTGGCGTCGTCCTTCTTGGCCAAGGCCTCGAGGACGATCCCGCCCAACCGCCTCCACCTTGGGGGTGTAGTGGTTCATCTTATCTTCCGGTGGATCCACCCTTGGAAGAAGACCATGACCGTTTCTACCAGCTCCTTCAGCTTCCTGAAGGCAGGACGGAGACGATCGAGGGTGAAATCCCTCTCGATCATCTCCCGATAGTGGCTCCGACCAACAAGGTCATCGGCCGCCGCCTCTAGCCGGTGGTCGTTGATATTTCTTACACGCATCCCAATTAGGGGGCGAAAGAAATATATATGGGATATCTATCTAATCATGTTAGCTTGGATATGGGATTAACCTCATGATCCAATAGAGTGGAGTTAGGCGGTGTTAATAGTGGGATGTAACTTAGCAACATTATCCAAAGTGGAGTTAATCTCACCAGATATGTACTCAAGGTATACCACTCATTTCTAGGCATTACCTATACACTAGTCTGTCACCCTAGCAATAACGCTAAGAAATGCGGGTATGGTATTCTTGATTGGCCTTGATAAAAGATTGAACATGATATCCGCAGTTTACAGATAGAAATACCAATTGTAGCACTTCACCAGGGAGTAATCCGTATCGTATTTATATTTTACCACAGGGAAGGAGTCTATGGAAAGGTAGAGAGGAAAGATGTCTAAAGATTTATATATTGTGATTTAATTATGAGATCATCCACTTCACAAAGTAGTATAATGCAGAGTTGCCATAAGTATCTAACATTACTCAACAGGGTAAGTCACAGGATAAAGATAATTATATAATTGATAAATACCCAAGTCTAAGATCATTAAGCTACTAGAATCATACAAGAAATTAGCATGTTATAAATTAGACTAGAATGAATATTCCTAAGATACCCCTAATCATACATGTCAATGAATACTACAATTGGTGCAATACATTTAGCTATCATGGCAAGGTTGGATTACTTCTACACATGGCAAGCATTACCAATGACTAATAAGGACTAAACTTATCCACCACCGTAATTCTGCTCGACTAGTCCTACATTCGAGGGTGGACTACAAAGGACTCAACAGATCGCCACTCCCGCGATCTACCACACGACCCGAATGTAGGGTGCAATTGCAGATAAACGTTGTATAAACACCACGTTTACACATTGCTTATCACCCACATAGTGATCATCTATATGGATGCTATACAATTCCATGTATAAAATATAAAGCAATCTTACTAAACTAAATATATAATCATAGCAAGCATAAACACATATCAATAAGAATATGATAATTATAAAGATCAAAGCCATAACAATTGTATTCTAGATATAAGAGTACTTACGATTGAATACAAAAGAGAAGTCTCAAGAACGATCCTTGCCACTTCTTGACTAATCAGGAACTCAAGATGAACTTGATCTTCAACTAGAACTAGTTAGATAGCTAATGACTACTAGTATGAACTAGAGCTTATGTCTAGACTTGGCTGGACTTGATGGGTATGAGTTGAAGTTGATAATGAAATTGTTATGAGCCTCAGGGTCAGCTGGTCTTCTTATATAGTACCCGGCCGATGAACGTCAACCCTTGGATCAAACCGACCTTGAACAACGGCGTAGAAACAACCTCAATGTCGGTAGTGAACCGACATAAAAATGTGAGGCTGAGAGGCAGGTCCCACCGGCGGCCGCCGTGGTGGAGAGTTGCGGCCGCCCGTGGTGGTATGCCACCTCGGCTTCCCCGTTTCTTCTCCCGTCCTCCGGTGTCTTCTAGAATGTTTTAGTCCACTTTTCGGGTTGAGTTGATTCACGGACAAGTTTGGTCTTGATAAGTCTTGTATATTCGAACCTTCTCCATCTTTCTCTCGCATTTATCTATTAGGTCCCCTCGCAAAGTCACAAAATACCAAAACTCGTGGAATTATGTTAGTTAGACCCTTAGACTTATGTTTTGTCTTTGACTTTAGCCCTTAATTCATGTTTTTAAACTTGTATTTTTATGCTTTAGTAGGTGTGTCAACGGTGGCGGAAGGTCCATGCGGTGGTCCCGCATAGGAGAGGGCGGGGACGTAGTCGAGCCGGGCCGCCGCCGGCGCTCCACCACCGGTTCCTTGCCCTTGTCCTCCGTCTCCATCTTCTCTCTCGTGCGCTTTGTTGGATCCCCGAGCCCGAGGCAGCCATGGCGTGATGAATGCAAAGAGAATGTGGCTGGATTAGAGAAACGGAATGGATGAACGCCATGATCGTAATGTGTGCTTAAATAGTGAGTTAGCCGGGTTGCTCCACTTCCCCACGCATCAACGCGGCGCCAAAGCAACCACTTGGAATTCCCACGATCGCCGGTTGGAATTCGCGACGATCTCTCGGCGGGTCAAGCGTTTCACGCGCCGCACGGTTACGCTTCAAATTCCCGGGGTGTTTCCAATGGCGCGCGGACGACAACGATCTCCACCTTCATTGATCACTATCGGGGCCACACATGAACCGACATTGATTAACAAAATGGTGAAACAAATACTTATATCTGTAAAAAATCAATTTATTGAAATCATTAATTTTATCTCAGCATTAATGCATTGAGAGTTCAACTAACCCCGTTCGCCGCCCGCGTATACTCCGTGATTATAAATTTTCATTTTAGTATACATATATATAGGCTACCATGTGGGTCATGGCGGCCGTGATACGCCATGACCGCAGCCTTGAGAATCGTGTTGCTCTAGTATTCACTACCGCCCGCTTTAATTAAACCGATAGTGTCTCGCTTCCCATGAGAAAAGGCCGAAAGCACCCCGCCGCTCCGCCGACGGGTTATATCAATGTCATTAATAACACCGCCGGTGCACTTTCAAGACCGGCAAGTGATCACATATATATCCGCCGGTGGTCACTACGCGGCGGTGTTATGGAGTATCACCGCCGGGTTAAAACCGAGAACCGGTAGTGTTTTGCATTGTCAACGGGCTTAACAAGACGCCCGACGCCCCGACCCCGCAACATTGCGGTAGGAGAACTGTTGCCACGCTCACCGTACCACCGCCACGGTGCTTGGTTTATGCCGTGCCAATTATCTAGCCGTGAATGTCCATATCACTGTCGGGGTGCCTATTGAAACCGGCAAAGTGATCGGTCATTACCACGACATGTGGCCTATAAAAACGGGCCGTGCGGCCCTTAGGTTTGCAATTCCGTTCTCTTGGTCCTCTTTCATGATACTCTTGATTCATTTGCTGTTCTTCTTCCTCGATCTTCTGCTATTCTCCACATACATATCTATGGCCTCTCTATGGGAGAATGCCCTCCATGTACGATATTGTTCTTATGCATCTTAGGCCACCAAAATGGTTCACACACAAGAGGTGCTACAAGAGTCGCATGTAAGATTGAGCAGCCGAAGGTTAGAACCGCCGTGAGATTCACGGAGCCATCCGGTTCTCAGGTGCTTGAGAATTTGAGCAATTTGTATTTACATGTCCATATGAGAGACATGGCATTCTCCGGATAAGATCATATCGATTTATGAAAATGCTTCAATGAAAATCTCCTTTGGTGATCAAAGGAGATTTTCATAGATTAACATGATCTTCTCCCCGCAGAATGCCTATGCATGCCGTCATTGGACTAAACCACGCCTTGGCATGTCTCCTCCGGCCTTCTTTGTGGATTCAATGTAAATCCGAGTTATGCCCTCCTTGTAAGATCGAGCACAAGAAACCTCACAGAACACCGATGGAACGTCAACGAGCGCCGATGGGCTTTCAAAATCCCATCGAAATTTCGTTGGCAAGAATCACATAACCTTCGGCATTTTTTATTTTAAATGTGTTTGTACACTTTGATGAGAACATTGATCTATTCGTGGAAAGGTCTTTGTTATCATATTTGTAACTTTTTTTCAAGGTCTTTGTTATCATCTATGTAATCGGATATTGTAATCGGTTTGCTCCTCTCTATATATATGTAATCGTGTTCCTTTCCAATGGATGTTTGCATTTATATATCATACGAAAGCGCAGTTCTTATTTTTTCGACGCACTTCTTAGATTTCATGGACGAACATAAATATATAAATGCTCTATGTACTAACCGAAAAAGCTGGTAAACATCACAAAACACACAACTCGGTGAAAAAAGAAAGGTCCAAGTAATCTCATGGCGGTGAAAGATATTACATCGTCGGGTTTGAAATATATCACGCTAGGGTTTCAATAGAGCACGGGAATATACATGCTTCACAAAGGTACATGACCTCTTTCATCGGAAGCATGACTAGACAATTACATCCATAAGCTTTCTTTGGGTCATCGTTCGGTGATGTCTAGGCCTCAAACTTTTTCCTAGACGTGCACATGCCATGTGTGAAGAAACCACGACGTTTGAGATTTTTTGGATAAGGTTTGGTAGTTTCTCAATTAAATTGAATTTCTACGCGATGACCCCGAAAGTAATTATAGGTTGAAGGGGGTTACCCACTAACAGAGCGTGGTGGTGCCAAAATTTTCCACATGGTCTCGTGTGCCCTAAGTGGTAATTCAAAGTGTGTAGGTTGCTACAAAATTCATAAGTTTGCAAGCTGTAGTTAACCTCCTTGTATCGCGTTTATCACCTAGGAAAATCTAGTAATAAAAATATCGATCAGAAAAACCTAAGATCTTGTGTGGGGCATAATTTGGGTGTACATGGTTGTAAAAAATTCAAGACATTTCTACATTGTGGGAGTATACATGCTTCACAAAGGTACATGACCCCTTTCATCGGAAGCATGACTAGACAATTACATCCATAAGCTTTCTTTGGGTCATCTTCGTTAGGTGTTGTCTAGGCCTCAAACTTTTTCCTAGACGTGCACATGCCACGTGTGAAGGAACCACGATGTTTGAGATTTCTCGCCCCAAACGGGGTTTACCGACTAACGAGCGAGTAATGCCAAACTTTCTACACGATGACATCGGTAATTACAAGTTGAACAAGGATTGAACATGCTTCACAAGAGCATTACATTTAATTGATAGTTCAACACGGTATAGTAAGCAAAGTGTACAAACACATTAAGAAATAACCACCTCAAAAACACCCTTCTAGCACCTATGCCCGAGGTGGTCACTGCCGGTGACACTGCTCAACCGGCGGTGATTAACTATAGATATGGGCGCGCCGGTGAAAATTTCACAAGTCATTTGAACACTGGCGCTATTCTTTTTCCGACCTCGGCGATGTATATCGGGCGCTGGCGCGAGTTGAAATTTTGCCTAAGTCATTTCAACCCCGCGCCCCATTCATTCCCAAAGCGTCGCCGGCGGAGCACCACCACCACACACGTGCGTCGCGGTGTCCGTCGCCCCTCACTAAGGCGCCCCGTCGTTCTCTTCTTTTCCGACGGCCCTAACGCTGTGCGGGCGTCTGCGCCCTTCCACGGTGAGAACTAACCCGCCATTTAGTTCTTCGAGATTTTGCCTATGAGAATGAGACCTAATTCGCCGTTGTTTCGCCTCGCCTCGCCGCTTGTTCTTCTTCCTCCACGTCGACGGGGGGACCGCTACACCGCTCCGCCATCCGCGGTGTCCCGCCGTCCCCGGCTAGACCCGAACGGCCGTACACCGCCGCGACCTCGAACTCCTCGATTCCGCCGAACAACGCCCCCGTCGGCGCCCCCGCGCTTCCTTCTAGACGCCTACGCCACCACCACCACGAGACAAGATAGGGTAGCGGACGCACTTGAAGCTTCGGTGAGTGCGTCGATCACTTTGCCTTTGAGTTGTTTGTTGAAATGCCCGTGTTGATACATCCAACCCTGCTATTTCTATTTTCTATTTAGATTTTGCTTTCAAACAGTTCGGGATCCTTATATAGTAGCAAATGTTTTTTAATTTGGTCTATGGTGAACAAAATAGATTTAAACATTGTGGTCATTTACAACATGATTGAAGACATACTAATGCTCGAAGTGTGATTGCAATGAGAGAGATGTTGAAATTGATGAGTTTTGTGGTGTTAAAAATCTTATTGTACAATATTTCTGAATGACATAGCATTAACATCCTATTTTGGTTGCATGTATAAGCAAACCATGGCGTGGTATGTAGTGCATGTTGGTCAAGTGCCGGGGATCTATCGAACACGGGAAGATTGCTCGCTCAAGTCTCGGGCTACCCCCGGTAATTGTTACAAAAAATACAAGACGGAAGTTGAAGCTTTCGGGGCCTACTATGATGAAAACTTTGACTATCAACCAACCCCGGAGATTGATGAGAAGCCTCTCTCCATAGATATGAAGATTAGGAGAATTGCGACTTGGCCTATGAAAGATGTCTTGATTTTTAGTTATGTCCATTGTGATTGTTTTTCTTATTTGGAAGTTGATGTCCTAGGCTGAATTTCGTGAGAACATTAGGTGGAGTTAGTTTGTGCGTAACCTTTGAACCATGTAATGTTTTTGTCGATTTTAATGTATATATGATGCTTTTATCGGTTTAAAAATAGCTGATTTCCACTAATAAATTCAAAAATTTAAAAAATTTAAAACAAAAAACGCCGGGTGGCATGGGCCCCGACAATGAATGAGAAACAAAGCGTAGTGTAACTATACCAAACACTATCGGTTTGAATTACTAACCGTCATTGACAAGAAACATCACCGCCGGCTGCATTAACCAACCGATAGTCTCCACTCTAATAACTTATTTTGTCGGGTTGAAATCAGCCGGCGGTGTTCACGTAAAGTTCAGCGACGGGTCCAAAGTAAGCCGCCATTGTTAGTTTTTCGATACAATCGCCGGCTCAATCTAACCTCGATAGTATTATCGCCACGAGTTATGTCGGTTCGTTAAAGTCGGCGGTGGCTCCCAATATCAACTATGTCGGTGTCTTCGAACCTGCATTGCTTGGATAAAAATGTTGCGGTCCGTGGAACACCCGCGGTGTTTAGTGATTAGTCGCTGCCGGTTTGATACCAAACCGGCAGTCTCTCTCGAATCACCACCGGTGTTTTGACCCGTAGTGTTTGAACCCCACATCACTACCGCTATGGTTCGCGGTTCAGTTTTCGGCAGTGAAGGGGGTTGGAGCCCGGCAGTGATGGACAATTCTGTAGTAGTGGGTGCTGCTCTTCCATGTCGGGATCATCAGCAGGCCAGGAGGGGACTGCTCCTGCCGCTGCTACTTCTGCCGCTGATGTGGTTCAATGGGGGTCTAATCCTATATTACTCTTGCATGTATTAGTTCTTCAGTTTTCCTCTTGTTTTAGATTCTTCAGATCGTACTAAGTGTTTCTGTATGATGTATGTGCATTTGAGTTGCCACTTTTCTGAATGATGTTATATATCGACCACTGCTGATGTGAATCAACTGTAACTAGTATGTTTGGTGTCCTGCCTGTAATAATATATTTTTGTAATAAAGACTCTTAACAATATTTCAAATAATTGTCAATGGGCTCACGGCAGGCTTCCATCCAGGGTTCAAATCATGGGTGTGACATATTATCTTAGATTTATTTTAGGATTTTCTCGGCACTATGCATTAAGTAGTAGGCAACGCCCCGGTCGACAGCGAGGCACCTGTGGTGACTTCGTGAACTTCAGGATTTTTCGGCTCAGTCTCGTAGGGGTAGGGTTTACGCACGTGTGTTCATAGGGGTGAGTGTGCGTGAATGTTGAACGTCTGCGTTATCTTGTGTAATCTAAAAAAACAATTACAAATAATTCACATACAAACTGTTTATTTATTGTCTCCATGTACTATGTGATGAACTGATCATGAGAAGTAAGTGTGAGCTTTGGTAACACAAGGCTATTTGCGCGCGCAAGGCCGGGTAATGCTAGCGGCGCGACACGCGCGCACGACGAAGAAGATGAACAAAGTGACCTAGGATTAGAGTTCCGACGAGCTCCCTCGGTGCCTTCATCCTCTCCCCGGCTATAGAATCCGCCGGGCGGTCGTCGACACGGCGGTGAGCGAGGCGGCGGCGGCGCCGAAGTGGGCTAGGCCCGACTCATCCGTTGGGTATGGGTAGGCGGTGGGGATCATGGTCGGCCATGGCGTTGGGTTAGGGTTCGCCGAAAGGGGAGAAGAAGAGAGGGGGACGGAGAAGCGCGGCCGCGGCCGGGCGCTCTAGGGCTTCGCGCGCCCCGGGCGGCGGGGGCGTGCTTTCGGGAAGAAGAAACGGGGTGGGAAAGAAGAAGGGTCGGTGTGCGCCGCTAACGTTGTTTGGCGCGCGGCGCAGAGATAGAACACCCCTTTGGTACAAATGACTTGCATGGTAGAAAAACGTTTGATGAGTAAGCACCATTTTTTTGAAAGAAAAGACCGCGGGCGAGGAGCCCGCGGTGCACAAACTTTATATTAAAATAAACAGCCAAAAAAGAGTACAGGGAAAGACCTACTTACAATTTACAAAACCAGCCACCGGGGGAGGAGAAGCTACAGGACTAAAGGAATTACAAAACACGTAAAAACGAATTACAAGCCATTCAGCCATGCTAACACTGAGACTCTATCAACCTCTGAAAAGCCTAAAGGCCTGAAGCACCATTTTTTGGCCATGGGATGGGGTAGCTGTGTTGCTTCAGACCGCCGCCAACGACGAGACAAAGAGAAATGAAGGAAGGAGTCGTCGAATCGAAGCTGCTTGTCGTCGCCGTGGTGCCTTGCTCTACTGCTGCGTCAAAGATGAAGAATGCCGCCGCGCCAAGGCCCTTGCCACCGGGGCGACGGTGCCGATACCACGTGCCAGCCACGCCCACACCGGAACATCTCTCCCTGCTTACCCCCCTTACCACCAACGCTGCGCCCCACCAAGCCACCATCCACCATGCTCCGCCGCTGCACTGACCGCTCACCTTACATCCCAGCCGCTCGCCGCCGACGATAAGAATGGGGAAGATTAAAATATTTTATTTTTATGAATTCCCCTTTTGTAATTTTCTTATTTTCAATTCCATTCATCATAGAATATTTTTTATTCAATATCTATAAATCTATTTTATAAAAAAAGTATACGATAAAAAGTAATATTCTATAAAAAATCTTTATTACGTAAACTAAAAAATTATAATAGTCAATATTCCCCATAATAGATTGCGTTGGGATGTCGGAGCACCAAAAGGCCACGCCGGAGGAGAACCATCAACTCTTGCAATTGAGGGAGGAGCAGTACGGCCACCGGTGAGCCGCGATCGCGAGGTGGAGTACGTCGCAACCGAGTGAGAACACAATGAAGGGGAGAGGAAGAAAATAAAAAAACAAGAGAATGGTATGAGGACCCCATATGTCAGATATCTGATCCCACCACCAGTAACCTTTAAACCAAACATAGAACCGAAATGGGCCCATTGATCCCCATCCATATTAACAAAACACAAGGTGGGTCCAACCTAACCCATAAAACTAGGTCAAGTCCAACCCACCTCACTTGGTCCTAAACCAAACACATGCTTAGGTCCAACCATACCACGCGGTCCCAGGATTTGTTGAACCAGCATCAAGTCAGAGAACGAGCCGACGTACTCACCCTGTTTTCCATTGGCCTTTGAAAACTTATCTTTCTTTTGCTGGGCACTGATGGTTGCAAAGCAATTTTCAGAAATGATTTTTCTTCACCCGCGCGAAGAACTACTTCCCCAAGATTCGGAATGGCTGCAGAATCTAGTACATATAAGACTTCCTCTCGCCTCTTGCAAACTCCCTCCATCCCAAAGTGTAAGTCATTCTAAGAATATTGAAGAGTCAAAAAGTATTTCAAGTTTTCGCCAAAATTGTAGAGAGAGATATAAAGATTTTTAACATCAAAATAGATATACTATGAAATTATAATTGATAAAGAATCTAAAGCTAAGCATCATAAATGTTATTATCTTACTATGTAAATTGGGTCAGACTTTAAAGTTTCTTTGAATGTTTGAGATTGAGGGAGTACTTTCTCGAACGCAGTTAATTTGTATTGTCGTCGTTTTTTTGTAGCTCCTTGCTAAGCACATGTTGTAGTATCTGAACCTAAGTACAAACACATGCGCACTCACTCAGTACCCATGTCCTAGACATAGGACCATTTGAGAGGAGCTTGTAATTTTTGGGAACAGTCCCGGTGAGGCATGGGAGTTGAGATTCGCAGGAATCGAACTCGCTCACCTGGCGAGCAACCAACTGAGCTAACGCTCATCCTCGCATTGTCGTCGGTTGGATGCATTGGCCATGTAGCTTTGATCTGCAGCACGGTAAGGTCCAGGAGGCAGGTAGGTCACCCATTTGCCATGCAGAAAACGTATTCTGGCCTGGATATTGAAGTCGTAGGCATATGGACGCCTTGGTAACCAAACCTTCTCCAGCAGCTTGCAGACGTATCTTGCACGACATCCATTATTGGGACTCGTCACATACTGCCAGCACGCCACCAGCTAGGGCTTGCAGCTCGTGACCACTCAACTCTGCCATGCCAATTCGAAGCCCCGAAATGGTTTACTCGAGGTACTAGGGATGATTCATACGCACCATGCCACAGGCTTCCAATATGGACCCCGATCGAAGCATACTATCCGCAGCCCATACAAAGACATGTACGTAAATTAAGGTTGCCAGCGTACATGGACGAGCAATCAGCAATCATCTACCATGCATTTGATGTGATCGTTACAACACGTACTAACTACGCACATGCATGCTCCAAAGATGCATGAGACCCCTACCCCCCTTAATTTGTCCTATAAAAATAGTAGTACTTATGCTGGCCAAACTTTCTTAAGCTAGACGTACTGGATTATATATACATTTTATCTTCAAATTAGATTGTTATGCACCATGAATGATATCAATCCAATAATACTGATTATGTACCAAAAATTAGGAAAATATTTGTTTTCGAAACGGAAAACAACAGCGTTTGGAAAGAACCAGCATGTAGACAATGGCCAGTGTATATATGATTACTCCTATACTTTGAGAAATGCAGCAAATTAAGACTAACTATTATGAGTTTCCGTAAAATTAGGAAGCTGATCCAGCAAACTGCCGTGGATGCTGTCGTACCACATCGAGACTATGACCACGAGGCCACGCAACCGTTTCCTTCAGAGAAGACTCCTTTAAACTCAACCGGATGGACACGAATATAAGCACAGACAGAGTTTCGCTCCATCCCCTGCACCAACCATCACTCTCCGGCTCTCCCCAACGCGAACTACTACTGTACGTGTTCTCTTCTCTCGAAAAGTAGCTAGGCGCGCTGCCATCAGAATTCCGGCGACGGTGTACCATCGCAGGTGAGCGAGCACCATGACCATACGTCCATACATATATACACTCTACCTCCCCGGCCACTTCTTTGTGTGTTTGGACTTTGACAACCGTTGAGTTACATTCCCTCACCGCAGCGCAGTAGCCAGCTACTGGATCACCACCAGGCCTTATATCTCTTTTCGGATTTTAACCATCAATCCCACATCCATACACAGTATCGATTGATCTTTATAGTTAATTTGTCCGGCCGGCTTTCAATTTTTAATAGGGTTGTTGCAAATTTTCCACTTGTAAAGTATAAACTCTGATCTATTGTTTTATTCAATGTTGTTTAATTATAAACAAGTCTTTAGATCCCTAGTATATATGTAGTATTGTTTGCCGATATTAAGCTAAAACTCAGGTTGCACTACATGTTGAATTTGTTATATCACATCACATGATTAATATTTTCGTACTGATTACGATGGTTAATTTTATTCATAATTACAATAAATCCAATGGCTATTATCAATATGATGATGATTCAAGTCTACCAAATCAAAGGCCATTGTGAGAATTTCTAGGACTTATGTTTTTTTCTAGCTAGTGTGTTGTTTGAGAATTAACTGGGGCCTCTAATTAGTAATAATAAGATAAGATATGATGTATGTGCCTCCATATGATTTCCATTTCAGCATGATACAAAACACTCCTTGTTTATGTAACCTTGATATTTTGGCAATGGGCAGGCCAATCATGAATTCAAGTGTCAACCACTGCTCCTACGATGCACTCAAACAATGCACCTCTCGGACTATGTGCGACAGCTATTCCCTATCCTTGTTCCACAAGAGCATGACACACAGGATGTGGTTTCTGAACGCTCTGTTGGTTACCAGCGCCATCCTGGCGGGAGTCATTGTCGGGATAGGTGTCTTTGGCCAACGTTACCGCTACCACCGCCTCACCAGGTTCATCTTCCATGGAGCCACCACCTTGTTCTTGCCTGTCATGTCCACCGTTGTCCCCTTGGTCGCTGTATCAAATGACTATGTCAAACCAGGCCTGTTGGCTGCATCATGTTCTCCAAGATTGCAATCTATCATGGTCGTAGTATGGGCATCCTTTGTTCAGATAATCATGATTAATACCAGTGCAATTGTTGCTGTTGATGACAGAGAAGGCAGATCCATAGGTCCACCATATCAGCTGCTTGTTCATGGGATCTGGACCGTTTACCTAGGTATGTCCTATATGTTTGGTATTGGTGATGGCGGAATTCAAATCGGAGAAGACCTATTTTTTTTTCTGACTATTACTGGAATTGAAGGGACACCTTTTGCTCTCATATGTGCAAAAATGGTCTTCGAATATTATGCATTCGAAAAGGCACGGCGATCCTTTGCTTTCAGAAACAATCCTCATCTTATTTTTGCCTACATGCAGAAACCACCACTGGTACAAGCAGGGGCAAGTCACCGTAGAGAAACAGCAGTAGTAACAGATGAAGATGCTCCTCCCCCACCACCACTACTGGTTATGGGAGAGGAGAAAAGACATGTGGAGATGCAGTCTGATGGGTATGTATGGAAGGGTGACTCAGGCATGGCTGTGCACGGAAAAGAAGGCCTAGTGACCATTGACAGTGTTTGGACGATGGAAACCGGCTTCTTTCCATCCTCAACGCTGCAACGACTACAAGACTTGTGTTTGTCCTTTGCATTCTTCAAGTTGTTGCGGTGCCAGATTGCAAGGTACAATGTCAACACTGCTAATGCCTCAAGTGACATGTTCACTTTTCTCTGGAGCTTGCTGCTCAAGGAGGGAGACCACAACAGGGTGTTTCAGCTGATTTCGGAGGAGATTTCTTTTCTTCATGACTATTATTACACATTCATTCCAATCTCCTATTCCAAGTGCTGGTTGCCGATCGTGGGTATCTTTATTTCACTCTTGAGCATAGGTTATTGCATCTTTGTTGCCATGGTGTTCATCTACCTTACAGTTGATGGATATACTAGTTCCGAATCTCAGGTTTGGTGTTTCATCAGTTGCACTGAAAATCTATTGCAAACAGAAGTGTTAAGGAGATTGTATGGAAGAGGGCTCTTTGGTCTGGTGCCACTATTTTTGCTTTTGGTGTTAGTTTTCATTGCTGAGGTGAGGGATATGGCTTCCTACATCTGCTCTAACTGGACCAAAGTAGCCATCGTGTGTCGCCTCCTAAACCGTATCTCCTCCTCGAAACATTATTCTATTTGGATCCAGAAATGTGTTGTCCGTTTGCTCCGCTGCAGATGCAAGTTATTGAGGAGGCATTGGGATGAGAAAATTGGCCAGCGCTCAGTAATGGTGCTTCAGGCAAGAGCAACCCCACTTGGTCTTCTCTGGCATCTTTTCCCTTTTCTACCAGACCAGAACAGGAAGGTCAGGGTGCCAGCTGCGCTGAAGGTTTGCATCATCGAAGCCCTAAGAAAAACTAGAACTGGCGGCGGAGGACAGCTGAGCAATGGTGCAGCATGTCTTCGCCGCCGAGGCCAGATTGGAGAAAGCTTCCTCTGGGCTTGCAGCAACAAGAGTGCATCTTATACCATACTTACATGGCACATCGCCACAAGCATCTTCGAGGTCAGGTACCCACACCTGCTGCATGATCAGAAACAGGATTCCTTGCCACTTTCCAGCACAGACTACAAGATGGCTGCCACCTACTTATCGCGGTACTGTGCATACCTCGTCACAAGGTGCCCTGAGCTGCTTCCTGACGACCATGAATGGAGCAAGAGCCTGTACGAGGATGTCAAGAAAGATGCTGAGCGTGTCCTTGCCAGTCGCACAGCAGGAGACTCGTTGACGCCGGAAGCCAAATGCCAACAGCTGGTGGAATTGCTGAATGCAGAAGCAAAGCATCAAGTCGTCAAGGATGGTGCGAGGCTGGGAGAGCAATTGGCGAAGCTGGTGCTGGAAGGTGATGATGATACGACGTGGAAGTTGTTGGCTGAATTCTGGTCGGAGATGATCATGTATGCCGCGCCGTCTGACAACCTCGAAGGCCACAAGGAGGCAATCGCCAGGGGCGGCGAGCTGATAACGCTGCTCTGGGTGCTGCTCTTCCATGTCGGGATCGTCAGCAGGCCATGCCAGGATGATGGTGGTGGTGTTTCTACTTCTGCTGCCAGTGTGGTTTAATGGAGTCTTCTCCTATTCTTACTACTCATGCATGTTTTAATTCTTCAGTTTTCTTCTTCATTTGGATGTGCCTCTGTATGCTAAAGTGCATTTGTTCCCACTTTTCTGAATGATGTTGTGGACCTCTGCTGATGTGATCTGTGTACATCATGGTATTCTATCATGTGTATCAATTGAAAGAAACTCTAGTCGGTTTGGTGTCCTGTCTGTAATAATATTGTAATAATAAAGACTCTTAAGTCTCACTAGTAATTCAGATAAATATTGTTTACTGTCTCCACGTAGTGTGTGATGATTCATATGTATGTGTTAGGTTTGATACAGATGACTTGCATGGTAGAATATTCTTATAGGTGATATGTGCCAAATAATTTTTCATAACTGCATCCATCTAGATATGTTGCTTTAGTTTTGTCCTCTCTGCATTTAGTCGCCAGCATGCCCAAGACAGTGATGGTTCATGCCTATCCATTATCTGTTTCCTATGGAATTCCCTGAAAGATTCCGTTGCACGACAAAGCAAATGGTTCGGGCCTTGAGGCATGCTTTTTTCCCCAACAGAACAAGCTAGCAAACTTCTCTATTGGGCCAAGCCACACATATAGATGCATATAATTTTCTTTCTTTGTTTCAAAATATAGATGCATATATTCTTTCAGTTGCATATATAACAAACTCCTTGACCACTGTCCTGGTGCACACAGCCACCTTGGTGGCTCACCGTAGTGTACGTACCGCAGGAGGATTGGCAGAAGGAGCTTTTCCTAGAAGAGCTATCAGCTGTCAGGGACGCTTGCTCCGGCCCTTGGGTCATTATGGGAGACTTTAATCTCATCCTCAATGACGCCGACAGGAACAACGACAACATCAACAGGCGGAACACGAGCATCTTCAAACAAGCCATCACCGACCTCGAGCTACTAGATCTCAACCTGCATGGTTGGCGTTACATGTGGAGTAACGAGCGTCGGTCGCCTACCATGGTAAGGCTTGACCGTGCACATGCCTCGCTCGACTGGGAGGAGCAGCACCCAGACTGTCACCTTTAGGCTCTGCCTTCTGACGTCTTGGACCACTGCCCACTTCTGCTTCAAACAAACCTCTCTATATTCTACAAGTAGCGATTCCAGTTCAAGTCCTTCTAGCCCAAGATGCACGACTTTCAGGAGGCGGTCACCAGGAGCTGGGCATGTGACCCATCAATCGTTAACCCCCATGTGGCGACTTGATGCCTTGTTGCAAAGCGTGAAGCGTGAACTATAGGCTTGGGCGGCTCGTCAAATTGGCAATGTGAAGGAACGGTTGCTAATGGCCCGGGAGCTGGTTCTCAGGTTGGATGAATCCTCCAATCGGAGAGGTCTTGATGACGAGGAATTCGAGCTGCGCAAATGGCTAAAGGTCAAATGCCTCGGGCTAGCTTCGCTGGAGTGGACCATTGCACGACTAAGATCAAGGATTAGATACCTCGCCGACAGGGATGCTAACACCAAGTACTTTCACCTACTAGCTAGGGGTAGGAAGCGCAAGAACACCATTCTGCGCCTGTAGAATGAGAGCGGAGCCTTCTGCTCCGGGCACGAGGACATGGCGGCAACGATATACAGACACTTCAAGAGCGCCTTTGGCCAGCAAGGACCGAGCGACTTCGTCATGGACTTCGTTGCGATTGGCATTTTGTCGGCCGACCTCTCCACGCTCGACCTCCCATTCTCCAAAGACGAAGTGACAGCGGCACTACGTGAGCTGCCAGTAGATAGAGCACCAGGCCCCGATAGCTTAACAGCGCTTTCTACAAGTCGACACTGGGAGATCACCAAGCCGGATGTGCTCGCCACCGTCAACTCCTTCTTCGGGGATAGTCGCGGATTCGGAGAGTCAACAATGGCCTCATCGTGCTATTGCCAAAGAAGTTGGGCACCAACGAGCCATCACAGTTCTGGCCAATCACAATGATCCACAGCTTCGCGGGTTCGTCTCCAAGTTGATGGCCATGCCGCTGGCACCAAGGCTGGGTGAGCTCATATTGCCAAATCAGAATGGCTTCATCAGAGGCCGAACAATTCATGACAACTTCAAGTTCGTGCAGAGGGCGGCGGTCTATTTGCGTAACAAGAGGACTCGGATGTCACTCCTCAATCTAGACATCTCAAAGGCCTTCGACATGGTCTCCTGGCCCTTCCTGCTTCAGGCATTGCAAGAATTTGGCTTTGGCGACAATTGGCAACGTTGGGTAGCCACCCTACTCTCCTCTCATGCATCCTACTTAATGGGCGACCAGGGAAAACAATTCATCACATGAGGGTCATTCGCCAAGGCGACTCCTTATCACCCATGCTATTCATCGTCGTTATGGAGGTCTTCGCTAGGCTTACATCAGCAACCGAGAGCAGCGGCCCGCTACAAGCCGTGGCAACGCCGGCCATAAAGTATTTGTTACCACCTGCAGTTGCTGGCATCTGCATCCATCTTGAGTGATCATCCACCAGCAACATAAAGTATTTGTTACCACCTGCAGCTGCTAGCACAATAGGTCCACACAGATCCACATAAACACAAGAGAGAGCTTCTCTATTGCATGCCACTGAGTTGATTTAGGAAATGATAGTCTTGTTTGTTTTGCAGCTAGACAATCACTACACACATGTTTAGGATGTTTAATCACAGGTACACCAGTAGCCATTTCCTTTTTCACCAATTGTTTCATTGCACCAAAATTAACAAGCCCCAATCTCCCGTGCCAATGCCAAGCTTGGTCCTCTATCTCTGTCAACAGACAACTAGGTTCTACAGTTTTCAGTTCAATCTTGTATAGTCTATTCAGAGCTCTAGGAATTCTCATAATCATTCTATCTGATAATTTATCAAACACTTCTAGCAAATCATCATGAAGTAAATTCTATGACTAGTTTTTGTCAACTAACCAAGACTAATCAAGTTGCTTCTAAGTTTAGGCATATAATAGACATCAGATAGCACCCAATGATCCCCATGCTTTCCTTGAAAAAAAAATGTACCCCTTCCCCGAATTTCTACTATAGAATCATCACTAAACCTCACTTTGCCAAGAACAATATGATCTAAATTTTTAAACTTTTGCAAATCACCTGTCATGTGGTTGCTAGCACCATTGTCATGGTACCATACCTCACCTGATGGCATACCACCATCAGTCAAATGCAGCTCGGGAACAATCTTCACTTCATTTAGAAGCACTCTCTGCATTGGCTTCGCTGATGAACACCGTAGTTGGTCCGACAACAAGCCCTCGGCCAACAACACAGTGTGCTCCTGCTCTCTTGCCTTCACCAAATGTGCCTCCTCCTTCTCATGGGACACCGATTAGCATAGTGTTCATAGTCATGACACTTGAACCATTTGATGTGACTTTTGTCACGCTTCCCGTGCCTTCCTTGCCGGCATCCCGGCCACCACCATTTCCTCTCTTCTCGAATCCAGACGCCTCACCCCCTGCGCCTCTCTACGTAGATTCCCACTCCTCCTGGGTGAGGAACACCTGCCCACATTCGGATCGCGCACCACCGCTGCGTGCGCTCATCGAACACCTTCAATCGCCCGACTGCATCCCCAAACGCCAATTTCTTCATGTCACATAATTGCTCGATCAGTGTCACTACGTTGAGGTAGTATTCGCACGATGTCAAACAACTTCCGCACCAGATCTGCATCCTCTAGGTCCCCCCAAGCCATCAGAAGGACCGACATCGCCGTCGGGCTGCCCACGAAGTTGGTCCAGTGACTTGTCCTCCTTCATACTGATGTTGTCGAAGTCGCTCTTGAGGGTCTACAGTCACGCCTCCTTGACGCACTCCTCACCAACAAAACGAGCCTTCAGCGCATCCCACACCTTCTTCCCTGTCTTCTTCGAGGCAACTTGCATGAGAAAGTCATCGGAGATGCACTTCATCAAGTTCGCCTTGACCTTCTTGTACTTGGCGATTGCTTTGGCCGTATCCGCCACGGACAGCAGGGTCGACGACATCCCTACCTCCGGTTCCACCACACACCACTCATCCCAATCCTCCATGATCGCTTGCACTCGGATATACCAACCTGGTGTAGTTCGAGATCGACATTGCCATTGGAACACCACCCCCCCGCCGCCCGCCGGCACGATGGACAAGGTTCCTGATCTAGAGTGTCTCCACGAGTAATCTCAAAACATTACACGCTGTTTGTGGCTAGATTTAGTGGATGAACACGAAGAACATGCACAAGAACACAAGAATGGTGAAGCAACCGCTCGGTGATGACCGGGAGATGGTGCCCTTTTCCCCCCCACGATATGTTCGAGTACAACCGCCTTTCCGCTTACAAAGTGTTAACTCCACTCCATGAACTCCCTCGCTATTTGTACTAGCTAACACACGCACCATAATTAGCTAAGACAACCGCTAAAACATGGATACAAGTTCTTGAAAAACACACTATTCAGAACTGACGAGGTCGTGGGCGTGGTCACCGCGCCATTGCTCCTGCACCAGCGCGCTCCCACTTCAAACTGATGTTTCCCGCTCTCTACTTCCACCTTGCCTCTCGAACACACGTCTTGATAACACCTCTAATAGGATTAACTCCAACAGCGCCGACGTGGAGGAGTAGCAGCCGCAACCACTGGTGAGGGAGGTGGCACTGCCACCGGTGATGGCGGAGGAGGAGGAGCCACGACCGCCAGTATACAATCCGGATGGGGGAGAAAACAAGTGGAGGAGAATGAAAGCCGCAGGTCACAGCTGGGTGGTGGGAGGATCTATCTATAACCCCTATATAGAAGGAGGCCACTAGAGGAGTTCTCTGCACATGCATAGGTGACACATCAGCACGTCCTTCAGTTACTGGTCGCTCCTACCCCTTTCGTTATCCCGTCCCATCACGCAAACCTCGGCGGCCTCTTCCCCTTCCTCGGGGGGGCGGCTCGCGGCCTCTCCCCCGTTCGGCCTCGGCGGCCGTCCGCCTCCTCCCATGCTCTGCCGCCCGCATAAATCGACAGCTTGTTCCCCTCACAATGAAGAAGTGCAGCAAGAAGAAACGAGCACTGGGGCGCGCGGCGCCGATGGCAACCCCGCCCGCCGGAGGTCATCCCGGCATCGGGAGTCGGCGACACGAGGGGGCCTCGCTGCGCCAGCGCTGGTGTCCGCGGGCGGCGTCAAGCCAAGAGGATGCCCGCAACAGCGTGGACCGTGGAGACGGGAGTTGAAGGCGACGGCCGATGGAGGACGAGGATGGGCGCGGCGTCGGAGGTGGTGCGGCGCCTCGGCGCCCACACAAGGATGACGGCGGACCTCACTGCGTCGGGCTCGCCACGACGCCATACCCAACCCCTATGGACGACACCTCCTCCCCTGCATCTTCGGATCTCAATCGACCACCGGCGTTCCCCGTTCGTTCGGATGCTGCGCCGCCGTATCAATGACTCCGCCTCCTGCGCTGCCCTCCTCGGGCCCCCAATCTCTATCGCCACAGGTCACCGAATCCCCACCTATACTCCTTTCTATCGCCGCCTCCCCCTGCTCCGGTCTTCCTCGCCGGCTTATGAAACCCAGCGGCCACCTTCACCGGTCGCCCTGCCTCCTCCCTTCATTTGCCGATCTAAAACCACCAGCGGCCTTCCACGACACAACCGAGATCGACCCGCCAAATTATTGCCGCCGAGGTGCCGGCATGGCCAAAACCGTCCCCTCCCCATCCCGACATCCCGTGCGCCCAGGCCCCAGCCGCCTCGAATCCGCTGCGAACCGCGCATCCGCCTCCATCGCTGCCTGTTCAGCGAGCGGGGCCCAGCTCGTGCTTCTCCCCTGCTGCGAGGTAAGCTCGACGTGGGATGGCGCGCTAGCGGTTCAGGTGTGCGGTGTGCGTGTGCAGGGGTTGGGAATTTTGGGGTTTGGGCATTTCAACTTCGTTCTACAGCCCCAGGCCAATCGATTGTGAATAGTATCAGGGGATCAGTGCATAGTAGATTTTCATGCTCACGAGTTCACATGTTTTTTTTGGGCCCTCAAACTAATACGATATGCTCTGGTTGTGATTCAGGTACTGAGGTTCACGATGGAGGGAGCTGGAAGAGATGCCAACCATTTAAGCAGTTACCAAATTGGCACAACCCTAGGAACTGGGTCGTTTGGTAAAGTGAGATTGCAAAACATATATTGACTGGCCATGAGGTGACAATTAAGATCATCAATCGCAGGAGGATCACAAGCATGGGAAGGTCAGTGCTTATTCCTTCTGTACGTAACATTTGATTGTGGTTCTTAAGCTTGTGCGTGATGTATATAGACAAGCATCAAAGCTCCTTATTGTGTCTTGCGCTTTTTCTTCTTCGTTTGATGAAGTACTCAACTTAATTCTCTCTTATTACACACCTGCAGTGAAGAGAGGAATCAAATACACAAATTATTGATGCATCCTCATATCGTACGCCTTTATGATGTGATAGATACAGATATTTATGTGGTTATTGAGTATGTTAAATTTGGAGACTTGTTTGATTACATCATTGAGAAGGGAAGCACGCAGAATTTTTCAACAGGTGGCCTTTTATTGCACGATGATTGTAAACCCTGGTTCGAACTGAATATGGTTGGCATAAGCTGTTTCGTGAGCTGATGGTTATTTGAAATCTATTAACTGTCATGCTTCTGTTATATCTGCAATAAATAAATTGATTATTTGTGGTTGTTTGGTTCATTGAGCTTAGTCCGATAATTTTCTTCTTATTGACTTTTTATGCAGATCATATTTGGTGTTGAATATTGCCATAGGAAGATGGTTGTTAAGCGTGATTTAATTAAAGCTAGAGACTATTCTTTTGGATTCAAAATTCAATGTTAAGAATGCCGATTTTCGCTTAAGTAATGTTATGTGTGCTGGTCACTTTCTTAAGACGAGTTGTGGTAGCCCGAATTATGCAGCACCAGAGGTATACATCTAGCAAAATTTACAATTAGCATTCTGCATGGTTGCATTTACCTAATTACCTATATGACTTGCTATGACACGATTCTTCCTTATTTTCTTAGGTCATATCCGGTAATCTATATTCTGGTCCTGGACCTGTGACATTATTCTTTATGCTCTTCTTTGTGGTACTCTCCCTTTTGATGACAAGAATATTCCAAACCCTACAGCAGCCGAGGAGTACATCTGGGTCACCCCAGCAGACAGGAGGATGCCGCGACGGCGCTTGAGGAGCAAATGATTCAATCGATTTGTGGTTAATTGTTATTTGTTCAAAGGCTATGGATTAAGGATTTGCCTCTTTGTGCTTAATTGATATTGCTGAGAGAGTATGAATATTAATTGGGGTTGTCACTCTGTCCAAACAGTTTTGTCTCGAATCAATATACAAATTAATAGCAAAACTCCACATTGCAGATCCAAATCAGGACAAGGCAGAGAGGAACACGAATTTACTCGCTCACATGTGTTCTTGTTGCTGCAGGCACCAGAACTGCAGCAACAGAATGCCTGGCCTTGCTGGTCATAGGTTGTAGGTCGCAAGGAAAACAAAACTACAGAGATCGATTAAAGGAATAGTCAATTCATATAATGAGCAGGTGAATTAAACTTAAAAGCTAATGAGCCCCATATATTCTCTCATCAAATTGGTTTTGTTATTAGTCAAGTGAAATGACATACTGCATGGTCAAACTCATGCAAATACTAAAGCCATTATTCAAAGGATATATATGACTAATAAAGAATAAAGAATTTGCAATTATACTATGTTCTATGGCTTGTAAGTTGTAACCTAAAAGAGTTTGCCTACCAGTACAGCAGTACCAGAAGAAAGTTATGTACAACTATAAACAATTCTGCACAAACATTTGCACAAACAGGCATGGCAAAGTAAAGATGGGACATGTATAATCAGCTGGTATTGGTTCTGCATCGACCAGGAAAGAAAACCACACACTTACTCCCTCCGTCCCTAAATAGATGTCATTCTCGCTTCCCGAGAAGTCAACGTTTTCAAACTGCAGGCAATTATCTATTAAAATATATAAATATTTATGCTAAGTAATTGGTATCATTGAAAAGATATTTAAGTCTAGTTTTTTAATAAATTTATCTGGAGATATAAATATTGCACGAATTTTCTACAAACCTAGTCAAAGTTGAGAAAGTTTGACCGACGCACCCCATAGCGACATCTAAAAAGGGACGGAGGGAGTATATTTGTGAGAATCCAATGCCCATGGAACACATCAGCATTAAACACAGCAACACAAAACTTGATATTCAGATGCATAGGCTCTCCCACACAATAACCACCAGTGGACAAACTCAGGCTCCAGCGTACTTGCAGGCATGCTCAAACAAGCCCCAATCCCGATTTCCGAAAGTCATTTGCAGTTCACAATGTAGCGATATGGCTAATGTCCAACGACCACAAACCATGGCCTATCTAGGAGCCGGAACATGCACATCCATACCAGGCAGGAGGTGCACAAACTTTATTTGGCGACGTGCACCACTTCAGCTGCTGGCGCACACGCCTTTTCCTCCTCTAGATTCCTCCTTAACAGATTCCTGCTTGACTGTTTCCACATATGCGTATACAGCGTGCGCGAGAACTAGTGCTGGCGCACATGCATGCAGACGCCGGGGGTAGGTCCCCATATTTTTCTTTTTTTTTTTTTTGTTTTATCGTTTCCCTTTAAAATGTAATAACTTCTTTGTCAAACATCCGTTTTCAATTCCGTTTCCACCATCGCGTTAATTATAACGAGATCTACAAAACTAGATCTATGTTGGATATGTTTTGAGATAATTTTCGTGATGACAAAAATTTACATCTAAAGTACAAAGTTTTACATCTAAGAGTATAAAGTTTTTATTGTTGGAGTACAAAGTTTCAAATTTTAGAGTGTAAAGTTTTACATCTAAGAGTATAAAGTTTTTATTGTTGGAGTACAAAGTTTTTATTGTTGGAGTACAAAGTTTCAAATTTTAGAGTGTAAAGTTTTACATCTAAGAGTATAAAGTTTTTATTGTTGAGTACAAAGTTTTTATTGTTGGAGTACAAAGTTTCAAATTTTAGAGTGTAAAGTTTTACATCTAAGAGTACAAAGTTTTTATTGTTGGAGTACAAAGTTTCAAAATTTGGAGTGTAAAGTTTGGCCGTAAAAAAAATCTTGACCCATTGACGGGGAAAAGGCTACACACGAGAAACATGTCACTTGTGGTGTGGGTGTGCGCCGCTATTGTTATCGGTGCATTGCTATTGCTGCATGCATGCATGCGTGTCTTGTTATTATTGTTTCTTTGGGCGTAATGTGCGCCGCTAACGCTATTGGTGCACGCGCCGAATAGTGTCAACTTTATTCGGCGACGTGCACCACTTCGATTCCGGGCGCACACGCCTTTTCCTCCTCTAGATTCCTCTTAACGTATTCCTGCTTGACTGTTTCCACATATACGTATATCTGCGCGTCTTGAGAACTAGTCTTTGGCGCACATGCATGCGGACGCCGGGTAGGTCCCGCATATTTTTCTTTTTTTTTTTTGTTTTATCGTTTCCCTTTAAAATGTAATAACTTCTTTGTCAAACATCCGTTTTCAATTCCGTTTCCACCATCGCGTTAATTATAACGAGATCTACAAAACTAGATCCATGTTGGATATGTTTTGAGATAATTTTCGTGATGACAAAAATTTACATCTAAAGTACAAAGTTTTTTACATCTAAGAGTATAAAGTTTTTCTTGTTGGAGTACAAAGTTTTAAATTTTGGAGTGTAAAGTTTTACATCTAAGAGTATAAGGTTTTTATTGTTGGAGTACAAAGTTTTTATTGTTGGAGTACAAAGTTTCAAATTTTAGAGTGTAAAGTTTTACATCTAAGAGTACAAAGTTTTTATTGTTGGAGTACAAAGTTTCAAAATTTGGAGTGTAAAGTTTGGTAAAAAAAATCTTGACCCATTGTGAGGGAAAAGGCTACACACGAGAAACATGCCACTTGTGTTGTGGGTGTCTTATTTGCTATTGTTATCGGTGCATTGCTATTCTTTGCATGCATGCATGCATGTATGTCTTATTTATTGTTCTTTGGCGCATGTGCGCCGCTAACGCTATTGGTGCACGTGCGCATCGCTGGCCAGCTATGCTTGGACGAGAAGCAGAGCTGCTCATGGCTGGACGAGAAGCACAGCAGGTCGTGGCTGGAGGGGGCTGCCATACAAACCGCCATAGATACCTGAAATACAACAAATTCAGAGGGGAAAAAGCAGAGGTCATCAGATCGACACATGAAGAAAGGGGAGGTTTGAGGGAGGGCTCACAGCATGCAAGTTCCAGTGGCGGATCTGATGGAAAACATGGTTAGGGATTTGGGGAAAACATGGAACAAGGAAACAAGGGCATAGCTGCTCACCAATTCACTAGCACGCAGGGGCGGATCCTGGTTGAGGCGAGGCCACGGACGGGATGCGATTTGCGGTGGATGGGGCGTCGGGCGCCGGGCTAGGGCGAGCGACGGCGCCACCCGCTAGGTCTAGCCATCTCGCCCATCTGGGGCGGGGTTTCGGGTGTTCGAAAAGTGTCGGGCGTGTGCAGGGGCACCGGACTGCCCCAGCGGGAGGAGCCGCCCGGTGGGGGGGCGTCGGGAGCCGCTTCACGCCGGCTGCGACCGCCATCGGCGACGAGGGGACGGGCGGCGGGGGGCAGCGGGGGCGGCGGTGGGGGTCCGCCACAGGGTAGAGCGGCGTGGGAGGGAGACGGGTCGCGGCGAGTAGGAAGAAGCGTGAGGGAGAGCGGCGGCTAGGGTTTGCTAATGCCAACTCTTAGGCGCCAATGGGCTAAGTCATGGGCGGGGAGGCCCAATTCAGTATACCGACCGACCGATGGACCCGGTAAATGAGTTATGCCGACCGACCGTCCAACGCTAAACCAAAATAAAAGGGTTAATTGGTTACACGCCATTGTTATTTTCTCTTTTTTGACTCACGCCACTGCTATTTTGCTAATAGGACTCACGCCACTCAAATTTGACACATCTTTGAAATACACCATTCTATACGTTTTTGACAGCTTTGGGCCCATGTGCAGGTGTAATAAATGCCACCGTATTTTTGTATGGACTTTTATGCCCTCCCACTCCTACAAAAGGATAAAAACACACCCATACATTCATGTGCCATTCCTAGACTGCTATGTTACGTTCACATGGCTGCCAGCTTCCAGGCATTCGTAGACCGGCTGGAAAATGGCAAGCATATTATTTTTAAAAAAATAATAGGCTACGTTCACAAGGCTGCAACCTGAAACATTCAAGGATATAAGAACGCACGCATCCATTCATGTGCTAATCCTGGACTAAATCAGTCACAGAACACATTTTAAAGATTCTAGAATTAAAGATTAAAACATTCCATGGTCCACATCCAAGTACTATCTACTTAAGATCCATACAGAGATACACAAATTCGTTCCGAAACACTTCCAGACACATCAGGTCTATAATACTAGCAAAGCACACATTGGTTCACTTAGACAATCAAAAGCCATAATATCACTAAGACCAGCAAAAGCACAACAAAGGCATCATCTACTCCACGCCGAGCCAGCTCTTGAGGCTTCTCACCACTCTTGGTTCAGGAGCACTTGCAGCCTTCAAAAGCTTCTTCTTTATAGGAGTCCTCTTCTTCTTCGTTGGAGCTTCCTTGGTTGCAATCTTCAGCCTCTTTTTTGGTGTCTTGCTCGGTCCTTCATTTTCTTGCCTTGTCCTATAACAAGAAATTAAGTTACACATTCTTTTCCTATTTACATTCACAAGGAAATTAGGAATTAGAAAATTATACCATTTAAGTGACGCAATTGTAGCTGCCTCATCAACACCATCATCATCTTCTGTTGGTTCAGCAAGTTTGCAGGTCTTCTCAAAGTGCCCATAGCCTTTGCACCTTTTGCATCTCACCTTCCTTTTGTTTGCCCTTTCTTCCGTACTCCCTCTGATCCTGACCACTCTAGGTTTGCCTGCTGCTCTCTTTTGCAAAGGTGGGTACAGTTTGTATCCTAGCTCCACCTCAGGCCAATCAACCCTATCAGGCATGGGTGGAACTATGTCTGCATATGCTGCTCTAAACCTAGCAACAGAGTAGTATTCATGCACATAATCCTTAATTTTCAAGCCTCTGTTGGACAAGATCCATGCAAGCGTATGTCTACAAGGTTTTCCTGTGACCTGCCATTGCCTACAGCCGCAACAATGATTGACTAAGTCCACTATATGCCTTCTAGGGTTGTTCCAATCATCAAGCAAGGTTACCTCAGCAAAATTCTCATCACTTACTGCAACTTTGACTGCCTTCAGGTGTTTGCTAATTAGGTTCAACTCCTTGATGACACTTGGCAAAATGCCTTCTCCCATTTCTCTACCAACCTTTCTCCTAAGATACCTCTTCTCCATTATCATCTCCCTAAGCCCATCAACTAACTCATGTATGAGCAGCCCTTTCATGTCCCTTACCTGGCTGTTGAAGCTCTCTGACACATTGTTTGTTAGATAATCACATTTACTATCCTCAGAGAATGCTGCCTGTACCATATTCGGTTGTGATGATCTTGCAAGAACTTGATTGCAGCTTCATCGATGTCATAAATCTTCCTCAAGTGCCACTTGAACAGCCCATCAGTGTAGCTTCTAGCAGCTGGATAGAGATGGGTTGTGAAAACATCTCCTTTGAAATTCTTCATGAAGTTGGAATATAAGTGCCTCATGCACTCTCTGTACTCAGCCTCAGGAAACACTACACCAACTGCTTTCTCCAAACCCTTACATGCATCAGTACAAATAACAAGTCCTTTCGGACTCCCAACAGCCCTTCTCAAATGCTGCATGAACCACTTCCAGTTGGCCTCATTTTCACAGTCAAAAATACATAAGCAATGTAATATAGCCAGTTATGTCCATCAACCCCTGTAGCAGATGCTAACTGACCTGTGTATTTACCATTTAGACTTGAGGCATCGACACCAATGAATGGCCTACAGCCAACTATAAACCCATCCACACATGGTTGGAGAGCTACAAATATCCTCTTGAACCTCATTTTTTTGCCTACTTTCTCCACGTCTATCTCCACAATGCTCCTCGGACAAGTTTTCTCCATCCGAGCTTTCCAATTGAATAGCAATCTGAATGACTCATCATATTTACCATGAATATGCTGCAATGCCACCTGCATACCGGAATATAGCTTGCTATACTTGAGCTTTATTCCGAAATCTGTCTCAACCTTCTCCTTCGCTGCCTTTGGGCGCTTGCTTGGATTCTTCTTCAACCAGTCTTTCAATTTGTCTGACACCCAGTCTTTAGAAGGCATTTTGTTTACAACAAGCTTCTTGGTTGGACAATTGTGATCAAAAGGTAAGGTCTTAATCTGAACAAAAGACAAGCATAAGTAAGTAGTATGAACATCCAAACTAATTTTATTATGCAATTTGAACAAAAGACAAGTTTATACCTGTATAGTTTTCTGATCATGCAGCCTTGAAGCATGAATACGCCAAGGACAGCTAGGGTGGTTACACTTTGCAATATACCTGGTGGAGTCAGTCCTTATGCCAGGAGCAAGCTCAAAACCCGTCTTCACTGCATAGTGCCTTATTGCTTTCCTAAAGGTGACCATGTCAGGAAATAAGGCACCCTTCTCTATTCTTGGGTTCTCAGGATCATGGAGGACCCTTATCTCATTAGGATCTACATCAGTAACCTCTACCTCTGGAGGTATAGCTCCTTCACCAACAACACTATTAGTAGGCATAGATGGATCTGTTTGTGCATTCGAAGATGGATGTGCTAGTGGAATTGTAGTGTAGATATGCTCATCATTTACACCAACATACTCCTCTTCATTATCAAAGATGTCACCCTCTTCTCCGGCAACATCATGGGGTTTGTTAGGCATTTTTGGATGTGGTTGTGGTTCTGGATCAGTAGGTTCTGGTTGTGGTTCTGGATCATTAGGTTCTGGTGGAGTAGGAACATGCTGCATTCCTATATCAGGAAGCATTGGCGGACCAGGCTGCATTCCGAGACCAGGAAGGATGAAGTCTAGTTGTAGATTAGTATATGTAGTAGGAATTAGTGCTAGATTACGGTGATCTGGAATCATACACAGAGGCTCTTCCCACGTAGAAATCCTATCACAATAACAGCGAAAACAGTCTCAATTTGCTAGGCAATACTACCATCCTGATTTGGTCTAAAAAAATGGCAGAAGATGCATAAAAATCTCATAACCATTTAGAACAAGGTGGACATCTAATATTAACAACCCAATTCAGTCTAAACAAACGGCAAATGATACAAAATTCTTCATAATCATTTAGAGCAAGGTGGACATTTAATATTAGCATCTAGCAATATCATGAAGGCATGGATCAGTTCATTACACCCTTTATTCCAGCTCCTCGGAGGAATTGAACCAAACACGGAACCCTCATCACCGCGGCGGTCTTCATAGCTTCCCCGGCCACGTCGGTCTCCATGCTCTTCCGTCGCCGTCGTTCTTCATGGCCTTCCCCGGGCGAGGTCGCCAGCGCCGCCGGCCGCCCGCAGCGCCAGCGCGCCGGGCGCCGGTGGCCTGCGCCGCCGCCGCCCGCGCTAGTCGCCGCGCGCCACAAGGTCGGACCTCGCGCTTCGCCTGCCCGAATCAACGCCATGTCGCCGCCCGCCCTTCGCCTTGGCGGTGGTGGCGCCAGCCGCGCCGCCCGGTCGCGTGCGGCCGGAGTTAGGGTTGGGATTTGGTTTCGATTTGGGAAGGAAGGGGAACGAGGAAACAAGCGCGCGCCACGGTCTCGTCCGCGTCGGGCCGTCCGGGCTTCCTCGTGGTTGGGAAGGGGCATAACCGAAATACTGAAAATATTTACACTGACGGTGGGGCCACTACGTTGACAAACGTATAGAATGGCGTATTTCAAATATGTGTAAAATTTGAGTGGCGTGAGTCCTATTAGCCCGAATAGCGGTTGGCGTGAGTCAAAAAACGTGAAATAACCAATTAACCCAAAATAAAAATAGCGACCAACTTTCAGCCGTAATAGTAAGATATGGCGACCGACCGTCTTATCTTGAGATATAGCGACCGACCGCCCAACGCTATTTTGACATTTTTACCGACCATTGGTCGACGTTTAATTGGGTTGTGGTATAGTGGACACGATTCTTCCTTATTTTCTTAGGTCATATCCGGTAATCTATATTATGGTCCTGGACCTGTGACATTATTCTTTATGCTCTTCTTTGTGGTACTCTCCCTTTTGATGACAAGAATATTCCAAACCCTACAGCAGCCGAGGAGTAGATCTGGATCGCCCCAGCAGACAGGGGGATGCCGCGACGGCGCTTGAGGAGCAAATGATTCAATCGATTTGTGGTTAATTGTTATTTGTTCAAAGGCTATGGATTAAGGATTTGCCTCTTTGTGCTTAATTGATATTGCTGAGAGAGTATGAATATTAATTGGGGTTGTCACTCTGTCCAAACAGTTTTGTCTCGAATCAATATACAAATTGCATATATTTAATTTTGTTGCAACTGTTAAGCCATTGTTCTCCATAGTTTTTGTTGCTTTATTCAGGCAATAGGTACTATTCAGTAATTCCTTTTTCTTTGTAGAACAAAAAAAAACTGTGAAAACCATGATGTAGTGGTCTTGGAAAAAATGGTTGCGCAACGTCATCACAGCCAGTCATTTTGTTTGGTTTTTAGTTTTTGATTGGTAGCAGTGCTGAGAGCCTATGGATTACTGATTTGGGTCATGGATATTAATTAGGGTTGTCACTCTTCAAAACAGCTTTGTTTCAGATCAATATGCAATTGCATATATTTAATTTGGCTCGAACGGTTAAGCTGTTGTTTTCCATATTTTTTGTTGGTTTCTTCAGCTAATAGGTAGTATTCAGTAACTCCATTTTCTCTGTACACATTACTACAAAATTGATTTTACGTGGTGTTCGATTTTATTTTCCGTGGCGGGCATTTGAGAAACCGCCACGGAAAATAGGTGGCCTGACACCCCCTCCGGCCAGAGAAAAAACCGCCACGGTTAATCGATTAACCGTGGCGGACATTGTAAAATAACCGCCACGGTTAATAGGGATTAAGCGTGGCGGGCATTTTAAAATGTCCGCCATGGTTATCGATTAACCGTGGCGGTTTTTGTAATAAGCCCCCACGGAAAATGAGGCCCAACCAGAAGCCCATCTTAACCCAAGTGAGCCCAAGATGAGTGCCATCATATATAAGAAAAACTTAACCCTAACTCACCAACTCCCTTACTTCTCTCTCTCTCTCCCTCACCCCCGACTCCTCTCCTCACCAACGGCGCCCCCTCCCATCGATCCCATCCACCTCCTCCACTCGATCCCGTCCCCATCGATCCCATCCCCCTCCCTCCTCCAAGAACGGCAACGAGGCGGGTTCGGCGGCGCCGGCGCCGCCTGGGGTCGGCGTCGCGGCGGGGCTCGCGCGGCGTCCAGCGGCGCGCGCGGGGCTGCGCGGATCTCGAGCGCGGGGCGTGGAGTCGCGCTGGCGGCGGCGCGGCGGCGCGGCGCCGCCGGGCGTGGCGTCGCGCAGCGGCGGCTCGCGCGGGCGGCGGCGCGGCGGCGGGCAGCGAATATGGCTTGAGCGGCCGGTCGCGCGACGCGAGCGTACGCGGCGCGCAGCGCCTGGGGCGTGGCGTTGCGGCGAAGGGCTGCGCTGGGCGGCTGCTGGGCGCACGCAGGCGGCGACCTGGCGGCGTCGGCGGCCGAAACCCTAAGCGGGCCGGCGGCCGGATCACGGGCCACGACCGGGCCGCCGGCCCGCTTAGGTTTCAGATTCGATTTTTTTTTTTTTTTTTTTTTTATTCATTAACCGTGGCGGGCATTTTGTCCGCCACGAAAATCGCCCATTTTCCGTGACCCTCCGTCCGTGGCGGACAAAATGCCCGCCACGGAAAATGTTTTTGTCCGCCACGGTTAATCGTTTATGTAGTAGTGACAACCCAAAAAATATGCAGTCCATAATGTAGTGGTCTTGGCAAAAAGAATACTTTTATTTTAGTATTATCAAGGAGCAGTAATGATCTGATAGAATATGATTTCCACGTAAAACCTGTGCAACTTGTTGATTGCTTACATAATTCACACCAATATGATATCTGATTACATCTTCGTGTAGCGTAGACTGATGTTTTATGAAATTACTTTGCAACAATTGATAGTACCTATGTCTCTTTGAAGCACTTTAGTGATGTCGTCCTTTCATCAATAATTTTCCCATTTTTGAAGTTCACTAACCTCCTTCCTAATGGTTTTCCCTATCTGTACAGAACCGAGAAGTCATGAAAAGCGACTGCATCACCCTATGCTTCTTTCCTCCGTTGATGGGCACAACTGTCAGACAAGGATTGATGGGCACAGCTGATGAACAAGGATTCTTAGAGAAAAGGAGTATTTAGGCATGAAGATTTTCTTAGCTTAGGTACCTTTGTAACGAGGCCTGTATATATTCTGTATGCATCTTGGTGTATTGATGTTGCAAAGTATCTACGACAACAGTGCATTTGAGCAGATCTTACAATTTCACAGATGATATATTTCATATCATCTATAGAAATTTTAATATAAAACGGTCTGGGTGTCTATGATTTTACATGTCTCTGTTATCAATATAATCAATGACTATGGATATGTATATATTACCTGACAATGTTAGGAAGAACCCAATACAATTTTTCATTTCTTTAGAGCAAATATGTGTGACCACCCTCCTGCCCATGCACTCGGACTCGCTGAATATACGGCGGCGCTACCAGGCAGAAACTCTTCGAATTCTAATAAAATTTTACCTAAGATTCTAATGAATAACTGCGGCAACGCGCGGGGAATTCCCCTAGTTTTATACGTGTCCGGAGGCGTGCTTCGCACACTTGTAATCTGTTAAGAGTCATTGAGTCCACGCCACGAACGTGTGCTGCAGCACGTGGTGATCGACGCGTAAGAACGTCGGGAACCCGGTGTGCGCCGTGGCGTGGGAGATATGCGGAGACGTGTTCCGTGATCTCCAGGTGATCGATATAAATAACAAACTCCCGGTTGGGAGGGGTGCGTTGTTGGGCACCACAAACATTCTCTGTTGCTCGCGCAATTGCTTTCGTTCCAATCTAATTCGCTCGTCATCATCACCACGCCGGTGATCACGTCGCCGTCGCGTTCTGGGCATCCAGGGCATCGCCGGGTTCTAACACAGTTGTAGATCCTGCCCAGATCGGGAGGGAATCGAATTATTTGTGCTGATTGGGACAGGAGGTACGTAACGTAACCGTCCATGGGGTCTTCCCGGTCGGAGAATGCGACGCAGGCGGGTAGGTTTTTTCGCGTGCAAAAGGAGAATAGATAGATTTCAGTTCCTTGGCTCCGATCCTTTATAGAATAGAATAGAATAGATATAGATAGATTTATCCACTTTTCAATACAATCCTTGATAGAGAATTAACATAAATTGCGTGGGTAGAGATCCCTTTAAAATATGAGTGTAAAAGGCTGACATGCGTGACGCCATATATACATGGTCAACGACTAGGCTTGCCAAATCCGTATCGGTCATTCCCAGCCTAGCAGACTTTCTTGCAGAAGCACTTGAAGCCTTTGCACACGCCGCCTTTGGACTTCTCCACATTAACGCAATCAAGGATGCACAGGTCGATGTCGCACCTTGCGCCCTTCAAAAAAGGGGTTTTCCGACAGGCAGATCTTCTCATCCACGACGTCCCTGGCCGTCGCCGTCTCTGCGCACCACACACAAGGCCGGAGGACATGGCAGATACATCAATTCATTCCATAATGTAAACGTACTTGCAAGCTAGGCTTGACAACGTACTGACGACGACGAAGATCACCTGCCGCGACGACGATGACGAGAAGGACGACGAAGAATGGTGCGGCCATGCGGCGAGACAGTGCCATCTCTCTCTCTCCCTCTCTCCTTTTTATTTATCTATGTATGTATATGTACCCAAAAATGCATGAACCACGGGCCAGGTAGCTCTGAATGAATTGTGATAACAGGTGCAGTCAAGGGGTGTAATAATTTATGACGATGGGCTAAAGCTAAGATTAGCCATTGTTTAATTTGGGCATGGTTATTTATAATAAACATAATAACAGCGAGCGGATTACTGGCGGGCGGCACAACATGCATCCCGTGTTCAGGGCTAGCCATTCAACCACAACTATTGCTGGCGCTTCAGAATTAAGCCGTTTGGAGGGAGGGAGCTATTTTCTACCAAACTATATAGTGGTTCATGAACGAACAATCAAAAATTTTGTACCAAACGATGGGGACAAAGAAACATTTCTATTTATGTTTTATCTTTTCTATAAAGTTTTAATTCTATAATATATTTTATGATAGCCAACATTGCCATGGGAGAAAAAACTATCAAACATTCACGAGAACGATGATAGAAACGGTAGAAATCACTTATGTTTTTCATTCGTAAAAATTTGAAAGTTATATTTTTGTGATAACCATGACATCGAAATATAAGTGAATGTTCACAACAATATGCATGATAGTGTATAATTAAGACTAAATAAACACACAGTTTTGATAGAATTTTTCTTCTATTGGAAAGTCGATAAATATTTAGACATAAATATATTATAATTTTCCTTCTATCCATGTGTTGCTATATTTCAAGTAAACAAACAGCAGGTTACCGGTGTCGTTATAGCCGGCTATATGGCTGTATTGAGCGGTACATCGCTATTTGTATCATGTTTATTTTAGCCGTTTTGGCCTGCTATAGCCCGCTATAGCAAGTCTTAACTTCAAGACACCCTGCCATTAAATATCAATATTCATTACATTATATTGCTATTTGGCTTCTGTGGTCTTGGAGGACCCATAAAATCTCTAATTTTAATCTTTGATTAGTTGTAATAGGGAGTAGGAAGGACGACATACAAACATGTTACAAAAATAATACCTACACTTTGTTATCTTTCAATGGACTCTTTTTATTCTCAAAATAATACCTACACTTTGGTTTCTCGACTTCGGTTATCGGATCCTCTCCCACGCCTCTACTTCCAATCTCCATCAACGTCTCCATAGTCCACACGCGCTCCTCTGAATTTTTTGAGGATGAATTCAATGAGGTGTTCTTTGTCGGCGGATCACGCCTGTCGCTGCCGGTGCAATTTATCAACTTCCTCTCTCCACATAATAGGAGTATGTTCAGAGATGCAAAATGGAACAATCAGCTAATCGAAACACTAAAACCCTAGCATTTCGACAAAAAGGAGATCCTAACCCACATCAAGCTGAAAATATACGGCAAAATCTCCATAGAAACCACAACAACTACTTATACCTTAAACATTGAAGCGCTTGTTCAGATGCGGGTTGCTTACCCGGCACCTTCGGGTGACCCTCCTCCACCCCGGGACACTCTCGGCTTGGCGGCCCGATCCCTAGACTGCATAGCCCCATACGCCTTAGTCACCTTCACCTTCACCTTCCCCGATAACCACATGACGATGACGGCGAACCACGGAAGGTGCAGCTCATCACCGGCCGTGTTGTCGCCCTTTGTCCGAACCGTAGCCGCTCCGGGATACGCCATCCATCGGCGGGTTGACCTTCGGGCACTTGCGAGTGCGCACCATCACGCACGGAGGAGGAAGACGCCGGGTACTAGGGCGATGTAGAAGACGGCGTCGCCCGCGGAGGAAGGGGGCCCGGCCCGGCGGCGTGGCGTGCGGGATAGGGCAAATCGCCGACGAAACGAGGCGGTTGAGATGCGACCGGGAGCGATACACCGACCCGGTAGGAGAGGATGAAGGACACGCGCGGGCGGATGAAGGCAGCCCGGCGCAAGCGTCGTGGGGAGGTCAATCGAAGACGAAACGCGGCCGGTGGAGATGCGCAACCCGGCAACGACGCCCTGCGGCGGCGGGAGAGGATCCCCGCGCCCGCACCCAGCGGCGGAGAGGATCCCCGCGGCGAATCAATGAGCCAGCCGGCGGTGCGCATCCCCACGGCGGAGAGGAACCTGTGGCGAGGTCATTCGCGAAGACGCAGCGGTCGGTGGAGACGCCGACCGAACGGCGGACTGTTGAAGGCGACGGCGGTGGAGAGGATCACCTGCCCGGCACCCCACCCGCGGCGGCGCGAGGATTCCCCGGCGGAGACCGGGGGGAGCCCGCGGCGAAGACGGTTTAATGAGGCACCCGCCATGGAAATGGGGATTTGGGGGAGGAAATCGGGGTTATTAAAAGTCCCCCTATCTTCCGCTCCCACGGCAATTGAAGCCTTGGTGGCTTCTTCATAGCTCGACACGTCCCAGTCTTTTTGTTTTTTACTCCTTTGCCGACCATCGGCGAAGGCCCGCGACAACCCACATATCTGCGTTTTTTACCGCCAGGACTAAGCAAACCGCCGGGTCCGGAAAGCGTAAACCGGTCCGGCATGGTAAACCGCCTGATTCACGGACGATTTCAAATTTGAATTCAATTGAATTCAAACGGCCCGCGTAACGGTAAGAATCCGGTTAACCCAGGGCGGTTTGGAATTTATACCGCCCGGTTTGAGCGGTTTACCGAGCGGTTTGAGCGATTTGAACGGTTTTTTCAAAATTCAAAATGTAATTTTTTTTTTTTATAAAATGCTAAAAAATTCCTAAAAATACTTCATGATTTGTAGAATCCAATGATGTCAAAATTACTTAAATTTGAGTGTGTTTAGTATGTTTTTCGACCTTCATGATTTAATGGGCCTTAATGGGCATTTGTGTATTTTTTTTTTTTCTTTTTTTCAAACTTAGATTTGAAATTTTTTATACCAAATCAACTCAATTTGACAAATTTTTATACCATTGGCTTCTATAAATCATGAACTATTTTATAGAATATTTTCAACATTTTTTTCAAATTTTCAAATTTGAATTTGACGGTTTTTTTTACCGCCCGCCGCGGTAACGGACCGGGCGGTAAGTCCGGTTACCGCGGTAAGCCGCGGTTTACCGAGCGGTTAAAAAACGCAGCCCACATCCCAGTCTCCCACAACCCTCCTCATTCAGATGTTCCTCTTCATTCTTCTCTTTCCTTCGGTCCTTCCTCTCTTGACTACCAGGGCGCCGCCAGGCGAACTCGAGCGGAAGGTGTCGACCCCTCCTCCGGGCTACCTTGTCGCGGCCCACCTCATCCCCAGGCGGCACGTCACACCTTCCTCCACTTCGTCGGCCCCGCCATGCCGGTAGCTTCTTTTCCCACTTCCACTTCTCAGATCCGCTTCCGCAGCCTGCTTCACTCTCCTCTCTCCTATGCCTACGCGTATCAGATGCTCTGTGGCAAAGCCCTCATGCAAATTTATACAGAGCCCCTCCTGGTGCCCGTTGGCCAGCGCTCCCACCCCGAAGACGGCGGCGGCGAGCAGATTTCTCCGTGGAAGCGGCTCTGCCCCAGCACCCATCCGCGCCGGTCTCAGCAACAGCACGGCGGCGATGGATTCCTCCATGGGAGGATTCGGCCCAATCGCCTCTTCACAGGGTAGATGTGGCTCCATCAGTCCAATTTCATCTCCATTTGGGTATCATTCAAGTTGGGATCCAGCATGGTAATTTCGAAAAAACTCTTTAATCTACTGTCTAATTCATAAGTGCGAGTATTGCAGTAAGGAGAAATCTCTGTTGTTTTGTTTCAACCTATTCATTTTACCGGAGTAGAATTTTTTTGGATATAGCAGTCATAAATTTTGTTTTGTTTCAACCTGTGCGTTGGTCGCTTGTTCAGAGAAACTGCCAATAGGATTGGCCTATGTTCAGAGAATAGGATTAGTGACGCGTCTGTGCAGCTTTGCTTACTGAATATCCAACCTGTGCATTGGTCGCTTGTTCAGAGAAATAGCTGACTGAATATTTCTGGACACCATAGAGGAACGTCCAGGCGGAGATCATAAAGCCTAGAGGAACGTCCAGGCGGATCCGTCCTTGATGGCAATGGATCCTGTCGCGTCAGCTGCTAATCCAGCTTGCTTCTACTGTCTGCGCTCCGAGACTCTGACGTGAGGCTTCCCTTAGATAAACTGACATCTTCTTCCTTAAGTCTTTTGTTTCATCTTAACTCATTCTTATGCAGCGACTTTAGTTCAATCTCATCTTTATCCTCTACTTCGTATGTGAATGCAGGCAGTGGGTTTCGCATATTGGTGAACCTTGGAATCCTGCGTGTGTTGCTGGTTTTTTGTCTTCCGTAGTGGTTCTGAGTTCTAACCACAGGTTGCAGGTATGCGGTTTTGTCATACTTGATAAATGAGCAACCTGCAGCTGTCTCAGTCATGATTCATATGTAGTCCTTTGTTCTGCCAAAATTGATTCAGCGATCACAACTGCAAATGAAAGTGCAAATCAATACTGTACTGAATTGTTAGTTTTTAGTCGGATCAGTTATGGTCAAGAACTCATTGTTAGCTCTGCCGAACTAAAGTTGAAACGATAGAGACATCATAGTTCACCTCTTGAATACAATTGGTAGGACAACATGAAAATATCAAGCACCAATGGAAAGAGAAATTGTGAGTGCGGTCAATTTTGTTGTCATCGATACACAAATGACAGGCATGTTAGCATAGGATATGGTCAGAGATTGGGTTGTCCTATGTAACTTTTAACTAATGTGTTAATGTTGACAACATTTTGATAAAAATTATTGGCTCTCTCTCGATCCTATCAGTGATAGCTGAATAGATATACACTGCTTGTATAAAAAAAGAAGATTTGTGAGTTATGAAGTTTAAATTCAGTTTACACATAAAGCTACCCGTGCTTATTTTCTTTGGCTGTTTTATTAATTACTTCAATAGTTCTTTCTACTAAACTAGGTGTTCGTAGATATCTTATGATAGAGGAGTTACCTATAATTCAGAATGGGGTTAATGAGTGGACTGCCTGCACAAACTGATTGCAGACTTTGTTTGTTGGGTCCAACTATGGAGGTTCTTCTTTGTTTGCCTGGTTGTTGTTGTTGTGTAAACAAAGTGGAAGAGAGCTCGCCACCAGAAGACAAGCTAAACTGAACTAAACAAAAATGGCATGCATGAAAATAGGTTGTTGATACACTCATTTTCCTGAGCACCATTAATTTCGTAGATAGGCATTTATGCTTTCTTGCTCCTTTTGGTTGCTACCGCTATCTTCCTTACACACTTAGATAAGTTGAAAGTCATTGACCTTACATGTGTATCTGAATTTCCTTGGTTGCTCCCTACATGCATGCTTAGAAAAGTTGAAAGTCGTTGACCTTATGTGCGTGTCTGATTTTCTTGATCCCCTTAATAACTATTTATCTCTATTGTTTACAGTGCAGTCGAAGATATCTAAGATGTCTAATCAACAAAAGGAAGGTCACGGTGCTTTTACCTCTGCCGGTTGTAGTGGAGTGATGTTTTACATGCATATGAAACCTCATTTGCAACCGAAGTTCACCGCTCTTTTAGTTTGTACCATTATATACTATATTGTAGCCGTATACTTGGATCAAAATTCGTATCTAATAGCTGTGTAGTATTGGGTAGTCATGAATTCCAATAGTGAACTTTAACTGATAGATATATCATGTGTGGCTTGATAGGCTATAGCAGTGACAGCATGTAGTGAAAGGTCATGTAATATATATGGCTGAACTGAAACATATCAGGTGATATGATATATTTGCTCTTTTGATATGGTAATATTTGTAATATTTATACTTAGTGTCTTAGCTGTATGTATTGATCCTATATTGTTTTTTCCCTTTAAATCATTGTAGGGCGCCCGAATGGGCGCATGATGTTCTAGTAAAAAATAATATTTACCGGCCGTTCGACGATGTCCGAGGGCCAGCGCGTTGTTGGGCGGGGCCATTTTGGCGATGGGCGTCCGATCGAAGATGCAGAGATCGGACGTTCCAGTTACAGCATTACCGGTAAATTTGTGTTAGAAGCAACCCCGCAATAGTAAAAGTTTCTCCTCAATAAACTGTAAGTCGAGTAGCATGTTCCTCTTTGATTAACCGTAAATGGCTACAATTAAGAAAGTTAATTAACGGTAAATCTCCTATGACTAGGAAGTACAACTCCGGCGTAAGTAGTAATATTAATTTCTTTTGACCTGAGCACTCAAGCAGTACTATTATATATCTCCTAAAACTCCATTAACCGGAGCACTATATTTGGCGTAATCAAGTAGTAATATTTCTTTCTGAACATAAATCAAGTAGTAATAGGAGACTTGTGCCGTGTGCTAGTGCCCTTCGTGGCTTGTGGCGATATGCCGTCCCCTCCCCTCTAACCTCCTCCACTCCACCCACCGCCGGCCCCCTGCCTCCTTCTCCGGCGAGCTCGCCGGCGACGAGGCAGGGGGATCGATCCCCTTCGGCCCTTCCATCCCTGTTCTTCCTTCTTGTAACATCCCCAACCAAATAATGGCTTGTTTCTTCCTTTTCGTTTTTCTTTGCTTCAAGAAAGCTGACGATGGTGGTGGTGGCGGTGAAGAAATCTGTCGCAACGGCGGTGCTTCGCGAGCGGTGGTGACGGGGGAGACTCTTCCACTGCTAGCATGCCAAGGGGAGGGTGCAGCATCTTGCAACTCCGACGCTATCAGCGCCGGCACCAACATCTCCGACCTCGACGCTGTGCTTGCTCTCCTCTCCGGCCCGGTCCTCGTCGAGCCTCCACAGCCAAGGGTACGTCACCAACACGGCGGCGCTGAGCACGTCCTCCAGGTCGCGCTCTGCAAGATGGCGGAGTCCGGTGCCCTCGCCGGATACGACGTGAAGATGGAGGTCTGCCCAGGTCTCGCCACTGACGCCATGGGAGGCACCAACGACGGTCACACGACGAACCGCGCCGTCCACAGCGCCGATCTCCGCCGCGAGCACGAGGATCTCACCCACCGCATGCGGGGACTCCAGGTCGCGCTTTGCAAGATGGCGGAGTCCGGTGCCTCCAAGTCCCATCTCCGCCGCTCAGTTGCAGTCGTCGCCGTGATCCCGTCCGCTTCTGCGGGCGATGGGAGTGCGGGCTTGGCGGATTTCTCGCTCGCCGAAGATGCCCAGGAGTCCGCCGCGGCCTGGGTCGCTGCGTGCCTCTGCATCGGTGGTGGGCCCTCCAGCGACCTTTTCCCATTTGGTGTCCGACGCCAACCGCCCCACCGACGCCGCCGGCGAGCCACGCAGATCCAGATCTTCGGAAAGCACAGGGAGATTTTTTCGGTGCAACATTGTCCAACATGGTGGGGCCCACATTCTGCAGTGTGGGGTCCGCTGACGCTACGTGGGGTGCATGCGTTCACCGTTTACCTCTCTGCCTCCTTCAAGTCGACGCGTGCCTGGTGTGGTGTTCTGATGGTGGCCATCCATATCCCAGTCATCGAAGCTTACCTTGGAATCCATCCTTTTTCTTTTTTCTTTTCCTTTTTCCTTTTATTTTATCTCTTTACCGTAGCAGCCTTTAAGCCAGCACTAGTCCACTCAGGAGTTACATCAACTGGTGGTGAACCGACGATCTCGCCTCCACCTGGGATTCGACATCGGGTCTTGTCTGTACCGCGGCGACGAGTTTTCTACACATACGCGGTCGCTTGGTGTGGTTTACATCTACGACTCGGTCGTCCCTTTTTTTCAACCGACGCATGGCGCGGTCTTTCCATCCGGCTGTCCTCGCCTCGGCGACACATCGCCTTCGCCCGGCTAGTTCGTCTACGTCATCATTTGTTGTAATGTCGGTCGGTGGACCAACTTGTACTACTGATCTTCCCTAAAAAGACTGTTTTTGTAATATGGTCGCTTAATCTATAAAACCGTTAGTTGTCAAAAAAAAAAAATCAAGTAGTAATATATTACCAGCTGGGTTTGGGTTGGGTTGAATTCATCCATTTGTCAAAGTTGAAGGAAAAACTAATAGAACCAAAACTTGGAAATTTCCCCTGAACCTCTGAAAACATTCATAGGAAAAGAGATAAACAGTCACTAGTATACAAGCAACTGTATGCAAGAAAATATAACCAATCAGCAAGACTTAGCATTTTCTTGTCATAGCAGTATATGCAAAGAGTATGTTTGGTTAAGTTGTGGCTTTTAAAAAAGCAGCTGTGAGCTGTGGCTTTCTGAAAAGTAGCTTTAGCTATTGTGGGAAGTTTGGAAGTCCGTTTGGTTAAGCTGCTATGGCTTTTGGAAAAGCTACTATCACCTTCTCTCACTTGTGAGCGGACCACACTGTCGGCTTTAGAACATCCATCTTCTCCCTCACGAGGCGCTCACCCAAATCTTGTTGGAGGAGGAGCCCGCCATGGCTGCCATACTCGCGGGGGCGGGGAGATGGGAGGGGCGGCTTTGGCGTGCTCACGGCGATGGGTAGAGTCGTGCGTGTCACGGGGGAAGGAGGGAGCTCGCCGGGGAGGCACGGTGTCCAGCCTCTTCGGCTTGCCATGGCGGCGTTGGAGGGATCCCGCGGCCCGGAGGGCACGGCTTGGGAACCTAAGCGGACCTCGCCCATAGGGAGGTGGTGCCCACGCCATGCCGCCACGCTTCGCCTCCATGGCTGCGGTGGGCGCCACCGAATCCTGAGCTAGGTGCAGGCGGGGAGGAGAGGGCCGGCGGGGTCTCCGGACGGACGGAGGGGAGGAGGCCAAGCCGCCATCCAAGAGCTCGTCGGCCTAGTAGAGGGTCCGGGGAAGAAGGGCGAGCGGCAACGCCGTGGTGCTCCGTGCGAGGAGAGGAGAGGAGAGAAATTGTGACTCGAAAAAAAAAGAATGAAGCCGCGCGGAGTCCTGCTCAACGGATCTGAGGCCTCAACGGCGGAGGGAGCATGCGGCCGCCGGAGGAGGGCGGGCGGAGGGAGAAGCGGTCGATGAGGGCGGCGGGGAGTAGCGTCGCGGACTTCTTTTCCTTCGGAGGGCGAGCGTGAGGAAGAAGGAAAGAACGAATCGGTGATGCGTGTGTAACCGATGGCGGTGGGTAATTTTGGGGAGCAAAAAGCGGGTAAAAGGTGTCCCGACTGCTTTGAAAATGAACTATGTAAAAATTGTTTTTGACTTTGGCTTTGAGGGCGGCCAACCCCTTTCGTTGGACTTCTAGCTTTTGGGGGCAAAAGCCACAACCAAAAGCCCAACCAAAAGCACCCTTACTGTAATACTACCACAAGTAAAAACTACCAGTAGCACTAGTTATACTACTAATATTACTGCTTTGGCCAGTACTACTGGGGTTAGTTGACCACGAAGATTTTAAGAATTTCATTAGAAAAATATTGTATGGAGATTGGCATAACAAGTTTGAGCAACGGTGCAATGCTATGATTTTTAATTTTAAACTATATAAAGTTGTGGTATCCAAATACATACTCCATCCAAAGCCAAAATATTTATAGAAACAAATCTTATGTGTTTTCTAAATAAAAACTACAAAACTATTTTTTGCGCATATGCAGACATTGAATGAATGGAACAATAAAATACTTATTTCACAACCAAATCGATCGCCTGAAGTCACTGACTTGTGGGCCCAGAAGCCAGAGCGCCCACTCTCATCACATTCACTCCCTGTCCGTCTGTCCCCTGAAAAAAAATCTTATCCCCTCCTCCCTCGCCAACCCTGACTATGGCGCGGCGGCGAGCCCCCGTGCAATCCGTCGCCGGCGCGCGGCCTGCTAAGCAACCAACCTGCCCTCTCCGTGCTCCCCTCCCTCTCCCGCTCGTGAATCCACCCCGCGCCTCCTCATGGCCCCGCCGGCATACACCGCCTCCCCCTGCGCGGGGTCTGCTCTCTTCTCCAACTCCCGAGCGCCGCCACTGCCTCCGCCGCGTCTGTGTCTTCTCCTTCACCAGCGAGGCCCTGTGGCGCCGTCGTCCGTGGGGAGGTACGGCGGGCGCGTAGCCCCGTCGCAGGAGAGGCGCCGCGCCGCTCCGCCGCAGGAGAAGCGCCGCCCCTCGGAGTCGTCGTCGTCTCGGACCCAGACCCCCGAGCGGAAGCGGCACTGGAAGGCGGGGGAGTTCCCGGGGACCGCTCCTACCGATGGAACTGGCGGCGGACGGCTCCCCGTGCAGGGGAAGCAACATTCGAAGGCCGCCTAGTTTCCTGGGACAGACGGCGGCACTAGAAGGTCTGGCAGTTCCCCTTGTTACATTTGATTTCCCCTTGTTTGCATTGCCCCATTGTCCCCAAAATTCCATAATTCCTCTGTATTGGTAGTCAGATTCAATTGTTTGTTTGAGGAAAGGAAATCATTGCAATCTTGTTACTGACACTAACAACGACTAACAACGAATTGGTACTGGCAGGTCTTTGAGATGCTCAAGGAGCAGCCGTTCTACCATCCCAAAGAGGGCACCTACATGAAGCTCATTGTGCTGCTCGCCGATCAGGGCAGCCCTCCCGGCGCACCAGCTCTTCGACGAGATGCTGCAACAAGGATGCCAGCCCACACCTGAGCTTTACACCGCCTTAGTTGGGGCCTACTTCCAGCAGCAGCCTACTGGATGAGGCGCTCCAGCTCCTCAATGACATGAAGGGCTCACCATTATACCAGCCTGATGTCTACACCTACAGCACCAACATCAAGGCCTGTGTTAATGCTATGAGATTTGACCTCATTGATGTTATGTACAAGACATGGCTGAGTGCTCTATAGCGCCCAACACGGTCATGCAGAATATTGTCCTCAGTGGCTATGAAAGGCTGGACGGTTGGATGACATGGAGAAGGTGCTCTCTGACATTCTGTGCCCAATATCTTTCAGATTAATATTTGGTATACCTTTTCATGATCTTTTCAGAAATTTATTGCTATGACTTCTAGTACATTGCACATGTGTGAAACTTGTAATATTTGTGTACAGAAGGGTAGGCACTAAGTTTTCTCTAGCAGCCTTAATGTATAGCGATGTGCATTTCACCAAACAATATGTTAAGGCAGTGGATTAAATTTTATTTGTCAGATTCTACAGTCTACAGGAGCTATGTTGCATTTTTTTAATGAGTATATAGTAGAGTATTGCCAACCCTAGCCAAGTGATAGATCTTATGGTTAAGATCATGGATTAAGGCTCCTCTTCTCTTATGAATAAACATGATGCCTTATCTGAACTGCTAGAGCTATTGGTGCTGGTTTTTGCATAATCACTTTTATAGTACTAAATATTGTAGATCAAAATGATTTTTTAACACCTCTTGAAATAAAAAAACTAATGTACTTCCTTTCCAAGCACTTAAATCCACATGATGCAAAAGGAGCTTGTAATGCAACTCTTGGATCAATGGTACAAAATTTTTCTTTCCGCAGTTCACCTATTGATATATATACTGCCATCTTTTGTCCATATAGAAACATAGAGTGCTTTTGAGCATCCTTCTAGTATCATCTTTCCTGATGCAGAGACAAGAATATATATATCTTTAACAAACCAGGAGGACAAACAGTTCAGAAAAGAATCAAGCATCCACAGTTAAATCAATTCATTTTAGTTATCTAATATATGTCCATTGGATTTGGAATTATATAGAAATGAGTTTATCACTTTTAGAACTATATTCCTTTTTTAAATGAAAAGATCATGCTGATTTTATCTGCTCCAAAAAACCGCACATCTTTTTGGAGGAAAAATAATAATTGAAATCAGTGTTGAAGAGGGATGAACATATATAGAACACCCAAAGGTCATCTGGATTTAGTTTGAGAAAATACACAGAGCAAGAACATTCCTCAGAATTTCTGAAAAATGGATTTTTAGAATTATTAAGTGATTTTCAGGAACTATGAAATGTCCATGGACGACTGTGGATAACAAGTGGGGCCTGGGCCAATGTCAAGGTCACTGGGCTTGTGGAACAAAAGGGTAAAGTCAGCCTACCCCAACTAGCTTGGGACTAAAGGCTATGTTGTTGTTGTTGTTGTATGGGTCAGGACCATATCCCCCTTAGGCTGGTGATCTTCAGGGGCTTGGGCCAAACCTATAACAGCCTAGCCGGGTTTGGCTGAAAACATGGCCCCCTGAGCCTCTGTTTTTGAAATGCCCGATAGGTTGAACTTAAAATGGAAAGTAAACACAACTTTTTTTTTTTTTAAAAAAAGGGAAAACAGATTACGAGGATGCTCTACGGACTAAAAACAACGGCAAGCGCTTCATCATCGATGATATGAGCGCTATCTCGCTAGTGATCACTTACAATTTATATATGATGACACAGGTTGCAAGACATTTAACATTTTGACTCGGTATGCCCCATCTAAACATTCTACCTTACACTTTTCCCATGCCATTATAACTTGGTGTGAGAAAGGTAGGATGCTCATAATGCGATCGGTGTATTCTCCAAATGTTGTGTGTGATACAAATAGAGGTCTTTGAGGCCTTTGCTGGCCATTGGTGCTTGGTCACCATGCCTACAATCAATGGGAGGCTCCCAAGCACCAAGACAGGGTACTCACACACTAAACATAGGTAGTCTACACACAAACATAGGTAGTCTAACATAGCCCGCGATCGTGGCGGCAAACAAATACCTAACGGTCGGGCGGAGAACAATGGAGATATATCCCCCGCGGTAACGCAGGCGTGCAAGCTTTATTTGGAGACTCATGCGGATGATGATAACCCTTTAGCGCCCGAAATAGCCGAGGTCGAGGTGGGCGTGGTCGGCCGTGGAGGAAGCGGGTCCAAAGCGTCGTCGAGGTACTCGAGTAAAACTTCAGCAACTTCTGCCGAGGACAGCGGCGAGATAGTAGCGCGGACGGCGATGGTAGGCCGGTGCGATTTGCGACTTAGGTCATGCTCGCGGGGACAAGGGTGGCGGCGGCGCGGATTCGCGACAAAAGTCGCCTTCAGGCGAGGGGTGGCGACCGTCTTCCTTCGAGGAAGATCCGCGGCGTTGTCGCGTGAGGGCGGCTTCAGGCGCGGTGGATTGTGCGCACCAGCGAGGGCCGTCGGGAGTGGCGCCACCGAGCGAGCGGTGACACGATCAAGGGAGGCTTGACCACGGCGTAGTTGCTGCGGCCTAGATGGTGCAGCAACTTATCGTCTTTCCGGAGTGTCGGCGATGAGCGGCGGCGTGCAACCCGATCTACGGCCGGAAAAAAATAACACGGTTGGAGGTGGCGACCTCTCGTACAAAGGGCGATGGGGGGCGGGCCACCTGCCACTGCGACCTAGCGGCGTGTCGGTAGGCGGTGCTTGGCGCGTCCAGATCTGCTTCGATGTGGCACCTCCCCCGGCGCCGCACGCGCGGTCGCTTGGCCATGGTGGCGTCGTCGGGAGGGCTCGCCCCGGGGCGGCTCTGAGGCGCGAAAGAAAACGGGAAAGCTTCGATCGCGGTGGCGGGGATGGCGGCGTGGAGGCGGAGGGCCAAAGCGGGGGCCATGCATGGGCCCGGCGAAGCGCGACCATGGCGGCGGGAAGAGGTGCGCTCTTCGCGCCGGTTGGCGGCGATGGCGGCGCGAGATCCGGGGATCCTTGGGCGCATCCTAGGAAGAGCGGCCCCGACGGAGATGGATCTCCTCGGGGGCGGCTTGGCTGGCAAATGAAGCCTAGGTTAGGTCGATCGTAACCCTGCGAAACCATGTGAGAAAGGTAGGATGTTCATAATGCGGTCGGTGTATTCTCCAAATGTTGTGTGTGATACAAATAGAGGTGTTGAGGCACTCTGGCCATTGGTGCTGGTCACCATGCCTACAATCAATGGGAGGCTCCCAAGCACCAAGGACAGGGTACTCACACACTAAACATAGGTAGTCTACACACTAAACATAGGTAGTCTAACACACCCCTTGTCGTAGCGGCGGCAACACGAACGGTCGGCGGAGAACAAAGGGGGAAGCACTGCTTGTTTTTGTGGTGCGCTTCCACTTTCTGTAGAAGATTTCAGCTCTGAATCTCACAAGCATAAATGTAGCTATAATAGGGTGGTATTGGAGACCTCCACGCCGGGGCTTCGAATCTCCCGGGAAGCTTTGCGTCTCCTAAGTCACGTCATGCAAGGTGATCTTGGGAACGATGATGATCCCGCGCGTGAAGAGTGCCGATAATCCGAGGTAAGCAACCCACCCGCCGGACCTCCCGTGTATCCTCCCAAAATACATTGGTTTGTTGCAGTTCTGCGGGTCATATGGATGCTCACCAAAATTGGAGACATGTCTGCGAAGGCTGCGACCTCGGGAAGGTCGCAAACTTGCCCCAAAATGGGACATTTGAAGGCTGTCCCTCGGCATGCGGCGGCGGCGTTGGCGATGATCATGCTACCGTGGCCAAGTTGGTGAGCTGCCGGGTGTGACATGGGGTTCAAGCGCTCCCGAGCGCTAGCGTCTGAAGAAATACCGATGCGCCTCATGTGAGAGGCTTGAGTTAGAGGCCGTGTTGTCCCAAGATTGGCGCATCTTGTCGGACCGGCTTGTAAGTATGATCTTGCTACCCTACGGGCATCCGGTGTTTAGATGCGAGTACGGCACATTCCATACATCTTCTTCGTGATCCCCACTTACCTCCACAACAAGAAGCAATTTCCTTGTTGTCCCATCTTTGTTGGAAGAATAATTTGGCGTGCCACAATCTTCTTTGTCTCATTTCACATAATCCTTCTCACGAAATTTGCTAACCCATCATATGCAAAGTCATGGTCCGTCAAGAACACAATTTACGAAAAATGACCACTTACTCTTTCATCCTTGCGGACATGGGCGACTAGGGTGCTCTTCCGACCACGAAGGGACGGAGAATCGGCGACACCTCGGTTCTTCGACACCGAGGATCTTTGTGTGCGAGGAAGTCAATGACATCTTTGTGCTTCCATCTGGCGACCAAACATGCGGTGGCCGGGAGGGAGATACATCTTTGTAAAGGCTGGCGGTCAATCGACGACGGTTGTTGTTCGCCAAAAGAAGGGAGTACTCGCATCGGCGATCATGGCGCTCAAGCGGTCAAGCACCTCTGCATTTCTTACGAAATGTAGAAAGATGAGACTACCAGGCCACGCCGCGGCCTCAGCGTGGCCACGGTAACTAAAAAATTTTTGGGCCATTCGATTTGAAGATCGACGGTGCAGCTGTCACCACCCATGCCGAATATATACGGGCCGCATCCCTCCAACCCTAGCTCTTTGCACTCACCCCTCTCCATCCTCTCGGCGGCGGCTAGGGCCGGCCTCGAGCACGCGCTGCCGGGCGAAGCCCCGGCGCAGCCCTCTCTCCCTCCTCCCTCTCCTCCCTCACTCTCGGCACGGCGACCCCACCTTTCCTCATGGCGAGCAAGCCCGGCGCAGTGGCTCAGGCGAGAGCAAGCCAGGTGCGGCGGCGCGGGGGCCCCGGCGCGGTGGCCCGACGGGCGCGCACCCCTCCGCGCGGAGGCCCGCGACGGCCCGGTCCAGCAGGCACACACACCGGGCGTGGAGGCCTGACCGGCCCGCGGCGCGTCCAGCAGCGCGCTGTGTGACGGCCTGAGGGAGTGCGGGCGTGGATTTGCGGCGGCGCGGTCCCAGCAGGCACGCCCCGGCGTGGCCTGGGCTGGGCGGCCGTTCGCGGTGGCGCGATGGACCCGGCGCGTCGGACAGGCAAGCGCGCACCCCAGCGTTGCTGTGTGACGGCACAGAGGGAGTGCGGGCCTTGACATGGTGTTGCGGCGAGCTCCAGCACGAGTGGATCCGGCACGGCGTGGTGGCCCCAGGCGTGGATACAGAGAGGAAGCGGGTACCGCCGTCTCGGCTCCCGTTCCATTCATCCAGCTTTGCGAGGTGAGAGCAGGCATCCCTTTCCGCGTTCCTCCGTGTATGATAAGGTCAAATTACTTGGATAATGCTTTAGTTGTCTTTACCATATTTTTGTTATGTGTGATAAGGTGAAATTACTTGGCTAGTGCTTTAGTTCTTAACATATTCTTGATGCCTTGGTTAGCTTTGAAAAGAGAGCTGCTATGCACAGGTTAGTAAAAAACCTCTGATTATACATGGAAAAAAATAGTTACCTCTTGTCCTTCTTAATGGATCTCTACCACTGCCTTTTATAGCATGGGGCTAAAGCAAAATCAGGTTCCATATTATGGAAACCGATTGGTGGTAGATGATTTCCCATCAGCAAAGTGACAATCCTGAAACGGAAGATGTGTGCTTCTCTCCGTTGATTGCATTTACATGTGTTGGATAGCTACTAATATATGCTCTGTAGGTAGAATATTTGGGAAATTGCCTTCAAGATGTTTGAGGAATGCCTGTTGCATCCTTTTTTTACATAGGCTGGGCACCTGCTATGGAACAGCAGCGTTGCCAAGCAGCCGACCCATGACAAGGTTAGGACCTGTGCTAGCTGTTCTCTTGCGCTTTGGCGTTTCTTGGAGGTTTTGGTTTGATCGGATATTGCTTCCATTATTCAGGAAACTTCTCACCTGCTTGGAGAACAAATGGCAATCTGAATGTCAACCAATCAAAACTGATACAGCACCTGGACTTGATCAACAAAAGAATCAGTCGGTGATGCCACCGTTGATATCGACATGGAACTCTACAAGCCATCGACATTGTATTTGCACTTCTGATTGTGCTCTTGCTCACAAAGGTATGGGTTCACAGAGAAAATAACGTGTTCATTGTCTGACAATGCTTGTTCCTTTTTTTGGTAAATAATCTCAAATCATTAATTCTGAACTCTCGGATGATATCTCGAATGTGCAGATGTTTTATCTATAATGTTCTTATAATTGCAAAACTGAATAAATTAGAGTAGAAACCTGTAAGGATCAGTATGATAGTTGTGCTGTTTAATCTAATGACAGTGTTCTAAGTTCTCATAACTATCTTTACCTATTATGATTCACATAGCAACTCATCTTTGTAGTACTACCCAGTATAATTGTATGGAGTTTTAAAATGTCTCTCTGTTTAACTAAGTTAGTTCGTACAGATAGTAATAATTTTCTCATATGATGCTGGACCTTGACTTTTATCATGTGCTGCATACCATCACTCAGCATGTGAAATATTTGTTCTTTTGTCAATATATGCTCCAAAATGAAATGATACAACTGTGACTGATGGTTTGGATGACACTAAAATCAATTAGTAGGTCTGTGATTCTTGAGTAATTGTTGTAACGAATTTGATACCATATCAAATACTACTCTTAATGGTTTTGTTGCCTGCAGTACATATACCATTGTGTTTCAGGATATGTTCCATAAAACACTCTAGATTGAGCTCTTCTCCTTTTAACCTGATCATGTCTTTTGACCTTATAAGTGATTTCAATTGTGCATTAACAATTTGCTTTATGAAGGAGTTGTTGTCTTTACCTATGTCTTTAGTAAAAGCTACTTTTTCTTTCACTCTGCTTTATTACAGTTTTGACTACGCATTTTAGCTGCAGTCCTGTATCCAATGTGTTTCCACTTATAGTAGCAGCCACAAAGAAACTTATGTTTACATCCGCCATAACAACTCAGAGCATTAGCAGAATAACAGATTGCCTATATGAGTTTTACAGTTCCAGGATGTCGATTTAGTATTAGGTATAATTACTAAAGTGTACATTCAATTTGGCTGCCTGGCAGCGGAAGTAATGCATTCGGAGTTAATGGAATTTCCGCCTCAAAGTACCCATTTTCTGTTCATTTGGAGTTAATGGAATTTTCACCTCACAGTACCCAATTTCTTATGCTTAATTTAATTCCAGGAGCAAAGGAAGGGGCGACACAGGATGGTCATGTGCTTCTGCATTACAAGTGAGTAAAGTAAGACCAAATGCTCCGTTTGTTCAAATCTTTAATATCATCCCTCATCTTTTCTTGCAATTCCAGTTTGATTATTCCAATATTCCGTTATTACTAGGGTCCTCACTCCTGAATGGAAAAAAAAAATAATTTTAGTTTGAAGCGATCATCATTTCAGGATTTATGCAGTTAGAACTTGCTCTTTTAGTAAAAGAATGATTAGCAATACATATCCATACACTACATACAAGGGATGATAAAAAATTAAAACATGGTGTGTAATGATTTCTTCAGACTCTATTATTATCAAGCAAAAACATGTAGTGACTTTATAGTCCCAGTGGATAGAGAGCTAGCTCAGTAGTGGTCGACAGCTGCCTTGTTTGTTTAGCTTCTTAACAATTTTTATCCCTAAAATAATGGTGTGCAGTTCTGTATTTTCAAGAAACTAAAGGCAAAGGGTGTTCTAATCTGTTATGCTCAGTAATAGATTTACCTACCATGGCAGCTATAAATGGCCTTCTTTTTCTGTCACAACGTAATCACTCCTAGAGCGTTTCTTCCCAGGGCCATTGTACCAGTGACCAGGTTGCGGATGACGGCGAGGACACGTTGGATTTGAGCTCCCATTTTAAAAAGAATATTCATTTGACTGTATTTTGCCCATCTTGTATATGAGTACCCCAGTTACTTAAACTTGGCAGCTAAATAATAGTAGATTGCCATATTTTTATGATGGCCTGAGCCTTCAAATTTTGATTGCTTACTGAGAGTGAAGAAAAGCCAAATTCGTTCATTCATTTTCCGCAGACCTCGCGCTGCTGTTGTTAGGATTTGGTTATAAGCGTCGTTAAGTCGAGTCTCACAAAACATTTGTATGTCTATGCAGATATTTATACAGATTCCTTGACACCTGAAACGGCAATGAAACTTAAGACTGATTGCAGCAGCAACTTCTACTGATCGTTCTTGTATCGATGTCCAAGTCCAGCGAAGGCTCCAGTCCACTCACCCTTACCCTAAAACCATCTGTACAGTGTAATCTCATATGACCATTTGAATTGGCTTTAGTGAATGGACTGCAATTGGAAAGCTACTATCAAATCTGATTCAGTACCAGCCATGGGCTTCATTGTCAGAGATTCAAAAGCTTTCTGTGCTAAGAGGGATATGATTCGCACCCTAGAGATAGTTAAGTCTAATTCTTCGGTTCTTTTAACTCCATATGTACCGGTCCAGTGGAATATTGACTACCTGTTGCAATTATCTCCCACACCATGCCTCAGCCTCTAATTGTTTGTATGATGGTGCAGGTCATCTATTTTTGTTCTATGACAGCAACTCCTCTGTGCTACTTCTTCTCACCTTATCCTGCCTTTTATAAAACACAATGGTTTCGAGTATGCAAAATTTATCTTTGGCTGAACTAACCCATTAACTTCAATAATACAATGGGCCCATCCACCGGCCATAAGCGGCAACGCCGCCGTTTTTTCTAGTGTGTACTATTTGGACACCTCATATCCAGGATTAGAAATCCAATTTATGTACTCTATGCCTCAGGGAACATACATCTAATGTTTTAACACGTCGCATCAGTTTTAGAAATTGAGTCTTCTATTTAGCGTGTGTTTCCTTTGTTGGGCTAACTGCGGACTGAGTAATGGTAACAAATATGTCTATTCCATTAACCAGATGGAACCTGTAATATTCATTCATTCTCAACCTTACTCAATTTTGTAGATAGAATTGTGGCCATTACTCGCATAGCGTATGGGCGCGCCATATGTTAAATTGTCGGCGCCATATGTTATCTAATTAGTAAGGGTTGCATCATTGTCAATCATTCATTTTTCTACTAAATTGGTGCGAGGTCATTGGATCTCTTGCCTTTGCACTTTCGCCGCCGAGTCTTGACTGCGGAGACCCACTCGAGCTAATTGATAACACTACGAACTAATTGCCGGCAAGCCACATGCCCCATCGGTTCTCTGCGGGAGAGCTATCCAGGTCCTTGGTGAAGATCCAATCTTGGACAACGCAATGCTTCCCAAACAAAAGCGGACTTCGGACGTGAACGGATGCCTAACGATCGTTGAAAAGCGTTGCTTATTTACGCTTTTCTTTTGTTGCCATTTTTTGTAGCGGTTTGTGTGTTTCTTTCTTTTGTTTCTATACCACAGAGAAATGGTTGTAGGCCAAGCAATTGTGTAGTTGCGTCCATGCAATTGTTATCTTTTCGTTCTTTTAGACTACAACTAAAAGTATTGTATTTCCTATGAAAGATGTCTTATCTATGTGTTTCAAACATAAAACACCGTTGTGTATATGTGCTTTTCATAACACACATTATGTGTTGTTGTGTTAGACAATTAAGACGTTAAGACCTGCTGCGGCGCGGCGGATCTCATGTGCGCGAACGCGCGCGCTATGGACTAGTCTCTATACTGTTTGTTGCACTGGAAAAACAGAGATGTTTTACAGAACCTACTTCGGAGAAATCAGAAGCCACAGGCCGGCGGCGATGATTCACGGTGATCTGGCCATTGCTGGACGACGCCTCCTCTTGGTGAAGATGACTCGTCTGGCTTCTGAAGGTGTCGAGGGCGTAGTAGCCACGGTGCATGGTGTCCGTCAGCACGTCCAGCTGCCAGAGCATGGCTTGGTTCGTGATGGGCTGCCGCCACATGGCCTCGTCGATGATGACCTGCACCCGGAGCAGGACCCTCCGGAGGTCCACGTCCTGCGGCGCTGGTGGCTTGGCACGCCTGCTGACGAAGAAATCTATAGATCTAGAGGCTAGGTCACCTAGGATAGCAGAAAGGAAAATCTCCAATAGCGAAACCATCTTTCTGAATTTTTGTGTGTGTTCTATGTTTGAATGTGATAGCAACTTACTGAACTCAAAGGAGAGCACAGGCATATATATAGAACTGGAACAACTAATAAGCTGACACTGGCGGTAGTGAGTACTCCACTCCATTGATCTATCTATCTATAACTCTTATAAAGATAAACCCCACTAGATGATTTCTCTCTACATGCAAGGTGCCCACCTCATTCCCCACTAGGCGAACCCACTATATCCTCCACTTAGTTCCTTTAATGCATCAAACCACTTCTATGAGGAAACTCTCATATTCATCCAACTCCTCTATTCTATTTCTATAATGAAGCTAGCATCTAATCAAATTCATTCGTACTTTCTCTTGCATACCCAGCTTATGTGGGGATTCTTTTCTAGTATATTATATTTATAAAATATGTTTGACAAGTCTTGCACATTTTACTGTTTTGTTATTATATATGCTTATTATATATGGTTTCCACGTGATCTATTTTTTGATCCTGACACGCACAGCTGCATGACATCGGGGTGATGAGTACACTGCAAGTTCAGTTTACCGGGCTTCCCTTCCATGGCGAGGTGCGTGCATGCAACATTTCTGAATTCTGAAGGGCTGCTGAGTGCTCACCGACAGACTCGTCAAGCACGGCAATGCAATTCTGGTCGTCGAGACAGCAACAGTGCCTCTGCTGGTGGTTGCGACTTGCTATTGCGATGCTCAAAAGCAAAAAATGCTATAGTGGATTCTGTTTATGTACGTATATGTATCTAATAATTATGTACGTATATGCTGGTGGTGAGCCTGGTATAGTTGTATATGTACGTATCACCTATTGCTCTAGCTCACCACATATCAACTGAGCCGTGTCATGACTAGACACCTTCCTTGGCTTACCACCTGTTCACACGTACACTTTGCTTGCTTTCCCCATTGTTTCAAGACTATATGCCGGGCTTTAGCCGATTCTGCCTCCTTCAAGATTTTGCCGACTAGGCATCTCTTCGGCAACAGCGATGTATATTACTATGTTTGCTCCAATATTCCTCAAGTCATCAGCTATCTCTCAACACTTTGCTTGCTTTCCCCATCTCATATATTCAGATCAGGTCAGAAATACATAAAATTACTGCATGAGATGCTAGACAAAACATCTGAAGATGTCTAGATTGAATGTGATGAATAAGTTATTTTGATTTTGGCTTGCTCGGGTGAACATATCATTCATGTGCAGGCGTTAGTCGTCTCCATTTTTGACTATTACCTGCATTAAAATTTTGGTTTTGATTTTCTTGGTCAATCGCATTGATTTTCAGGAACTATCAACTATGATATGTCCACGGCCCAAAGTGGGTCCTGGCCCAATGTCAAGTCAAGGTCACTGGGCTTAGGCTTCTCTTCGGGCTTAGAGTGAAACTTGACTTCCTACGGCCTAGTCCATTGTAGCCGAGGACAAGTGAGCTTGCCAATGGGGCTATATTGACTAAGGCCTTGTTTAGTTGGGTAAAAAACTTGCCAAAAATTTGTTTGAACTCGCAGAAGCACTCTGTAGTATTTTCGTTTGTATTTGGTAAACATTGTCCAATCATGGACTAACTAGGCTCAAAAGATTCGTCTCGTGATGTACAAATGTAACTGTGTAATTAGTTATTTTTTTTACCTACATTTACTACTCGAACATATGTCTTTTGGTGTATTTAATGTGATATGATGGGAGAGAGTCTAAAAACTTGAAATTTGGGTTAAAAAACTTGCCAACTAAACGAGGCCTAACTAAGCTCTGCAATCCGGCCATGCTCACTTTTCCTAACTGAAAACGTGTTGGTCAGCAGGGTTGGACTGAAAAGGGAAAGAAAACACTGAAAACGGAAGCGCGCTGCTGTAAAAAGATTTCAGCTCTCCTGAATCTCACAAGTGTGACTATATGAGTTGAGTGATTCTAATAGTCGTTTGTATCAGGTGTATGTTGGATGTATATATGGAACTAAATATTTGGATTCAGTGATTTTTGACTGTAGTAATGTGCAATCATTTATGCTCTCATTGAGCGTGGAAATTTTAATGATTCCTTTAGTTTTTCTACAAAAATGAACTGAATTCTTTGGATTTTCTATATAGTTTTTTGAGAATTTTTTAAGGGTGTCAATTACAGTTGTGTGCAATATATGCAATACCAATTAAGATCACGGGATCACGGATCCAACGTCACGAGGTTTTTTTTCACTTAAACCCTCTCACCGGATACACACGGGTTAGATTTAAACCCCTGCGGTGGAGGGGTTTAAGTGAAAAAAACACCGCAGACGTTGGATCCGGATCTTGTGGTCTTAATTGGTATTGCATATGTTACACTCGCTTTAATTATGCGAGATATGTTTTTTTTTTAATACATAGTTTAGTCACTTTTAGTCTCTAAAATACCAAACACCCCGACTAAAACGTGAGTAATATATTCCCCTTTAGTCCCAAGAGGTGAGTTGAACTTTAGAGGATGACAAATGAACCAAACACCTCTAGCATAAGCGAAGGTGTTTGGGGTGCAACGGTGGCACGTAATTCCGTAAACATTTCCTATGGAACAAATAAGGTTTGAGTTACAGCTCAATGACAAGTGGGCCCAAGACCCAACAGAATTTCCCCTAATAACCATTGTCGTCCCTTGAATTCACTGACCTGTGGGCCCAGAAAACAGAGGATCCCGTCACCCCTGCTTCTCCGGTCCAGCCATCTTCCTCGGCCGGCGAGCTCCACGCCGACCCAGAGCCGGCGCCGCTGCAGCGGAGGTCCAAGCCGAGCTCCGATTCCTCCCCGCTCCCAACCGCGCAACCCTTTCCATGGCGAGGCGCGCTGCGGCGGCGAGCCCCCGTGCATTCCCGCCGCCGGCGCGCAACCATTCCTGTCCGCCCGGCCCCTTCTCCCTCTCGTCAATCCACCCCACGCCACGCGTCCTCATGGGTCTGCCGGCCTACGCCGGCTCCCGGTCCCAACTCCGGAACGGAAGCGGCAATGGAACTCTGGATGGCCGGGGACCGCTGCCGATGGGGTGGTGGCAGCTCACAGCAAACTGAAACTCATACCTGCCCAGCGCTGAAAAGGTCATCGGCCGGCGAGGATGAGCTAGGTAAACAAATGAACAATCGTGTCTTGGTTACAACGACCATTTCTGTGGCTAGGTTACAACGACTATTATATAATATACTGTAATATGCTTTGCTGGTGTCTACTATGTTGGTTTTGGCGTATCGATCCTTTGTCGATGGGATCCAAGGCTTGCTACTCCAATTTACTAATCATTATAATCTAATCTGCCTGTTGAATCAGGACAAGGTGCTAATTTCTCTGGCCTGGTGAACGGAATTACATTCATTGGAGCTAGCTCAGAGGAAGTGTTGAAGCAGAATCATTGAAATTACATTCAGATCCCCACGACCGAGTCTGTAAACTGACAACTCTCTTGCTTTTGGAATGTCCACCTTCCTTTTGTCGTTTCTAGTTCTCTGATTTTTCTCCCAACAAAAGACAGGTGACCATGTCCCTCCAAGCAAGTCATGAATCAGATCTGCGACTCATCTCCAAAGCACTTCAGGTTTCGCAGCCAGCACTTGATTGACACCAAGCACACAGAAAAGGTAATCAAACAAGACATCACCAAACATCAGTCATATATCTCATCATGTTGTATTTGTTTGCTATTTTACAGTGCACAACTATTTGGGAAAAGGATTTTCAGAGGGCGCGAATGTATTCATCCCCTTCTCTCTTCTGTCAATCCCCTCTGTTGAAGCAGATACAACCAGTCCCGTTTTCATATTCTGTCTATATATATACATCTCACTAAGGAGTAAGTATGTCGATCTCTCCAAAAATTATTTCCCTTTTTGTTTCTCACAAGCAATTTCTCGTTGCTTGCTCACTTGCTCTGTTTTTCATACTATGGAAGAGTTTAGAACCCTTTATCAATGATTATTATACATCTGGACACCGCATAAACTATTTTTTTCTTTCCGGTAACCGTGTGAATAATGTTTTTTAGAATATATGACTGCTACACTTATACATATGATTTTTCTGAACCATCTTTAGTACAAAATGTCATTTATCTTTAAGTTGCCATTTTTTTTCTCAAGAATCCTCTGTCTATTCCCTTGTTCGTTTTGATACTCCTATATTCATTCATTCATCCAAATCAGTTTGTATCGATTTGCCAGCCCACAAGAGCGTTTTTTTTGTCCTGCTGTATGCTTTTGTGAGAAATTGTACCCACAATTGTTTTTCCTATAAAATTGTTTGAGTAGGAATGAATTGTGGAGCTACTGAACATCAATTATTGGAGGAAAAGCTGCAGGATCCAACTGCAGAACCATTGTCTTTGCCGCTAGAATTTTTAAAAGTCATAACATGCGATTTTTCCACTGAACGAGAACTTGGCAGGGGTGCCTATGGAGTAGTATACAAGGTATGACCCCATTCATCTTCCACTCCGATTTTCAACCGATGGCAACTATAATAGATAATGAATGGTTCACCTACATGTTATGAAGGGAGTTCTCCAGAGCGGCAAAGTTATTGCTGTAAAGAAGATTTTTGATGCACATCTGCTGGACAACAATAATAAATTCGAGAATGAGATCACTTGTCTTATGGGTGTCAGGCACCAAAATGTCGTACAACTTGTAGGTTACTGTGTCCAAACCAGTTCGGAAGTGATGAAGCTACCTAGTGGGGAACATGTTATGGTTCAAATACCTGCATGTTTGCTCTGTTTTGAATTTCATTGTAAGGGAAGCCTTGACAAGCATGTATCTGGTATGTTCAAATATATACTTTTCTCGAACATGTTCAAATATATACTATGATCCTTCCTTTGCAAACTTTACTTGATTAGAACACACAGCCAACTGTGCCATTATATCAATAGCCACAGAATTCAACTATAATCAAGATACAATTATATCACTCATCTACACAAAGGCGATGGTTTTTATGGTACCATTACAGTATGTGCTATACATTTTTTTTTTTCTGTTTGTTGATCTATTTTCTACAGATGACTTTTTTGGTCCTTGATTGGGATATGAGATATGAGATAATTAAGGGATTTTGCAGAGGCTTGGATTATCTCCATGATAAATGCCATATTGTTCACCTAGACCTTAAACCTCAAAACATCCTGATGGATGCCCCGGATGATGCCAAAATTGCGGATTTTGGTTTGTCAAGGCTTTTGGGTGAACAAAAATCCAAAACTGTCACCACAAACTTAGCTGGAACGCTGTAAGCTATGCTTCTTTCTAGAGATTAATTTTTTTACTATTTTCTACAGCTCATTATGCAAAATTTTCTGTAGTGGATATATGGCGCAAGAATACATAGACAACGGAATTATCTCCCCTAAGGCAGATATTTTCAGTTTGGGTGTCATAATCATAGAGATTATCACAGGTCGCAGGGACTATCCCAATATCGTGGGAGAACTGAAACATCCCTCAAGAACTTCACTGAAGAAGTAAGATTATTCAATATTATGTAATATGTAACATAATTGTCCAACTTAGTTATTCTTTTTTTGACAAATTACTTGTGCAAATGTTAGGTGGTTGGAAGTTGGAGGAAAAGACTAGAACTAATACCCCTGCATATGTCACCAGAAATGCATATCCAACAAGTGGAACAATGCATCTCTATAGCCCTGAAGTGCCTGGAACCTGACTCGAATAAAAGGCCTACTTCACTCGACATAGTTCAAACTCTAAATGCAGAAGAAACAAAATCTTGGTCTCTTGAAAACTCCACCAGTGTTGGTGAGAAGGTATCCTATCAATAAATATGCAGTGCGCTCACTTCTTCACACTTAATTTGATATGAGTGTCCAAATTAATATGCATGTCTGAACAGAATAACCACTCTTTTTTTAATCTTAATTAGTGTCCCTAGTATAGTTGTAGCAGTGGCGGAGACAGGGGGCCTAGCAGGCCATGCCCTCCCCCCCCACACACACACACACACACAGCACAGTGATTTCCTTTATGTGCATATAGAAAATTCATTTGGATAGCTAAAAGTTATTATTTCACTCTATTTTGATGATAAAAATATGCTAAAATTCATTTGAATTGGCTAAATACATATAAAAAAATTTAACATCATATGCAGAACATATTTAGCGTGCTTATGAGGTGTCGTCATATTATCCGGCCCCCCTTATTCAAAAGTTATGGCTCCGGCTCTGAGTAGTCTGCATCTATAGTTAGAAAGTAGCCCTCACTATTGTCTACATATGGAGGCATGAATTGGATGTATGGAGATGAACATGCAAGATCACATACAACACTAGAAGATCGACAATTGTTGACTTGGTTTAGCCAAAGCTTATGTTCCTAACGCATAATTACGGATGCTCCTCCCCAATAGCACGGTGGGTGGGTTTACAAATACGTGTAGTTGGTAGTGCTGCTACTCCTATATGTGATACCCTGTCTGACAAGATTGTTGTGCCTATAGCAGTGATTCTCTTGCATCATCTGTACTCAGATCTACTACTGCACCCTAACTTCACTAGATCTGCTACTACAGCATGCGTTATCTTGTATGGTTTGACCACTGTTGCCTGATATGGTCTAAGGGGATGGGTAGGACACTAGGACTTCACCTACCATGCTAGGTTGGTGGGGACGGTGATCCCATACCCATGGCACATTCATGGGGTTTATTGCTTGACTTCTGGTGTGCCGGTCATTTAGGGCTAAAGTGCTTCACTCGGACCTCAACCAAAAGCCCTCGAGTATCGAGTGGTGCTCTCCGACTTGGAGTACCCCTAAGTCTTGAGCGTCATCAGCCAATCAGCTTGGCTTACTGCGTCTTTGAGTGCTAATCATAGGCTTGGTGAGGATATCTGGCATCATCAGTCATCTTATTTTTCTATGACAAAAAATGTGACATATTTGTTGTGTTAACTGCATTATCTTATCTGTACCCTTGACAAACATTAAAAATCTGACCACGAGATATACTTTTCTAATCCTCAATACATGAAGCTTGAGGGATGCCTCCGACCGTTGCCACTTTGCCCAAGGGGCGGCGCCGCCGCCAGCCCGCCACCAGCGAACCCCTCCCTAGCAGCCTCCCCATCCTCTCCGAGCACAGATCCGAGGTCGCCCCGCCCGATCTATCCATCCATGGGGCTAGCGGAGGAGCTCGAGCATCCTCGTCGAGCACTCGCCGGGACCGCGCCTCGGGCACCCTGCGTCGCCTCGTCGGTGGGCACTCCGGGGCCGGGGCCGGGGGCCGGCGCTCCAGCTCACCGCCCCCGGGTTGGGCGTCGCCGCAGCGGGCACCCTCCGGCCCGCTCGCGCGTCCAGCGCCGAGGTGTTCACGCCGCCGCGACCACCACCTCCCGCCGTGGCGCCGGCGTCTCGCCGACTATGGCGCGGGCACCGGGCGCTGCGCTGACTCGCCCTCACGGGCGTTAGGGCCGCCCGCGGGCAATCGCGCCTTGTCGCCTTCGCCGGGCGGCGGGTGCCACGCCCGAACCCTTCGGGCGGGTTGCGGCGCGCGGGCATCGCCGCGGGACACGGTGGCGGCAGCGCCGCCGGGGTGGAAGCCGCGTTGCCGGTGCCGCCGGTGGCCATGGGCACGCGACCCCGCCGCTGGGACTCTTCGTCGCCGCCACGCCGATGGCGAGGGCGTACTCGCGGCGACCTTTCCGACTTCTCGCCGCCTCGTCGCCGCCCACCACCGCTCCGCCGCTCCGGCTTCCGACTCGGCTCGCCGCCTGTCGCCGTCTACCACCAAATCTGCGCCTCTCCGTCGGCCGACCCAAGGATGCGGTGGGTGGACGCCTCCTTCTCCGACCGCCGGACAACGAGGAGGAGTATGCCGGCCGGAGGCCTACCGTCGCGCGCGTGCGCTTTGTCCATCGTGTCCTCGTTGGCACGCTTACGGTGTTCGGCGTCGAGCACACTTGGTGGCCGCTGTGTGCCCGACTTCGCAACGCGGACTACGCCCCGGCCAAGAACCGGCCGGGCGCGCCGCGGTCGGGCGGCGCTGGCGCGCCGTCGGTCGCCCGCGGACTCCGCCGACGCCCCCTCGGTCGCGGCCTCTTCCCGAGGCTAGGGTGCCGCCCCGAGTTTTCGGCCGACGCCGCGCAACGCCGCCCCCCGCCACCGTCGACTAGGCCACCGCCGCCGCCGCCCGCCGCTACCGAGCTGGTCGTCGTCGGCGCCAATCCGGGCCCGACCGGGGACCATCCTACACCGCTCGCGCCCCTCGTCGATGACGACGGCTTCACCCATTGTCCGAGGCGGCGGCGACGGGCGCCGGCGTGCCCTACCCGACCTCGGCGCCGACGTCCGGTGCCGCCGATCCCTCGTCGGGCTTTGTTTCAACTGGCCGCGGGGACCACGTCGCCGCTCGGTGTGCCGCCCGACCGTTACCTCTTATGCCGCGGCCACGAGGCACGGGCAAGGGATTGCGTGCACCGCAGCAACTCCACCGCAGTGGCGCCGCTCTGACGGATGCGGTGAACCGGGACCGCCGCCGCGTGCCCAGGTGCCTCCGTCTGCCAGGTCCGGACAGCCGAGGCGTCGTCGACCACGTCCGGTTGTCGGACGACTGGGATCGATGGGGCCACCGTCCCCCTTCTTCGTCGGGCAAATCGCTTTGCTCGGCCCCCTCCACACGACGACAGTCATCGCCGTCTTTGAGCACCCGGGCCGCACAACCGTGGACCCGCTCGCTCGTGCGACTCGAGGAAAGCACGGATCCCCCGTTGGGTGGACCCGATGCTTCGATGAGGTTGTGGCCTCCCGCCAGCGGTCGCCCCTACTTACGGCGGCGCAGCCCGAGCCTCCCTCGTCACCACGTGCGTTCAGCCTCAACCCCGTGGATACGGTCGCGCTCGAGGTCGGCGTGTCGCCCGCGGACTACGTCGGCAGCGGCGACCCTCCGGCTGGGGACGTCGCCGCCGGCCGCGGGGGAGGCACTCGCCCGCAGCCGGACGCCCGCCACCACGGCTGCGGTGGCGGCGCCGACCGTTACGCCAACGGCAGCGCAGCTCACGCGTTCAAGAACGATCCCCGACACCTACCGCGCTTTGTCGCCACGGTCGAGGTGCGAGGGGGTGGAGGAGGTGGGTGCGCGGCGGCGCATCTGCGGAGGCCTCTCCGGCAGGACCGTCTTCTACCGCCGCCCATTGTCGGTGTTGTTCGACGACGGACCGTCGACGGCTTCATCGCTCGGAATCTTGCGATCCGACATTGTCGCCGCCTCGCCACAGCCAGGTACGTGGTGGCGTGAGATTGAGGACCGGGTGTGTGTGCGGCCGGCCACGCCAATCCTCAAGTCGGGACGGCGCTGGCGTCGGTCGCGCACTCCAGCCTCTACCCACACCTGCGCCGCACGGTGCCGGATCGCGTCGCGGCCGAGGGGCGGCTAACGCGACTCTACAGCCCGGAACCTCTTGCTTCGGAAGCTGGGCGTGGAGGTCGAGGCGGTGAGGCTCCGGCGCCATTGAGGATAAGATCGGGGACATCTTCGGAGGGGAATGCCGCCGGCTAGCGCGCCGTTTTGAGATCCTTCTCAACGGAGCGTTCGACCTCTCCACTCGGGTCTCAACACCGGGGCGGGGAGGAGTTCGCCTAACCACGCTTGCGTCCGGTTGCTCGTTGCAAATTTGTCAAAATGTAATCCCTTCTTTTATATCCAGTAGTTGCTAGGTCCGCCCCGTAATCGTTTGGTTACCGTTGCATCTTGTTGTTTGAACTTTACCGCTTAATGAAAACGCAGCGAACGGCGTGGTCTCCAAAAAAATCCTCAATACATCCACTGTTTATCCAGGACAGGAGAAACCAAAATCTTTAGAGTCAAGTAAATATGAGCATAATCAACATTCCAGAGACCATCGGTACCATTAATGGCCTGAATGAGTGTGCCGCTTTTGTTCAAGTAGGTTATATCCGCTATACCATCTTTCAAATCCAATTGGAGTGGAACACGCCAGGGGAAACTTAAAGGCGATGTACGGCGGTTGCAAAGTGACCTTCAATGGCTTAGTGATACTCTGCCATCAATGTACAACCTTGTTAGTGTATATGAGTGTAGGCCCAATAGAGGCCCATGTATAGCTACTATATTGCCCACCCTTCTAGGGTTTGGAGGGATAGACAAGTGAAGCATATTCTCTCTAACATGGTATCACTGGTAGTTTCCTCTCTCTCCCGTCACTGCACCTTGGCATGCCGCTCCCATGGCGGCCGGGCCGGCGCGCCGCGCCTCCTCTTCCAGGCCACCGCCCTCCTCCTTTTCCCTCCCCCCTCTCCTCCCGCGATTCCCGCTGCTTCCTCGCCCCCCCGGGCGCGGCGCTGACTGGGCGGGTGCGGGCGCGGGAGCGGCCCCGCCGGGCGGGGGGCCACGCGTGGCTTTCCCCTGCGCGGCCGGGAGCAGCGCTGACCCTCTCCGCGGCCGGGAGCCGCAGACGGTCCGCCCTCGCCCGCCTACTCTACCACGCGGGCCGGGCTGCGCGGGCGGGCGCGGGAAGGCTGCCGCGCTGGTGCGCCTCGGCCGCCGCGCGAGTGCGCAGACACCACCCCCAACTTCCGCTCTAACCCAGCCGCCATCCGCCTACTACCGCCCGGCCATGGCGAGCCTAGTCCCTCCCGGTGCAGCCGCCGCCGCCTCCGTTGGGCGGGCCGCGGGCTCGGGTGCACGCGGGGGACATGCGCGGGCATGGCGCCCGCCACGCAGCCACACCGCCGTCTCTCCACGCGGGCGGGGGGCGGGCGCGAGGCCGCCGTCGCCCGGCCCCCTGCGCCGCGGGCACCGCCCCTTCTCCTCCTCGCGAGGGATCTGCGGCAACCGCCGCCGCGAAGCCTCGTTCGTCACCGACGGAGGCCACGCCGCGCCCCACCTCTCCTCTAGCTCGCTGCCGCCCTCTCGCCCGCCCGCCGACGCCACCATCGCTGAGGGCGCGGGCCTGCGGCTGCACGGCGCTGGCGCGCCATACCCACCGCTGGCGGGCACCCGAGGCGCCGCGCCGCGCCGGTGATCCTCCCCACCGCCCGGCCTCCCCTCGCTCCGCCGCAGCGGTAGCACCGGCCGACGCCGGCTGGCCGTATTTGCCCGGTGCCCTTCGCGGCCACGCGGCTCGCTCGGCGGGGCCCCTGCCCCGCTCCGGGAGGTCCGCCCCGGCCATCCCCGCAACCCATGGCAGGCGCGCCTCGATCGGTGGGCCTCGTTCCCGGCTCTGGCCGGTCGCCATGGTCGGGAGGCCCTTACTCGTCGTGCCCTTCCCCGGCCTTCCCCGCTCCATGGCCGGGGGGTGGAATCGAGAGCGATCTCGGCGCATTCATTCAGCACCATGGGGGTTGCACCACATGCGCACCGAGTGGATCGCCGACTCGGGGCTTCCTTCCACACTACCCCTCATCCGGGCATCCTCTCTTCTCTTCGCCCTCCTCACCCTTCCCTGTCCCTATTCGATCATGGTTGGGAATGGGTCTTGTCTTCTGTCACCTCCGTGGGTTACGCCTCCGGTCTTTTTCGTCTTCCCGTTGTCCTTGTTTCTCCTCTCGATCGTCCATAACCTTCTTTCCATCCGCCCGGTTCGTTGACAACTCTTGTTACGTTGAGTTCGACTCTACCGGTCTCACGGTGAAGGATTCCGCCTCCGGGCGTCCACTCCTCCGTTGTGACACTCGGGACCCCTTTACTCCCTTCGCCTTCACTTCCGCTATACCGCCTTCCACTTCACCGCCCTTGCCACTACTCCCTCTTCCTCTACCGGCACCGCTGGCTCGGTCACCCTGGCCGCGACGCTTTGGCTCGGCTCAGTCGTAGTGCCCACCTCCCTTGCACTCGGACTTCTGATGAGCATCTCTGCCATGCGTGCCAGTTGGGTCGCCATGTGCGCCTTCCTTTTCCTACTTCTTCTTCGCGTGCGACGCATGCCTTTGCTCTTCTTCACTGTGATCTGTGGACTTCTCCTATTCCTAGCATTTCCGGCTATAAGTATTATCTGGTCCTCCTCGATGACTTTTCTCACTACTCTTGGACTTTCCCTTTACGCGCCAAGTCCGAGACTTTTTCCACTCTCCTCCACTTCTTTGCCTGGGTGTCCACTCAGTTCGGCCTCACCATCAAGGCCGTCCGGTGTGACTTGGGCGTGAGTTTGATAACAACACCTCCCGCTCCTTCTTTCTCGCTCATGGTGTTCAACTCCGCATGTCTTGCCCGTACACCTCCTCCCAGAACGGCAAGGCTGAGCGGATGATTCGCACCACGAATGGTGTTATGCGCACTATCCTTCTCCAGGCCTCTCTGCGCCCGCGCTTCTGGGCCGAGAGCCTCCACACCGCCACCTACCTGCTCAACCGGCTTCCTTCCACGGCCTCTCCGGCTCCCACTCCACACCATGCCCTCTTCGGTACACCTCCTCGCTATGATCACCTCCGTGTCTTCGGTTGTGCTTGTTACCCTAACCTCGCCGCCACTACTCCTCACAAGTTGGCGCCCCGCTCGACACGGTGTGTGTTTCTTGGCTACTCCCCTGATCATAAGGGGTACCGTTGCTACGACCTCACTTCTCGTCGGGTGCTTATCTCTCGGACGTCGTCTTCGACGAGTCGGATTTCCGTACTCTACCTCTTCCATGCCTTCCCGATCCCGAGTTGGAGTCCTGTTTCACGACACGGTGGTTCAGCCACCGTTCGTTTCGGCCTTTCTCCACGAATTTTCGGGTTGCCCCGTGCGCCGCCCGCAGCGGCCCGACGCCCATCGCGGCCCCGGAGCCACTGCCGTGCCACGCGCGGCCCCTGTGCCCTGGCTTTGCCGCTGCGCCCCGGTGCCCTCCCCGCGGCCCGGTGCCCTCGCTGCGCCACGCGCCGCCCGGAGGAACCACCGCGCACGCCACGTCCCGGAGCCTCGCGTCATTCCCTCGTCGCAGGTAGGGACCAGCGTGGCAGCCGACGGTGTGTACGTTCGTCGCCGCCCCCGCGCTGGGCCGACCGGCCCGCTCCTCCACCACCGCCCCCGCCTCCACCCCACGGCAGGTCGTGGTTACCTCCTGGGTCTACCACCGCGAGATCCTTGGGCCGAGACCCCGTCACACTCACCCCGATGGTGACTCGCCATGCGGCGGGGGTTCTCCGTCCCGCGACCCTCTCCGCCACTGGGAGCGCCCGCCGTCTCTCCGATTCCTTCCTCCGGGTCTCGGGCCGCATTGGCGGATCCTAATCGGCGGCGGCGATGGAAGAGGAGTATGGGGCTCTTCTAGCCAACGGGCGTGGGACCTTGTGCCGCGTCCGTCTGGGTGGCAATGTGGTCACCGGGCAAGTGGATGCGGGACGCACAAGCGTCGGGCCGACGGCGGCGATCGGGAGCGATACAAGGCTCGGTGGGTACTTCGGGGCTTCACCCGCCGCCGGGTGTTGATTATGATGAGACCGGTCCGGTGGTCAAGCCTTCTTTCTGATCGCGCCTGATCCTCTCACTTGCTCTCTCTCGCTCTGGCAAGTGCATCCAATTTGGATGTCAAGAATGCATTTCTCCATGGCACCTGCGTCGGCCCGGCGGGGTTTGTGGATTCGACGGCCCGATCCGGTTTTGCCGGCTCAACAAGTCACTCTATGGTCGAAGCAGGCTCCTCGTGCTTGGTACTCCGTTTTTGCCACCTACCTTCTCACTTTGGGGTTCGGAGAGGCCAAGTCGACACATCTCTGTTTGTCTATCGCCATGGAGGCGAGGCGCTTACTGCTACTCTATGTTGATGACATTGTCCTCACCGCCTCCGGTCCGCGATTGCTTGGTAGCGTCATCTCTTCTTTGCAGCGACGGAGTTTGCTATGAAGGATCTCGGTCCGCTTCACCACTTCCGGGGTTCTTGTTGAGACTCGCCCTTCGGGGTTGTTCCCGCACCGGCGGACGGTATGCTCTGGATATCCTCGAGCGGGTGGGATGACGGCTTGCAAGCCTGTGCTACTCCTATTGATACTCGGCGGCTCTCTGGCGATGAAGGCGACCCGGTGGCGGATCCCTTCGCTTTCAGGAGTTTGGGCGGTGCCTTACAAATTACCTCACCTTCACCGGCCGACATCGCGTATGCAGTTCAGCGTGTCTGTCTTCACATGCATGATCCTCGGGAGCCACATTTCTTTGCGATGAAGCGCCTTCTCCGCGCCTTCCGTGTAGACCGTTGACTCGGCTTGGCTATTCACCGGTCTCCCTCAGAGCTCGTTGTCTACACCGACCGCCCGGGCGGGCTGTCCGGACACTCGCCGCTCTACCTCCGGGTATGCCGTCTTTCGGCGGCGGCAACCTCGTCTCTGATCGTCAAGCGGCGGCCGGTTGTCTCCGCTCCGGCAGGCGGAGTATCGGGCTGTCGCTAACGGTGTGGCGGCGTAGGGCGTGCCGTCGGCTCTCATCGAGCTTCACGGCCAGCTCACCAAGACCACCCTCGTCTATTGTGACAACGTCGGCGCCGTCTATCTCTCCACCAACCCGGTTCAGCATCAACGGACGAAGCATGTGGAGATTGACTTGCACTTTGTCCGTGACTGGTTGCGATGCGGCGCCTGTCCGTGTCCTCCATGTCCCGACCACCTCCCTCCCGCCCGACATCTTCACCAAGGGTCTTCCCCTCCTCGGCGTTCTCGGAGTTCGATCCGACCTCAACGTCACCGGTGGCTAGTTGTGGCTGCGGGGGCCCCTGTGTGTGTTGCTTTCTTTGTTGTCCAGTCTTGATCTCCGGCTGCGCCGGTAGTTCGGGGCTAGCGGGGGTGTTAGTGTATATGAGTGTAGGCCCAATAGAGGCCCATGTATAGCTACTATATTGCCCACCCTTCTAGGGTTTGGAGGGATAGACAGTGAAGCATATTCTCTCTAACAAACCTCATTGATCGAAAGCGAGTGGAGGATCCATGATCATTTTGTGGCTGACCTCCTTTCAAAACCGAAAAGATGCAAAGTGTATGATGTGGAAGACCTTTTAGATGAGTTTAGATGGTATGAGAAAAAGGTTTGATGAGGGGCAATGGGATCACAAAGTGGAACCGGTCATTGACTTCTTTCACAGTTTCACTCAGGGTAGCTTTAACAAGGTGACTGGTATCCAAAAGAGGCTCAGTTATCTTTCTAGGCAGCTTGAGAAAATGGGCATACTTCAAGCAACTCCACGGTTTGACAAATCATTTAGGCCTGAGACCACCACTTTCCCCATTGAGCGTAAATTTTTGGTCGTGATAAGGAAAAAGAGAAGTTGATCACAATCTTTGGGTATACCGCCAGATAATAGCACGGGTCCTTCCGGACACAAGAGGAAAAGAAATGGAGTTTGTTCATCATCAAGTTACCAAATTTGTGCTACCATTGATAGTAATGAAGCAACAATAATGAGTATTCAAGTCTTGCCAATTGTTGGAATTGGGGGCGTTGGAAAAACCACCTTGGCTCAAGATATTTGCAACAATTTAGAAGTGATACGCCACTTTAAGTTGGTAATTTGGATTTGTGTCTCAGATAATTTTGATGTCAAGAGGTTAACTAATGAAGCCTTAGACCAATCTTCTCCTTCGGAGGAAGTGCCAAAAACTCGACAATTTGAATCTTCTTCAGGTTGCTCTTGCAAAAGCCTGAAAACTTCGAAGGTTCTTACTTGTCCTTGATGACATGTGGAATGAAAATGAGATGGATTGGAAGTGCTTCTCGTGCACCTTTTAGAAATGTACTTCAGGGAAGCATGATGCTTGTAACCACTAGGTCTCCGAAGGTTGCTGATGTGGTGTGTACGATGGACCCCTTTCCGTTAGAGGGTTTGAACAAAAATGCCATTTGGGAGTTTTTTAAGCTCTGTGTGTTTGGATCTACTAGCTCTAACATTAATCCTGAGTTGGAACGGATTGGTGAGGAAATACTTTCAAAGTTGAAAGGCTCTCCTTTAGCTGCAAAAACCCTTGGACGTCTGTTAAGAACGAAACTTGACACATTACATTGGGAAGGGATTCTTAACAGTCAGCTATGGGAGCTTAGACAAGAGGAAACAGATATTTTGCTATCTCTTAGGTTGAGCTACATGTATTTGCCATTCTATTTAAAGAGATGCTTCGCATTTTGTGCTATATACCCAAAAGATTACGTATTCGAAAAGGAAGAATTAGCTGAAATTTGGGTGGCCGAAGGCTTTGTGGAACATCAACCTAACATTTCACTTCAACATACTGGTGGTCAGTACTTTGAAGAACTTGCACATCTATCATTTTTTCAGAAACATCCATGGCTGGTGAAGAGATATGTAATACATGATTTGATGCATGATATGGCACAACTGGTTTCAAAAGATGAGTACTGTGTAATAAAAATACACATATGATTTTTTTTCAAGAATCCCTCAGAATGTTCGCCATCTGAGGGTACTTGATGGTGGAAATATTCATTTTGGGTGTTCTGAGTTCGTGAATCTATGCAAGCATAGAAAGTTACGCACCCTTTTTTTTGCGAGCTGTGGCGTGGTGAACCTGATGATAGTGTGATGTGGTTCTGGTTCAATCAACTTTTATGCATGCGTGTTATGGTCTGTTCTATCTCTAAGTCAGGCTTACCAAATAGTATTACCAATATGAAGCTACTCCGGTACCTTAAAATCCTCAACACTAGCCTTTGCAAGAGCCTTCCTTCAGCATTCTTTTTGCCTCTATAACATGCAGATATTTGACGCTAAGAATTGGGAGATTGATGACATTCCTATTGGCTTTGCTAAGCTGGTCAATCTGCAGAAATTTGAATCAGTGAATTTTCAATTTCATTGTATTCGTTCAATTGGTATTCTTAAAGGTGCAACTGACGAAGGACAGAGAGGGCAATTGAAGATCAAAAACTATAATGGTGAATCTCTTCCAAGCTGGTTTCCTCCACAAAACTCAGAGCGGATTCATAGTTATGACAACAATAATAGCACTTTGTTATCCCTGACTGACGTACAGATTACAAATTGCGGAAACTTATCAAACCTCAAAATATTTCTACAGCCAGCTTATGTGGCTCTCAAGAAAATAGAAATTTCCAATTGCATGAGATTAGAATCGGTACCAACTGTAAGGTTCCCGTTTCTCACTGACCTAACCATTATGGACTGCTATAAGCTTGAAACTGTGGATGACCTCATATATCTCCCTGCAATTGAGAGTATTAAGATTTCAGGTTGTGGCTTGCTTTCCTGCCAGCTAATAGATTCAGAAGTTTTCCTTGCCTGGAAGACTTGGAAATTTCACGGTGTCGAAGTCTGGACTGGCAAAGTGGAATTTCGTTACCATCGTCCCTCCAAAAGCTGACGTTATGGAGTTGTGCGGATTTCTCTGCCTCGTTTCCCAATTGCCTAGAGTACCTGACGTCCCTATCGGAACTGCATATTTGTTTTTGTGAATGCATATTGTACATTCCTGGCCACCTGTGGAGCAGTAGTCTCAAATCAGTTCAGTGGTTGAGGTTTTATATTTGTCCAAAGCTTAAATCAGTTGGTGGACCAGACGCAATTGCACACATAAACAATTTATTTATTGGTGACTGCCCAGAGTTAAAGGAAATTGACCAGCCACTGCAAAGAGGCTCAATACTTTTCTAGATTGCTTGCACGAGAAAGTGGGCTTACACTCTTTTTTTCTGTGGTAAGTATATATGCCACTATTTTGCAGCATTAGCTATGGTCACACTTGTGAATTTATGTCATGTTTTCATGAGTTAGATCGTATTCATGTCTTAGGTAGTTATTGTTACTCTTAAGCTGCTAATTGTTTCTGAAACCATAGCAGTTCCATTACTGATCTCTTACTTTCTCGGTAACTCTCGGTTAAGTTCATGGGTGTGCGTCAGGCCTTTCTTTCTTGTCTTCTTGATGAGAACAGGTGGAAATTGAACACAGTTGAAATGGAGCAAAATTTGCAGTGCTAGGCACAAAGACAAAACACGCCTCGCCCTTCTCAGCTAGATGACACAAAAATCCATTAATCAGTCAATCACAAACAGTATGGAAGCGCGCCACTGTTTTTTGCGGAGCGTTTCCTCTTGTTTCCTCTAGAAGATTTCAGCTCCTGAATCTCACAAGCATAGACGTAGCTACAATAGGGTGGTAGACCTCCCTGCCAAGGCTTCGAATCTCCCAGAAAGATTTGCGTCTCCATAAGCATATACCTGCTCAGACCTCCTGTGTATCCTCCCAAAATACACTGGTTTGTTCTGGTTCAGCAGGTCGTATGGATGCTTACCAAAATTGGAGACATGTCTCTGGAACTGCGACCTCATGAAGTTCGCGAACTTGCCCCAGAAATGGATGCTGAAGCTGTCCCTCAGCATGCGGGCGGAGACGTTGGCGATGATCATGCTCCCATTAAGCGTCGCGGCAATGTCCATGGCCAAGTTGGTGAGCAGCCTTGGATGTGACATGGGGTCTGCGCTCCCCCAAACGCTAGCGTTCTGAAGAAATACCAGTACGCCTCATGCGACAGGGGCTTCAGAGTTAGAGGCCGTGTTGTCCCAAGCTTGGCGATCTTGTCAGACCGGCTTGTAAGTATGATCTTGCTACCTCTGGGCATCCAGTGTTTAGATGCAGAGTACAGCCTGTTCCATACATCTTCTTCGAGATCCCCACCTACCTCCTCCACAACAAGAAGCAATTTCCTTGTTGTCCCATCTTTGTTGGAAGAATAATTTGACGTGCCACAATCTTGCTGTCTCATTTCACATAATCCTTCTCTGAAAGCTGCTAACCCATCATATGCAAAGTCATGGTCCGTCAAGAACACAATTTCTGAAAAATGACCACGTACCCTTTCATCCTTGCAGGCATGGGCGACTAGCGTGCTCTTCCCGACCCTGAAGGGACCGACAATCGGCAGCACCTTTGGTTCTTCAACACCAGGATGCTGTGTGTGCAGTAGGAAGTCAATGACATGCTGTGCTTCCATCTGGCGACCAAACATGCAGTGGCCCAACAGGAGATACATGCTGTAAGGCTGGCGGTGAATGCAACGTCTGTTGTTGTTCGCAAAGAAGAGGACTAGCTCATGGGCATCGACGATCATGGCGCTCAGACGGTCAAGCACCTCCTGCATTTCTTCTGAAACCTTTATATTGTTTGTTGCACTGGAAAAACAGAGATGTTTTACAGAACCTTCTTTGGAGAAACCAGAAGCCACAGGCCGGTGGCGATGATTCACGGTGATCTGGCCATTGCTGGGCGATGCCTCCTCTTGGTGAAGATGACTCATCTGGCTTCTGAAGGTGTCGAGGGCGTAGTAGCCTCGGTGCATGGCGTCCGTCAGCGCGTCCAGCTGCCAGAGCATGGCTTGGTTCGTGATGGGCTGCCGCGACATGGCCTCGTCGACGATGACCTGTGCCCGGAGCAGGACCCTCCAGAGGTGATCCTCGGTCTCCTGCGGCGTTGGTGGCTTGGCACGTCTGCTGACGAAGAAATCTATAGATCTAGAGACTATGTGACCTAGGATAGCAGAAAGGAAAATCTCCAGTAGCGGCACCATCTTTCTGAATTTTTGTGTGTTCTATGTTTGAGTTTGATTGGCAACTTACTGAACTCATGGAGAGCACGGGATGTGCTCCCACACTATGAACCACATGATACGCCTTTGTGATCCGTGCTAGCACACTTCTCAGAGCAGTGTGCATTGAGAAGTGTGCTAGCACGGATCACAATGCGTATCCAGTGGTCCACGGTGTGGGGAGCACATGCTCCTAAGAGCAAATTTAACTTACACTATATATTATGGACTTCACTACGCGCTGCGCGTGCAGGCGGAAGCCGCGTTCCGGCCCCGCACACCCCCGCCCCGCACGCGATTTCCTTTGCCCGCCTCCAAAGACCTCGCCGCTCAGTCCGGCCACCGCATCACCCCGCGGTAGGGTCTCGCCGGAGCTCGCGAGCTAGGTGAGACCCTACGCGCCGGCGGCGACCACCTTCTTCCTCTTCCCCCCTCCCCCGCCCTCCCCGCATGCATCCATCACAAAGTCCGCGAGCTCGTGAGTCCGGGCGATGGCGCCCCGCCAGGACCTGGCCCGACCGCCCCCCACACCGCCGACCGCACCTGCCGCCCATCCACCATTCCCACCGCCGGTCCCCGCCTTCCCAGCTGGCCGGGGCGAACTATACCACCGTGAGTTGGAGAAGAATGGGGAGAGTTCGCCAGAACCCTAGGGGCGGGTGGCGGCGCAGCCATGGCGCGGTGGTGGTCCGGAGGAGAGAATCGCGCTGCGCTGGGGCGGCGCAGCAGCGGCACGCCGGCATGTGCGCTGCCTCCGTGGCGCTCTCGTGGCGGGCGCGTCGCGGTCGTGTGAGTGCAGGGGAGAGCGGGGAGAGTGATGAGTGGTGGACCCGGCCAATTAGCAAATGAGTGGTGAGGGATGTGTGCATGCGCGCATGCGGCGGATGCGCATGCAGAAAGTAGTATTTATTAGGATATACTAGCAAATATGCCCGTGCGTTGCAACGGGAGAAAAATTAAATATTTATAGAAAGCAATAATAAAAGTGATACATATTTTTTATATTTAATTTTTTTCGATAAATTTTAAGTCTAGAATTTATTTTATGAATAACATAACATTCTTAATATAAGTTAAAACTGTCAATTATTTTAATTTTGCAATGCATAAAAGTATTTGACAAAAACATATTATAATTTTAATTTTAAGGTCACCTTTGGCGGGCTTCTCCATTGGCTTAAGAAACTGTTTCCTGCCAAACGGAGTACAATAAAATAGCTTTACCGATGAAGCCCCTAAAAACATGCTTTCTAAGAGCTTTGAGGTGACAAGGAGTCGAAAGTAGTGGCTTTTCCGACTTTAGCTCATCCTACATGGCGTCTTGTGAAAGCATATTTTAAAAAAACTCTCTAGTGCAGCTGTTTGCCAAATAATTTATCAAAATGGCTCGAAGCCACTCGTGTGTTTCTACTCAAATTCGTGGTCTGTGGAATTCTTTGATGACCAATAAATAAATAAATTATGTATTATATATGTGCATTGTTACATGTGGATGCATGCTTCTCAATGGGAAAAATGTTACCTGTTTCATCAACACGGCAAAGAAAACATAAATAAAACTTATATATATATATATATAAATAGAAAAATGTTAACCGTCTCATGTCCGTGTTCGCCCGGCCATTCCATCTCCATCGCCTAAAAAAAGGCATTCCATCTCCAACTGGATCTATTTTCTCTTTTATTCTTTTTTTTTTAATTGCTCTCCTTTTTTTCTCCTCACGCGACACTCATTTTTCCTTATCCGCTCGTGAGCGGTAATCGTCCTTCCCTGGTGTGCCCGTGCATTGTCATGTCGAGGGTTTCGATCAGTGGTCCGTGTTGTTGAGGTGTTCTGGTGATTGATTCGATGGGGATTGAGATTATTTGGGTGTGAAGCCGGTTGTTTAGTCATGGCGTGGGTGGATTCCATATCGATTTCTGCGTTCTTCGAAGTTTTTGACGGATACGAAGAAGCTAGTACGTTTTTGGGACGGTATCGATTTGTTTGGGTTGGTGGTGGGAGTCGAAGGTGTCTCGATTTGCTTGCTTCTTACTTACGATGGACAGGTTTGGAGAGAGGCGGACAGAAAATTAGATCTAAACCATTGATATCAATCTTGATGGCCGACTTTACGATCCTACGGTCCGGAGGGAGGACGGGCGGAAATTTTCTCTTTTTATTAGTAGGTATAGATTATAAGATATGTTTGACAAGTCTTGCACATTTTACTGTTTTGTTATTATATATGCTTATTATGGTTTCCTTGTGATCTATTTTTTGACCCTGACACACACAGCTGCATGACATCGCTGCCGGTGCACTTCCGCCACGCTGTCTCCTCTGCCTCCAGCACGACGCACCAGGCAAGGAACTGTGTGTCTCGCCTTCGGCGTCGGCAAGGGCGCCTCTCTGCATGGGGAAGTGCACGGGGAGCCTGTTCTCCCGCGGCCTGCTAAAGGGAATGATGGCCACACGATCGCCGGCGCCCAGCCCAAAGTGCTACAATCGTCATCGGTCGGATCCTATGTCCGACTTCGCCGACTACTACATTAGGCGGCCTGCGGCCACCCCTCGCAGACACGCCACATGGCCCCTCGATCGAGGCAGCACCCGGGCTCGTGGAGGGTAGCCGTCATCGACGCCGAGCTGCGCCGCCGCCGACGCCGCCCGGCGTCCGCATGCGGGCGCGGTTCATCACCGCTGCATCCCTCGGCTGCGCCATCGCCTCCGACCCACTGTTGGTGTCGTTCGAGGGGGTAGAGCCTCCGCGTTTGGTCGACCCGATGCTGGATGAGATTGTCGCCCCGCCACGGGCTTGCCTTCTCCAGTGGCTACCACTCGGTGGACCCGAGCTGGTCCTGTCGGAACCGCTATCGCCACCACGGATGACCCGGCTATCTCGTGGATGGGGGCGTCCGGGGTGGGTGGCGGCGTAGCAGCATGCTCCCCCGCACACGGCACGGCGGTAGCGTTCGGCAATGGTGGTCCCTCCGATCGCGGCACCCTCATTGACCGCGGACGTTGTCAGGACGCCGGGCTTCGGGAGGTGCCGGATGTCGCTTCTCCCATGGACCTATCCTTGTTGATGGTGCAGACGGAGGGGTCGATGGTGGGGGCTCGGCCCGAGGCAGATCGAGGAGGAGGTTGGGCGCATAGTCACCTTCCGAGCCGGGCAACCTCCTGTCGCTCCTCCTCCGCCGGCCGCCGACGCGACATCGACAACGCCGCCGTGCCTGCCCTCCTCCGACGACGATGTCGACCATGTGACACGGTCGGTCCACGGAGGAGCTGGAGGCAGCGATATGCCTCCCCTCAACACTCCTCTGCTCAAGGATGGGCCCATCCTACGCCGCCTCTGACGCCGGTGTGTGTCCATTCTCTCGGAGGAGTGCACGATAGCTAAACCACGCACCCCCAATGCAACCGTTCAAGCAATGAAGGTCCTGCTTAATTCGTAAGCTCGGCGAGAAGGTCGAGGATGAGGCCGTGGATTCAGATCGAGCAGAAGTTTGTGGTTGCCTTCGGGGGCAAGATGAGTGAAAAAAAGAAGAGTTGTTTCAAGGCTCGCTAGCCGGTGGGATCGATCTCTCCGCCAAGGAGCTCAACTTGGCAGGGAATGCGGAAGAGGAGGTTGGCTAGTTAGGCCTTGATCTCTTTACTTCTTTCTTGTCACAAATTTGTTCTAATGTAATCGCTAGTGTAAGATCTAATAGAAGTAGGTGTGGTGATCCAGGTAATTCTCGTGTTACCGGATCGACCATAGTTTGTAACACTCTTTCTACTTAATGAAAAACGTGCCTAGGCGTGCTCTTGAAAAAATGATGAAAAGAAGAAAATGAATGTGAGAGGACGCGTGGATCTTGGATTCAACTGCTGCCCGTCAGAACTTGAACCCTTGCTAGCTATTTGCATGCTAAATCTGGTAGTGGAGCAAGCAGGATTAAATTAAGGGAAAGATGCAGAAGCAAGAGTTGAAGCGCGATGTGATACAAACCTATATCACAGTCCCAGGCACCGCCAATGCCTGCCCGCTGGGCGGCCGGCACCACCTTCATCTGCGTCCATGGGGATGCAGGATCCGTCCACCAAGAAGATGTTTGCGGGGTGCAATCGGTATGGTTTGCCGTGGGAATACCCGGCCTATTGTAGTCTAGTCTAGGTATAGGAAGGAGGAAGGGAGCGATCGCAATGCGCCTTAACGCCCGCCGCCGTGCGGGCAGTTGTAGATCCTGCCCAGATCGGGAGGGAATCGAATTATTTGTGCCGATTGGGACGAAAAGCCCGGTCGGAGAATGCGACGCAAGCGGGTAGGTTTTTCGCGTGCAAAAGAGAATAGATAGATTTCAGTTCCTTGGCTCCTTTATAGAATAGAATAGAATAGATATATATAGATTTATCCACTTTTCAATACAATTAGTCCTTCATAGAGATTTAACATAAATTGCGTGGGTAGAGATCCCTTTAAAATATGAGTGTAAAGGCTGACATGCGTGACGCCATATATACATGGTCGACGACTAGGCTTGCCAAATCCGTGCCGGTCATTCCCAGCCTAGCAGACTTTCTTGCAGAAGCACTTGAAGCCTTTGCACACGCCGCCTTTGGACTTCTCCACATTAATGCAATCAAGGATGCACAGGTCGATGTCGCACCTTGCGCCCTTCAAAAAGGGGTTTTCCGATAGGCAGATCTTCTCATCCGTGGCCGTCGCCGTCTCTGCACACCACACACAAGGCCGGAGGACATGGCAGATACATCAATTCATTCCATAATGTAAACGTACTTGCAAGCTAGGCTTGACAACGTACTGACGACGACGAAGATCACCTGCCGCGACGACGATGACGAGAAGGACGACGAAGAATGGTGCGGCCATGCGGCGAGACAGTGCCATCTCTCTCTCTCCCTCTCCTTTTTATTTATCTATGTATGTATATGTACCCAAAAAATGCATGAACCACGGGCCGGGTAGCTCTGAATGAATTGTGATAACAGGTGCAGTCAAGGGGTGTAATAATTTATGACGATGGGCTAGCGCTAAGATTAGCCATTGTTTAATTTGGGCACGGTTATTTATAATAAACATAATAACAGCGAGCGGATTACGGCACAACATGCATCCCGTGTTCAGGGCTAGCCATTCAACCACAACTATTGCTGGCGCTTAAGCCGTATGGAGGAGGGAGCTATTTTCTACCAAACTATATAGTGGTTCATGAACGAACAATCAAAATTTTGTACCAAACGATGAGGACAAAAGAAACATTTCTATTTATGTTTTATCTTTTCTATAAAGTTTTAATTCTATAATATATTTTATGATAGCCAGCGTTGCCACGGGAGAAAAAAACTATCAAACATTCACGACGATGATAGAAGCGGTACAAATCACTTATGTTTTTTCATTCAGTAAAAATTTGAAAGTTATATTTTTGTGATAACCATGACATCGAAATATAAGTGAATGTTCACAACAATATGCATGATAGTGTATAATCTATACCTACTAATAAAAGAGGAAATTTCAGTACCACCACCTCTTTTTTCGCCACTTTTTCTGCCCACCGTTTTCTGCCACTTTTTTCGTCTTCCCGTATTCTGCTGGGCAGCGTTGTCAGCCTGGCCCATGGGCTATGGCCACGGCCCACCCCAATCCACTGCGGCGCACACGTGCAGGTGCCGTATCCGTCCGTCGTCTCCGAATCGATCCTTGGGTAGCAGCGCATATAACGCGGTTGGATTTGTTGGTTGGGAACTTTGGGTAGGCGCTTGCATTGCATTGCTGCCGGCCTGCCACCCAACCGAATGCCATGGGGCCACGCCAATGCAAAGCACGCACTTGCCGTGCCATCCGTGTTCACCGGCACTTGTGCAGATACGTACATTTTTTTTTTGAGCAAAACAGCCGGCCTCCATTAATTTACATTGTAAGAACTACAAACTCTATCGAGGCTTACGAAACCAAACATATCTACCTATGGAGCTCGTGAACATGGCTCCTAGCTAGACGGTGAGCATCAACATTAGCATCTCTACCTTCGTGAACGAAGTCGACCCTTGTGAAGCTTCTAGTCCCTTTATTGATCTCCTGCACCAGCGAGCCGTGCACTCCCAATCCACCTTCCTGGATAGCTTTAACAGCACCCATGCAATCACTAGCCACTCAAACTCGAAGACCAAGTCACTAGCTAGTGCTAAGCGTTCTCGACAAGCTGCCACTTCGCTATCACCGGGATGAACAGCCTTCCGCAACCAGAACCGAGGCGCCCATGAACCGACCTAATCAACCGAACTCATCCCTAGCCACTGCCGCCACGCGATGCCCGAGGTGAGTTCTTTGAGATGGCCGCGTCAACATTAATCTTTTGAAGACCCACTGGTGGTCTGATCCACCCAAGCTCCTCGCAAGCTCTTCTTCATTGGTTCTTTCACCATAGGGACCGACATATCGAGCTCGGGGAAGAAAGCGCTCGACAAATTCGTGAGTCGAGGCGGGCTCGAAATTTGCCTTCATGCATAGCTTGCCGCGGGCGTGCCATATTGCCCGAGACGCACCACCGTTTTCGTCAACTCTCGAATGCTTGAGCCCCTTCATTGCCGACAAGCCAAACCTTTGCATCAGGGGTATCAATCTAATTCAGAAATTCTACGATTTCCTCACTCTCCGAGCCCATACACATATTGCCATGTTACACTCAAAGGAGTGCATGTCTCCATGAATCCAAGCCACCGCGATATCGAACAAGCTCCACCGGCCGCCATGTTCCCGTGGTGTCTTACGCCCCGGTGGGGGGATAGAATGTCGTGCAAAGCGCCATAGGAAAACCCTGATTTTGGATGGAACTTTCACCTTCCACAGCTCACTCCATTCTCTTTCTTGGGCTTTCGTGTTGGACCTGTTCGGTCTGCTTTCCAAAGATGGCATATATAGTCTCCCTGCTGCGAACCAACATCCGGTATGCTGACCGTACTGAAAAGTTCCCGGTCTTCTCATAATGCCACGCCCAAAAATCCTCTAGTGGCATAGTGCATAACGGTATCTTCTCGATAATCTCCCAATCCATGGGCTTAAAAAAATTCTCGTAGGAGTTGAGATTTTCAAGCATCCGTTTGTTTCATCTATCAATTTCAAAACCATCGCCGGGCGGGTTCTCCTTCATAGGGCATAAAGGTTGCAACATACCATCTCTAGGAAGCCATGGAGAGTCCTGATACTAGTCGTCTGCTTTGTCCCCACCCTTCGGATCAGACCTTGACGGAGCACATCAGTCCCATCCACAATAGCTCTCCAAACGCTGTGACGGAGATGGGCCAAGATCAGCCTTGAGCACGCCGGTCATGGGATAGTATACCGCCTTGAGAACACGTAATCGAGAAACTCCGGATTCTTGAGCAGCCTCCAAGCTTGGCGGGCGAGCATCGCCAAGTTGAAGAGCTCAATGTCTCGGAAGCCAAGTCCCCCGGAGCTTTTGGGAAGGATCATATCATCCCAAGCCACCCAGCCCAGACTTTCCGCTTTTCTCCGCACGCTTCCCCACCAAAAGTCACGTGATAAGGCCATTGATGTGCTTACATAGACCTCGTGGTAGACGAAAACAAGCCATCGAATATGTTGGTATTGCTTGGGCTCTTGACTTGATTAGGACTTCTTTGCCTCAGTAGAGACATCTTTCTATCCACCCTTGAACCTTCTTCCATACCCGATCTTTGATATAAGAAAAGCACCCAGAGAAGATTGTCCAACGTCCGATGGAAGGCCGAGGTATTTTTCATTAAGAGCCTCGGTATGAACTTGAAGAATGTCCTTGATCTCTTCCGGGAAGCATTCTTTGCATCCTTTAGCAAAATGAATTGAGGACTTCTCCAAATTGATGCGTTGTCCGGAAGCACGACAATATAAGTCCGTGAGCGTTCTTCACCGTGTCCGCATTCTCCCTATTCGCCTTGAAGAGCAAGTACGTCATCCGCAGAAGAGAAGGTGACTCACCATCGGCGTAGGGAGCCACTTTAATGCCCATGAGCGGTGATGACCGAGAATAAAATTTTAGGAGGCCTGAGAGGCCCTCCGCACGCTAACAAAACAAGTAGGGAGAAATAGGATCCCCCGATTAATGCCCCGAGACGGTTTTGAACGAATCCAAATTTTTATTACCATTAAACATCACCGAAAAAAAGAGACTGAACTTACTAGCCTCATAATCATCTGTACCCAAAGTCGGTTGAACCCCAACTTGGTCATAATCTTTTGGAGATATTCCCACTCAAGCATGTCATATGCCTTCTCATATCAAGCTTTTAATGCACGTAACCGGATCATCCTTAGCCCTCTTCTTCTTCATGTAATGCAAGCACTCATAGGTCGTGATGATATTGTATGCAGAATCGCCTCTTCGGTATTAAACGCCGATTGTTCTTCGTGATATAATATCAGGAAGAACTAAACGTAGCGCTCGTTGGCAACCGCCTTGAAGCAATTTTATAAATCACATTGCACAAGGCGATAGGGACTAAATTGTCCTAGCCCTTCCGGCACTTCACCTTTGGTATAAGCACAATATTTGTGTTGTTTACCTTTGATGGATCCTCATCACCCCCTTGAGAATTTTTAGGACTATTGCTGTTACCTCCTCTCCGCAAAGGTCCCAAAGTGCTTCGAAGAAATGTGCGGGTAGCCATCCGGACCCGCGCCTTGGTCGGAAACACCTGAAATAAAGCTTTTTTAACCTCCTCCCGGTTTGATAGGCTTCGAGCAACATCTCATTCATCTCCCTCGACACCTTGGAGGGAATGTGGCCAGCAGGTTGGTCGACATCCGTAATGCCGTCCAAGATCTGTATAACGACCGATAGAACTTCGGTAGCTAACGCCGCCATCACCTCTTCATCTTCTGTGTAAGTACCATCAGCTAGTTTTAATTTGGTGATCTTATTTCTTCTTCTCCGTTGGGAGGCCCCGAGATGAAAAAATGAGTATTCTTGTCACCCTCGGCTAGCCACGTAATCCAAGATCTCTGCCTCCACATCACTTCCTCACAATGGTTGAGCTCCATAATTCTTTCAACAGTTTTTGTCTCTTCATATGTCGGCCCAAGTCTATGAGGATCAGACCTAAAACTTTCAAGCTCCCTATTCAATCTCCTGAGCTCATATTTAACATTGCCAAAAGTTGATTTCTCCCAGCCCCCTAGCTGCTTTGAAACTGTGGTCATCTTTTTCAGCAAACTGTCCAAATCGGATGCTTTGGGCTGATTATTCCACATCGTGCAGATACGTACATGAGACAAGGCCAGCTGCTATCTGGGTCTGTGCGCAAGGCCTGCTAGCCCATCGGCATGTGGGTAGGAAAAGGCCAAAGCAGCTCAAGGCCTACATCTACGTACATAATTTTGTTGTATTTTAATATTAGATGCAAATGATTATATTTCATGCAAATAAATCATGTCATATCCAAATGGTATGGATATTTTCTAACCGTATTGGAGACTGAATTCGTAGTTTTGTCCATGTCTGAGGTAGACTATTCAGCATCCGATACCCTATCCGATACTCAATTTGTATATGCGATCCGACATAGCTAACACTATATTATATTCAAATCGAATCCAAATCCAAATAGAAACTTGGAAACAAATGGAGTACTAATCAACATCTCTAATCTAATAACGAAAAGGCAAATCCTATCCTATCAATATCCAATCATATCCTATTCAACATAGCTGACACTATTGACAAAATTTTGGTCTTGGCCCACCCTCGTCGATTACAAGTCTATATCTACTTCCAACACTCTTTTTTAAGTGATTGCACAATAATGCGCCCTATTGCATACTCCCTAGTATGAGACACATTTACAATTAGCACGAGTATCGGATTACACATATGCTATTAGCACCAATATCAGACACGTACTTCCCGTTGCAACGCCGACGGACATGTTTTGCTAGTTAAGACTAAATAAACACACAGTTTTGATAGAATTTTTCTTCTATTGGAAAGTCGATAAATATTTAGACATAAATATATTATAATTTTCCTTCTATCCATGTGTTGCTATATTTCAAGTAAACAAACAGCAGGTTACCGGTGTCGTTATAGCTGGCTATATGGCTGTATTGAGCGGTACATCGCTATTTGTATCATGTTTATTTTAGCCGTTTTGGCCTGCTATAGCCCGCTATAGCAAGTCTTAACTTCAAGACACCCTGCCATTAAATATCAATAGTCATTTACATTATATTGCTATTTGGCTTCTGTGGTCTTGGAGGACCCATAAAATCTCTAATTTTAATCTTTGATTAGTTATAATAGGGAGTAGGAAGGACGACACAATAAACATGTTACAAAAAATAATACCTACACTTTGTTATCTTTCAATGGACTCTTTTTTATTCTCAAAATAATACCTACACTTTGGTTTCGACTCGGGTTATCGGATCCTCTCCCACCTCTACTTCCAATCCATCAACGTCTCCATAGTCCACACGGCAGCCCTCTGAATTTTTTTTGAGGATGAATTCAATGAGGTGTTGCCGTCGGTCGGATCACGCCCTGCGCTGCCGGTGCAATTTATCAACTTCCTCTCCAGATAACATCCACCCATCTATACTGACTGATCGATACTGCATTGGCAAGGACAAGACGGTCACCACATCGCATTACATCGTGCCATAGCGGGCAAGACCGAAGCGCTGCCGCTGCCGACGCTGGGGCCAAGGCCGATCGGGTTGTTCATGCAACTATTTTCTATGTGTATACAGCCGCGTCTTCACGGCCGCCGCTGACATCAAGATGCAGTCCAGCCCATACAGGCTGGCGGCCTTAGCTAATATGAAAAAAATAGGGACGACCCAAAATAGACTATATAGGACTATACGACGGGTTTGAGTCTTACTTGGATGAGATTTGGACAAGGAAAATCTGGGAGTCTATTTTAGTTCTCTTTATACTTTGTTATAATGATTGAGACTTGGAGAAAGGAGGAGAAAGAAAACAATGGTGAAAAAAAAGCAGGGTAGAAATTTTAGGTGCTTTATTTAAAAAAAAATGAGTTTGATAACTCGGCTTTTAAGAAAGCCAGAAGGTCAATACATCATCCTCAGCTGGGGTTTCCAGCTTTACAATAAAGTATGAAATGAAAACAGAAGCTGAATAAAAGGAAACAAAGTTCATGAATAACAGCTAAACAGTGCCGCTAGATTTCTACAATGTCTGTTGACGTCAACTTGCTTGGCTTGAAGTTCCTGATCCATTCCAGAATATAATGTCATTTTCGTGCTTTATTAGTAGCTAGGTATAGATATATATCGAAGATATATTTTCTCTGATTCGGTTACGTGAGGAAAGGCAAGACGAAAGGCACATGCAAATTACTTCGGTGACATGCAATGCAAGGATAAGGGCAACGTGATATGCTCATCAAGATATATATGCAAGGGAAGGACCGAAGATTGACTGGCGAGATGGCGTATCTACGTACGTGTGACCTGTACCGGTTGATATAGAGGTGCGTCGTCTAGAGAGCTTTTTAGTGAAGAAAGGGGTTACTACTATTTAATCGGAGACTTCCAACGAAGCCTCCACATTAATTCTCACCAAAGAGCAAAAAAAAAGAAAATGCTAGAAATTCCCATGTGTTGTCACAAAACTAGGGCTTCGCATCGACACACCGGGGAGGGCCTTGGACACCCACGGCGTCGCGACGACTTTTTGAGCAGTGAGCACCGCGAAGCGTCAGCAGAGCCCAAACCCATCTAGGGATCGGTAGGGGCGTAATGAGCTCTGGGTGATGGCTAAGAGAACCTCCAACGCACCTCCGGAAGACCCGCCGGAGGGACGACGCGAGGGGTGCCTTAGACCAGCGTGGTCGCTTAGAACGCCGACGAAGAACGCGGAGTTCGCCGCCAACAGCAACGTAGAGGGGGTTGAAGGAAGAAGATGACCTACAAGCGGGGACGAGGGGGGTAGATTGATTGTCGATTGATGTAGATGGATCAAACGGGCCATGAACCTCTTATTATATAGAGGAGGGTGGTCTTATTTTTTTAGGAAACCGTCCTTGGACGCTCCAAACATCGAGACTCTCTAAAAACCAACCCAAATAAAATTGGTTCCGAATTAGAAAAATCTCGAGGCGCTAGGTCGCAAAGAATCAGGGTCCGTAGAGCCATGCAATCAGATTCAGATTCACGGCCGCGACCAGAGAGCTATGCAACGGTAGTATTTTTGAACGGGGCGCCGCGTCCGGATGATGCTCGCCAGCGACGCTGTCTAGAGAGCTTATTTTTGGCGAGGGCGATGTGAACGGCGGCCGGACGCCACCGCCGGACGCACCAGCGCTAGCGCCGAACGCCGCCGACGCGCGAGCGCCATGCGCCGAGGGCTGCTCCATGTAACAATGCCAGACGGCGCAACATGCTTCCTTTACTATTTTAGGACACTTTGACACGCTTTTGTTCATATAAAATGGTGTTGTCCATGCATGAACGATGACCATTTATTCCCTTTACGCTTTGCTCATTCCAAATTTAGTGTAGGACTAATTTGGTCTCAACATATGCCACTGTTTTGGTGAGAGGTTACCGAACCTGAAAACAAGATAAAGAAAACCAAACAACACGAATACCCATCATATCGGGTTGTCCGCATCCAAGGGCTTATACTATGTATCGGCCATTTTTGTTCTATATTATTCATGCATCGCCATTGTTTGGAGAGCACTAGGCCTCTTGCCAAACACTAGGGAAATATTTTTTCAAATACCTCCGTTAATTGCCTTTTTAGCGTTCTCCACTCATTGATTTCAAGCACATAGGGAGTTCCAAAATATCACTTTGACCACCTTAAGAGGACCTTTCCAATTGGGTGACCACTTTGCCAAATTGATTGTTTTTTTCGATTCCCTATCGGTAATATAGTTTGCCAAACTAAGTCACCGATTTGGAACGATTTGCTCTTAACTTTTCTTGTTGTAGGCTCTAGCAACACGGGTTTTGTCTTTCTCAATTTCCTTTAGAGCTTGTATTCTCTTGTCCAAGTGACCTCATGGATTTGTTGTCCATCATCGTTTCATGTTACATAGTAGGAGATAGATCATTTTGTTTTAGCAAATCTATATGCATGCAAATTTTACCTCAGCGGGTAACATCGACTCTTGACCATACACCAACTCATAAGGAGTGACTTTTAGTTGCACTGCGCGCTCGATATCGCGATGAGCCCACAAAGCTTCCCGACAAGACCTCCTCATGCCACCTTCTTGGATGTTCTTCTATTTTCTTCTTAATAAGCTTTAATCAAAGTCTTGTTAGTAGATTACTGCTTTTGACCATTGGCTTAATTGAGCATAATATGGAGATGAATTGAGCATCTTAATCTTATATGATTCGGCAAAATCCTTTACCTCCTTCGCCATAAATGATGTTCCTTTGATCCGTAGTTAATGTTTGAGGAATGCCGAATCTATGAATATGTGCTCAATGATGAACTCAATTACCTCCTTATGTGTCATGTTCTTTTCAATGAAACTACTCTCCGACCATTTAGTGAAGTAGTCGGTAGCAAACCAAAGATGAACTTATGCCCCTTCAAGATGGAGGTCGACCGCCTAATGAAATCCAAGCCCCAACCACGGAAAGGCCACGGTTTGATGATAGGATGAAGCATAAAGTGTACCGCACTAGTTGAATATTTCCAAACCCCGACACTCTTCACAACCTTTGTAGTAACGAAAAAACAATCGCCATCATAGTAGCCAATAGAAAACTAGCTCGCGTCTCAACAACCACTTCATCTTCAGACGATTGATGCGCATTACCATAAATACCTTCATGTACTTCTCCCATTGCCACTCTTGCCAATTATTTAAAACACTTTAGCTCAGTCAAGTCGTCAGCCCTCCTATAAAGCTCACCATTATGCAACGCGTGTATTTGAAAGCAAGCTGAATATTCTTGTCCACTTTAGCGAGGGATCCTTGCAAGAAGAGACAAGAGAGGAGTTTCTCCAATCATCTAAACGCTACTACCATTTGTCCACATGTAAATAGACCGATTTAAAAGAAATTTACATCGGCTGTCCCAAATTAGTAGTAACATCGGTTTGTCCAATTAACTTTTGGTTGAACCGATTTTTAATAGAATCAAACAAGAAAACTTTCATGCATAAAACTTAAATGTTGTAAAATGAAAGTATTCATCTCTTACCTCAAAGCCGGATGCACGTTGAGTAAGCAAGTTTGCTCTTTGCCGCATTTTCATATGCAATTGATCACCTTCCTTGATAAAAGGAAGCACGTTGAGCATAAAAATTGGCCTTATGATTCTCTTCTCTTGGAATATGCGAATCTTAAATTGGTAAAATTTACCAATTAAATCAAGGCACATGTCGAGATGAGCACAAAGTGATCCATCCAAACATTGACACTCACCAAAACTTGTTGCACCACAAGTAATGAATCACCAAAATGCTTGAACATGTTCAACCCCTATAGTTTAATGATGATCAACCCTAATAAGAGAGCTTCATATTCGGTTTGATTGTTAGTAACATGGAAACTCAATCGGCTTGACATAGGAAATTCAAGACCACAAGAATTAACAAGAACAATTCCAACTCCGGCACCATCTTTGCAAACCGATCCATCAAAATAATATAATGGGGTAGAAGTGACATAATTCACCTCATAATCAGCATTAATACCATGCTCAACGAGATAAATGGAAGAACTTGACCCTTTAAAATTTTAATGGTTCAAAAGTCAAGTCATATTCATTCAAACATTATGCCCATTTGCCTACCCTTCGAAAGGATTGGCCAAACAACATATGTTTGATTACATCGACGGCATACTACCACACATGTGCTTGAGAAAGATAGTGTCTCATCTTGGAACAAGCAAAATATAGTGATAAGCATAATTTTCATATGGGCATACCTTTGTCTTGGATCAAGAAGACTTGACCAAGATAAGCAAAAAACATACTCCTTTCCTTCATCTTCTTGAGTAAGAATAGCCCCAATCACCTTTTTCTTCTGGCCCGACATACAATCGAAAAGGTACACCCCTTTCTAGCGGCGAATTCCGGAGGAGATGTATATTGTTGGCTTGCCCCCGGGCAAAATGAGCCTCATTCTTCAACTTAAGTATGGGGTGAAAGGAATAATCTTCGAGACAAGTTAGCGATAAATCTTCTCAAGTAGTTTACTTTACCTAGGAATTTTGCAAATCCTTTTTACATTGAGGTGCTTGAATCGGGCCTTTTGATCTTCTCAGATCCTCTTGGGATCAATCTCTATGCCCTTTATCATGAATAATAAACCCAAGAAACTTTCGGTAGTTTAATAATCCAAAAGGCACATTTGAGTGGATTCATTTTCAAACCATAGTAGCCCGGCGTCCTCTCAAAAGCAAAGACGAATCGCTAAATGAGGATCATGTGAAGCTGATTTAATCACCATCAATCAATATACACCTCCATAATCACACCAATGAGATCGAAAAGATAAGATTCATAGCTCTTTTGATAGGTGGCTTTTGCATTCTTGAGGCCAAAAGTCATGACAATCCACTCCAAACAACCAACAAATCCAGGACAAATAAAAGCAGACCTTGAGGTGTCTTCTGCAGCCATAAATATTTGATTATATCCAGCATTACCATTAAGAAAGCTAATAGCCCCGGCGCATCATTGATTAACATGTCGGCAATTAAAGTATAGGATACTCATCTTTGGGAGTGACTCTATTTAAATCTCCAAATCAATGCACACTTAATCTTTTCCTTAATACTTTTCTTCTCTATCCGGCACAATATTTAGAATACACCCACTCCGCGATACCAGCATGGACGGATAAAAATTTGTCTTAAACAACCGATCATCTCCTCCTTGATTCGGGTCATTGATGGTCAATTTAAAGCGTCGCTCAATTTTCGATGGCTAAATCCTTTTTGATGGGAAGCCGATGCTCAACAAGATTGCGGCTTAACCTGCATATCTCCCGTGTAGTCCCATGCAAAACAATCAACACCTTCCTTAAGAAGCGCGATTAATTTAGCTTTATAATCGGCATCAAGTTTTGGTTCACAAAATATGCGGCCTTGGCATTGAACCATCCCCATGTCAACTTTTCAAAGGGTCGCCGACGTGGAAAACCTAGCCCCAACTTATTGAGCTCATCAAAAGTCATCGAGAAGCTTCACAAGAATTGGATGTTTTCAGTCCGGATGGTAATTTCAAGTCTATGCTTTTAACCATTGAAGTTTGTCTTTCCATTGAGAAACAATGTTTACAATATAATATTGAGTCGGGTATCCATGGGTTGCCTTTCAATGTTAGGTGCACAAATCCACGCCATCATAACTAATGTATTGATAGGCCGACAAAGTCTCTACCCCGAAAGACAAGCAAACCGTAGAGATCACCAGGCATTATTATCTAAATCCCTTGAAGATCCGCTGTTTGCACCATCACCATACAACCACTTTAACTACTTGATTGAATATGCATTTGTACCCATGGAAGGAAAAGTTGGAAACCGACAGAGGTTGTAATCAAGATGATCAACTGAAGAACACCTTTGACACCTTCCTTGAAAAGATGAAGAAAGGCACATGGTCTAGCCCCCAACACATTGCCTTTCTTGTCATTGCCAAATGTGAATTGGCACATATTCATCAATGCCCTTGATGCTAATTGACTTGAACATATGAATTAGCCCATTTGCCAGTTGAGTGCACCCAATAATCCATTATCCAAAATGTTGACCTCCCCTTCTACTATCCACTAACATCTACAAAAATTGGGTTTTCCATTAATATGTCCGGCCTCATGCAATGGCTTGAGATGTCCGGCGGGGCACGGTAGGCTTTTGAAGATAGCATCTTGCACCCCAAACGCGAACTCAAGAGAAGCAACCTCATCATCTCCCCGCCTGCGTCAAAAATAGAGCGTTTGGATGGAACACGGGAGAAACACCAAAATTTGAAGAGAAAGAGTGACACCGAGAAAAATTTCTATAAGGTTCAACCTCTTGGTATAACCTCCTCTAAATTGCTCAATAAACAAAACCATTCCTATATAGGAATTTAGATTTTAGGAACTAAATCGTTTGTTCCAGCGGTTCATAGTATATATTGTTGTGAAAACATGTCGCCGCAGTTAAGGACCTTCCACTCTCCTGTCTCTCATGATCACATAGTATTTGAAAAAGTAGAACAACTAGACACAAGATAGGAGACTATTCTTTTTATTCATCGAATATTGGTGATTACAACTATAGAAGGCTCCCACATATATATATAGTCCGGCGAGGGCTGGGGTTTTACGGTAAGAGCCTACATATGAACGGACTAGGATTAGGATCCCTCCTTCTCCTTTCCTTCTAGGATAGAGAGTCCGTGTGTTTTTACAATACTCCCCCTTGAAGAATTTACCACGATATGCATATGCCTCGGCCAAAAACTCCATCCAAAAACCAGTGAAAAAAAGCGGTTCTTGAGAAAAAGAGTACATCGCATTAAGTTAATTGCATTGCAATATGTTGTCTCATTAAAAACCTTGTGTGAGAAAACCTTGAAAAAAAACTCACATAGGAAAAAAAGAGTACAACGTTTAACTTTTTCATGATCATATATTCTTCAAGGATCTTCTATTCTTCATGAATAGATATTGATCTTCATAATCTTTTGCATAAACTTCATTGTTTTAGCAAATATGATCTACATGATCTTTTGCAAAATTTTAGTGGTTTACCTTAAAGGCAGATTCAGTAAAAATATGCTCCCCCTCATAAAGCCAAACTTTTGAACTTCATTGTTCAAAACCACACTTTTCATAAATTGTGCAAGTAAACTAATGGTATGCAATACCATAATACTATGTATTTCTAAAGTTAGCTCATAATTCTTTTTTGAATTATAATGGAACAATATGCTAAATGCATAAATGACCACCTATTAGTTGTAGGCAAAACAAATAAATATTATCTTTCAGAGAAATAGATCCTTTCAGAGGATTATGGGGGTAAATAAATTAATATTCAATATCTTTCAGATAGTGTATCCAAACTTATACTAGAGTTTTTAGATACTTACAACTAATCCTAGTGGATTTTTAAATTGTATTCTATAAATCTTCTAGATTTTGATTGTACAAATAAATTTTTGCATTTGGCATTTAGAGGATAATTCAAATTGCCAAAACCACCATTATTCTTATACCTTCTATGGTATATAGAGGATATCATTACTATATTGCTAGCTTTTTCACACTTTCTAAGTGTTTTGATGACACCTTCATGGTGTTTAAGATCTCTCATTTACCGGGTCTATATTCGCCGAGGGATGAATGATGCTTATTCAAAAATTGACTGCAAATCCTTCATGGATTAATTCCTTCAAGGATGTACATTCATTCTTGGTGAATTAACAATTCTACTTCTATGAGATACATTTCTAATGCGATGAGAGATGAGTGATATACGCAATGACATACATTATTCCACTATAAAATCATTCAATGATTGTAATCCTTCTAGGACATGCTCTTCTTGAGACTTGAATTTTCATTGAGGAATATATACCTAGACTTCAATACTTAAGTATGAGATTTCTGCTGCTTCACATTTACATTCTTCTCGAGAATTATATGGATTTTCATAATCCACTAATTAATCGCGATATTCGAATATTCATTCGATTTCATTTACTCGGAGATATATAGCGAACATTCATTTCTTCTTAATAGGAGATTCAGCCTCCAATTGCATTCTTACCATTGATTCATAATATAATCGCCATGTGTTTTTTTGCCATAGACTTTGTTTCCTGGACCGGGTTCTCATAAGAGAAACATTTGCAATTAAAAAGGTAGTTTGTCGACAATTATTTTCTTTCTCCCAATACTCACAATGTGAGCATATTCTATCTCGTCATTTTCCGGACATGAGATGGTATATTGTTACGCATACCCAACACTAGTGAGGTGCTACTATTGTGTTGGATGTCATCTTCATGATGATCCTCTTCGCGAGGGTGCTTAACCTTCTTAGGGAGGCGTTCACTTCGAGAATGGAGGAGTTCCATTTCTTTTCTATTTAACGTGTATACACTAAACTAGAACCTACAAAGGCCCTCGTAGATTTTAGATTGATAGTATATAACATTTTAGTTTACTACTAGTAAACACAACTTCTAGTTCATAACTTCAAAAGTTACTCCTCTGTTTTAAAAATATCCGGGCATATGCTTTCGCTTCAGGCTTCACAAGAGCATTAAAAACTATTGTAAGGACTTAGTGTGTGATACTATTCTGCTTCAAGCTTTTCTCTTTAAGATCATTTTCCTTCTATGGAAATAATATTTGCATTCAAAATATAGGCTCTCTCTCCCTCTAACGCCATATTAGATCATTAATAGCATACTTCAAAATATATCCCCTATCATGGGCGTTTAATTTAAATTCATATATCTCCAACTACAAGTGGAGGCCCATTTATGTATGCTATGATTAAATTTTATGGGAAATATTTCACACACATATTTCAAAAATAGGGTTATTATTCCATTATGCAAAATGAGCTAGAATACTTAAAGTGCATTTAAGAATGTTCAACATTCCTACAAAATCAGGGGATGTTCCTCCCCTAATATGCACAAATCATAGTTTAGAAAACTATTTCAAAATTCTAGCTTCTTTTATTAATTAGCCTAAAATGATCCAAGTACTCATACAAAAAAAATGGATCATACACTTCAAATGTATAAAATGGATAACATTCAAATTCACATGGAATTTTCTTCACAAATTTTTTTAATTGCCTTTAATGCAAAAAATCCCTTAATGCCTTTTTTTCATAAATCCCAAATCATCATAATTGTGTTATCCAATATCTTAGTTCCACAACTATTCATCCCCATCAAATGGGTTAGTCTCCATTGAGCAAAATTTCCATAAAACTCACTCCCCCGATCTTGGGATTGCTCGTCAGAGAGCCAATCTATTGCTTGCATACCATGCGCCGAAAAGAAAAAATAATTTCTTAGTTCAACGTGGAACTATATCGACACAGCATGCTAGCTAGCCAATTTGATTATGAGGGAAGCGAAGGTAGCTGCAGCTACAACTATAGCTACTATGCTAATATTCATGCAAGAGTGAGATACTTGTAGCTCTACTAGAGCACAATGTGGTGAGACACATTCATGTATAATGTGTGAAATATTTGGTATTCAATCCAACAAAGTAGATAACAATAAAAATGCAAAGTTACAAGCTTGCTTTGCAATTAGTGCAATAAAGAAAAGTTAACTCGATCTAAAAGCATAAACTGAACTCAAGTCCTCATACATGCATTTAAAGATTGATTTTAGGAATAAATATTACCCACATTTTCTTCTTCCTTACCCAAAAATTCCTCCCCTTTTCATGCCATAACTACTTCAAGTAAGCGATTTGCTTCATGCATCATCTATGAATAGTCATTTCACAATGTTTCATAGAATCCAATCATACTTCTTCGTGATTATTGATTATGGTACCCACATATCTAATGTACTATTCAAGATACACAACAATAGACTTAAAATTTGGGAGACAACTTCTAGTTCTTGGACTAAAATATTAAATACCAGATTTGGCTACATCAATCCTTCCAAGATCAATAAATATGCCAAGATGGTCAATCATTCATGTGCTTTTAGAAAATTTAGTTTCCCTTACCGACCTCACAGAGGGCAGCAGCCTTGATCTTGAGCCGTCTTGTACCATGGAGTGGAACTCGTTAAATATAATATTTATGTTTAAAATACTATCTAATGATAGTAATTATAGAGTTTGTGACCGTTCACCAAATCACTGCTCATCTTCCATTATCCTCGCCCCGTCGCATGTGCTAGGGTTCTCTGATTTCTCGAAAAGGAAGATGTACAATTATTTTGGTACTGAGTACACTGCCACCACAAAATGGCATGCATGGATAGTATACTACCCGTTTCCTGTTACAGACAGTTCAGTTGTCCTGGACAGGCTTGGAGCAGGTAATCCGTACCTGCCCGGCCGACGTGAGCGGCGCGAGCGCCGACAGCTTAACCATGGCGTGCGCAAAGTCCTGACGGAACACCTCCTCCCCACGCTCTCCGGACGCGTACACGCGCACCCACCGGACGGTGCTCCCGGCGGTGAGCTGCTGGTCGGCGCGCAGGATGCCGCGCGGCCCCTCCAGCAGCTTGGCGTAACAGTGCGCGCCGAAGCCCACCTCCCGGCCCCTGCCTGTAGTACCCCATCTCCATCGGCGCCGCACCGTCGTCTTCCTCGTCATCCCCCCGCCGCCGCACACAGCACGCATCTCGCCGACCATGTCCGGGTCAATGGAGTCGTCGGGGTAACCAGTCCTGTCGAAATCGCAGATCCTGGGTCCCTGAAGAACCTGCACGCCACTTTCCCGATGCTGTGCGCTCTTAACAGCGCGACGGTCCGCGCCTGGTGAACTCCGCCTGCGACGCGCGAACGCGTCGAGCGTCATGGCGTACGTCGCGTTCGGCGGCGGATGCTCCCCGGCGACGGCGGCGTCGTGGTAGAAGCTCTGCGCGTTGTCGCGGCGGCCCGTGAGGACCGGGTACGTTGGCCCGCCGACGAGGACGAGGCTGTCACGCGCCGCGAGCGCCAGGATGTCCGCGCACGAGACGGTTCCGGGGCACGCCGCCTCCACTCGCTGTTTGATCGCCTCGACGGCGTCCAGGCCTCGTAGCGACTGGTTCGGCACCGCGTCCCGCTCCGATTTCCGGCCGTCGATGTGGTCCAGTAGCACCGAGGCGTCGCAGCCCTGCATGGTTGTCGACGACGACAAGATCGACAGCGTCTTGGCGTGTGCGTGTATGAGCGTCATCGGAGGCAAGATGAGATGTGATGCAGGATGACATGGAGGTTTCTGTTTGACGTACGTGGATGAAACAGTCGTGGAAGAAGAGGCGGACGAGCGCGGCGGCGACATTGGGGTCGGCGTGGTAGCTTTGCGCACCGTGGACGAGACGATGTCCTCGGCGTTTGGGCACTTTTGTCGTCGTAGAACCCGAAGATCAGTCCTGGTGAACTCGTCTCTGGGAAGGTGAAGGGAGAAGGAGGACGAGTCGTCGTCGTCGCCACCGTAGTCGTCGTCGTCAGGTGAGAATGAGAGATCAGCGGCGGACCTGGTGGCATCGGAACGGAGATTGAGGACGACGATGGAGGCAGCAAGCAAGCAGATGGCTCTCCGTGCCAGAGGTCCTAACATTGCCTCCTCTGTTCTTGTACTGATGATGTTGCATTTTGCAGGTAAGGTTGTTGAGGTATGCCAAGTGAACGTGAGGATTTTAAAATCACGCGGGAAACACATTAAGAGACTGTTTTGTTGCCGTAGTTTTTTTTTTTGGTACGGAACAGAGCACGCAAGCAAAAACAAGTTCACGCGGGAAACACTTTAAACTTTCTGTGTCTGTTTTCTTTTAGACCATCATGTTTACTTCCATTTTACTGCTGCTACTGGAAACTACCTGCAAGATGTGAAGATGAATCACGTTCATTTTATGAACGAGGAGCGGATCAAAGAACGGAGGACTGCAGCAGATGTGTGTGTGCTAATGGAAACAAGCTTGGCTGGGAGACCATGTAGCATGTCGGGATAAGATGCCTGTCTCAGGAAAAAAAAAAACTGCCTGAAAAAACCATTGTTTCTTCGATCACAAATTGAAGTTGAAGAACATTTGAGCCCTTTATGCTGTCTCTCTCACACACGGAAAACAGGCATTAGCTAGCGTTTATTCTTTTACCGCATACATGCGTACTCCTCTGTCCCTAAAAGAACGCCTGTGTGGGATGTATTGCCATAAGCCACTCAATTTGTAGAAAATATGTGCATCATTTAAATTTTTAAATAAATTTGTTAAAAAAACTAGACTTATCTTTCCGATGCTGCTAATTACTTAACAAATATTTTTATATTTTATTATATAATTACCGGTATTTGTGTCGAAGAAGCGTGACAATCTTTTAGAGACGGAGGTAGTAATATACAACAGAAACCAATACGCCTTGAAATCAAACTCGGTAGTACACGAACTGTTCCATCTCATGAGTTCACAATCCAAAATTCCATACCATTGTTGATGCAAGCTGTTCCATCTCGGATGAGAATGGATCGTGATCAAGGACACTAGGGGAAACAATAGTTGAAAGAATTTTTTCGCTTCTTTTTACTAGGTATATATATATTATACATAGATAATATACTCAACATAATCTACAATAGCATGCCCAGTAATTTCATAGTACATAGCTCTACCAAGATCCAACATCCAAGATACACTGTCATTGTAGGGTTCAAGCTCTTCATGTATTAAAAGGCCAAACACTAAAAACCTACGACACCACAGGATCGCTAAACAAGCAATCCTACTTAATTATCTATATCTGTAAACAAGGAGTAAGTGGAAACCGAGTCGATAATTAGCACGTATATTCAATGACAGTACAGGTAGTAAAACTTCATAAAAGTCAGCGCACCACTGTACCTAAAACATACCCATTCCAAATTATAAGTCGCTTTGACTTTCTGGGTTCATCCATTTAGTTATGTATCTAGATAGGATGGAGGGAGTAACTCATATGTAGATGGCGTGAGATTCTAACAGCAAGATCAGTGTAAAACAGTTCTCAGTATTGTGCATGACATAATATACCGATCAGAGTAGAAAGGCTGAACGACTGCTGACTTCTCTGCATAAGTAGAAACTTCATGGAATCTGACTTCATTAGCCTATGATCCATCCATTTCCACAACCACAGGAGCAAACTGCGGTAATGAGGAAACAACAGTTTCACTAAGGTGTAACAGAGAAATGCTATAGATCATTTGATCTCGGTCCAGATTTACCTCATCATCTTCATCAATAAGGTTCACTATGCGTTGTCCTCAAGATCCCACCCAAAATGTAGTCTCCAGAAGTTTATTTTAGTTTTCTAGTCTGCATATACGACAGAAATGTGAGATATCCTACAGTGATCAGTTACATATATAACCAAAATTTCTAAACAGTTGTGCACAATAATCCAGGGATCACAATAGCCCAAAAATTAGTCCTCCTGTGCTATTTAATGAATCACAAAATAGAAAGTCCAGCTCTCAGTTTAAGTCCAAAATACAGAAATTGGTAGCATGGTTTGTGGTGCCAAGTATGATAATATGTATGTATAGTTGACATGTGGAAGTATCAGTTCAGGAGTGCCAACCCATGACAGAAGATCTCCATCCACGACTGGAGCTTCAAATACAACTGTAAAGAAATCCTGCAAATGCAATTAAGAGAAATCAATGGTGCGAGTAAACAAGTTATTAATTAAGCTCCTGGCATAGACACACTATTTCACACTCAAAGATAATTCAAATTCATTATACAAAACAAGTCTCAGCATGTGCCCTCAGCAGTATTAAGTTGGCAAATCTGAAACATGATGTGTTTCTTTAAAGATTTGGTTCACGCAACAGTTTGAGGTGGGAAAATCTGAAATATGGACATGAATCAAACATGATATCAAATTACAAGTAAATTTTACTCCTATGTCTTTCATTTAGGTAGAGGATGAGGTATTCTGTTATTGGTGGCTTTGGGTTAATACTTCAATTCCAGGACATTGGAGAAGTGGAGTAAACTTGTTGATCGCCTTGGAAGCATGGATGATTTGGAGGCACAGAAATAAGTATATATTTTTAATGATGCTGCACCAAATGTCCAGGTTGTTCTTAGAAAATTTTTTTGAAGGGGCCTCTGGTGTATGCCTGGTGCAAAAGGTCTGGCATGGATTTTGGCTGCTGCTTGCTAAAGATCCTTTTAGTGGTTCTAGTGAAGTGTGTTTTTGAGTTTCAGGTGCATGTGGGATCCTCGAGTAAAGGTGTGGTGTGAGTTTGCATGTCTTGTTGATATTCTCTCCTTCTTAATGCAATGATATGCAGTTCTGCATATTTGAGAAAAAAAAAATAGGTATACACAAGGCATCTTAAAATATTGAAAGGTGAAAAGTTAAACCAAACAATTTTTCTTGTTTATAACTCCAAACAAAAACAAACTAACCATCTGATTTAAGAAAACAACCATCTGATTCATACTGGCGATTTCAGGGTTCTGCGCTATGAACTCCAAACAAAAACAAACCAACCAAATATGCTATTGAACATTTATTTCCCTCTACAGCATTTCCTGAAGTGACTCCCTGGGATTTGATATAACTAGACAAACCTACTTTCAGGGAGGCCCATACTTTACCAAGTGAAGTTAAAATATTAGCTCCAGCTCTGCCAATGCACTAAATGCAGTAGAACTTGAAATATTGCTAAGACAAATCTGGTAGGAATGATCTTAAAATAGGAAGTTAGGAACTTGGCTCGGCTATCGGTAGCTTATTGGGGGCTAATTTGAAAGATATGGTTAGATCTACTCATATTTCACTACATTCATGTTTGTAACATAATATTCCTGTTAGCCGCATAATTCAATTTAGGAAATAACCAAAATATGATCTTAATCCCGGCGTGTATCAAACCTGTATCAGCAAAATTACCTTGGAAAGACGGTACAGGAATATGTCTCTTGAAAACCATGCTTCATCCAAACACAGAGAATTGCCCATATCCCCACTTTTGGAATCTTGGGTATGTTGAAATCCATGCTTGAGTTGATAGTATAATGTCCTTATAAACTGAATGAAACACAAAGCAGATAACAGACAGAAATCTGTTAGTTTCCATGGTTTGCTATATTTTATTTTTAAACAAAACCGTGGGGCAAAGCCCCCTGGACATGGTTTGCTAAATTAGCATCAGATAATTTACTAAACACATGCTTGAGCTCATGAACAAAAAGTAGAACGCCCAGATAATACCTTTATAAACATGTTAGTCCTTGTATGAAGGGGCTGCCAAAAGGATAAAAAGAAAGAAAGGGTCAAATAACTAATAAGTATATGGAATTATCTGTTACAAAGAAAGAAATCATCAAGAGGGGGAAGTATTAGCTATTATGTGATTGTGTTGTTCATCCCATGCAGGCACACACACACACAAACGAAGTGGTTAGGTCTCAAAGACAGCTGCAGTTTCCTCATAGAAACCAGCCATTTGGCCATTCTAGTTCAGATACCTGGTCTTCTATTCATTCTCACTTTCAGGTTATATAACTTTGATTTTAGGGATCCAATTCTATAATAACTTCCCAAACCACGGTGGCCACTATTGGTAATGACTAATGAGCTATTAAAACCGAACATAAACCATAGTCATGGAATTTGATTGGAAAATGCATGCAGTACAGTATCTTAAAACTTCGTCAAGATGTGTGTTGAGAAGGAAGTTCAGACACAAACTAAATGTCTGTTTTTGTTGTTAATGAGCTATTGAAGCCTCTTAAAAAGAAAGTTATGTAATGGGATTGAACCATTCATGTGCAAGCATGCTTTCCCAATTTCATGAGCATGTGTCCTGACATCAGCAAAGCACCTATGTGACAAAACCCCAATATTAAACCAAGAGAACTTTCAACATAAATGATGGGCTAGTGGAACAGACTCAACACAAAAAAGAATGTATGCATTCGCACAACAATAAATATGTTTTGGTAATAATACAAGGAATACCGCAAAAGAATCATATCCATCAATTAACTACTTACAGCTTCGCTGCAGCTCAAGAAGACTGACTAGTGCTTTCCACTGCATAAAAGCCTCCAGTGACTGACCCATCTACATAACGCAAATACATCAGAGAATATTCTACTAGCACCCTAACTCATTAACAATTAAAATATTTAGTTGTCTGCAGTACCATAAAAGCTATGAAAGCAAACTGAAGCTCCCCAGGAACAGGTCTTCTTGACCTTCATAATTTTTGGCCAAAACAATCTCCAGCAAACTTGTCTGGAGAAGGAGAAATGCCTCATCAATAAATAATTAATAAGTTGCCAAATCAACAATCAGAGTTTCATTAACAAGTGACATCTGTTGTGGTAATTGCTTTGAGCAAACCAACCAATATCAGCAGAAATTTACCATGGCTATCTGGATAGTGTATTATATTCAGAAGATTTTTGATGATGTATTGTAAGCATATGAAAGTCCAAAGGAGCAGCAAATCGGGTGTTGTGTCATTCCTATTAATCCCTGTGTTATTTATAAAACTATGATTACACTTTCTTGCACTGTTTAATTTCAGTCGTTCCAAATTATTAGTTTTGTTGTAAGTCAAACTTCTCTAACCTTGAAAAAGTTTTAAGAAAAAAAAATATTAACACTATGAGCTCAAGTAAATGCACTATCAAGACATATTTCATGGAAAAATTGAAGAAACTAAATAGATTTTGGTGCATTTTTCTATAAACTTGATCAAAGTTAGACAACTTTCAACTTTTTTGAAACGAAGCTAGAGTGAACCATAATGTGGAATGCAGTGAGTATATGGGTGGACTACAATTCTACAAAGGATAAGAACATTACTTTGTCCAAGTTCAGGGCCGTCAAGTCCCCCAGAGATGTCCTTATGCTTAACTGAAGCAGGGATACTTGTGTAGTAGCATCCTCTCCGCTCAGACTGCACAGGAGCATTCTTTGCAAACTTTCCTTCTCTTAGTTGTTCAACCAAACGTCTCTCCATGTCACTTTGGGGGGCTTTATCTAGCCATGATGACTCCCATGCAATTGTGATTTCTCCTCCAATTGGTTCTGGACAAATACCAAAGATGGTTAATTTCTACTTCCCTAATTGATCTCAACAAATAGGTCATGATGTGACTAATTCCGATTCAATCAAAAAAAAAAAAGTAAGGAACAAATCTCATACCAAGGCGGCTCAATGACATTCGGTGACAAGTAGTTTTGAAAGTTGTTTCCAATCTCCATAAGAATCCAAATTGTATGGTCCAAGCTGATCATCAAATTCAAAACGTCTTACAGCTTCTGAGTATCTGATATCCTACCAGAAAACAAAATTTCGTATAACTAAAAAGCATTTGTGGAGCTTCAATGGGTCAAGCAAACAATCCTCCTTCTCACTTAATGTTCTGCATATCATTTATCAATGGCAACAGACAAAATCAAACAGCTGAGCATGAAATTCTCTAAATAAATCAAATTTCATGTACTGTGTTATTGTTGTCACATCATTCCAGTTGAGTCCATTGTATGGTCGAAGTTGTAGGGGGCAAAATGGTTACAGTGCATGAAGTTGTAGCCCATGAAACAAAGACAAGTTATGAGAATTTGAAGCTGCCACACTAATATATAGCAAAATGTAATTTGTTTAACCTACATATATATACTGGGCATTGTTACCTGATTTCAGTAGAATATCTTGTAATAGTATGTAAAAAAAAAGGTGAGAAGTAAAACAAGAATAGTCGAAGTAGAGCATGAATAATGTTCCATGCAAGCATCACTACAATGCACTACAACTCACACTGACAGTATAGTTGTTTTGGTTTATACTCCATTATCATAATCTCACAGTTGCTACTAGCAATTGAACAGGATAGTATAAAGCAGAAGGTCCAGCAATGACAAAAGATTCAAACAGTACACAATATAGCACCTCTTCTTTCTGACAATTTGATTAACCGTTCCTCTTTCGCGCATCCCACTTTCGAACAACCACCTAGAAATACCAAATCGAAATGAGTATATATATATGTAAAAGTATAGTTAAGTGCCATCAGTTGAAACCTTTTTCTGGCAAAACAAAAAAAAAACATTTATCCTACTTGAATCTTCAGCATGGAATGGATTTTATTACTTTAAAATTCGATTCTTTTTTCCCTTTTAGTTTCTATTATTTCACCAAACTTCCAAATGCATTTTTATATATCAGTTATTCAGTTTCCATATTAACATTTATTGTTGTTATTAATTTTTTATTCATCCTATAGAAGGAAAATTTGTACACCCTCTTGTCCCTGTCAAAAGGAAAAATTGAACAGGGACATCAGTTAAAAATTTGCAAATTGAAAGATCCAGAAGAGAAATGATATGAATTCCCTCCTATTCAATTAATTTGGCTGAAAAGCTAAGAGTTGAAAGTATGTTGGGGGTTATGCACAAATCCTTAGGACACAACAAACTAAAACAAGGGCAAAAGAGAGTAACAAGCATCTAAAGTGGAAATGGGCAGGAAGAATAACTACATAAACACAAGAAATGCGCTTATGCATTACTTCAAATGGATTAACTAGATACACAATACTACAACTAATGCATCCTTTTCTGTTTAGTAAGTGAAAATAAAAGAACAAAAATGGAAGGCTCAGGTAAATATAAAACATATTACATTGTGATTCACTATCTTATCTTATTTGATACCTCCTGCTGAAATATAATAAAAGAAACACAAAGCATAATCTAGTAGATTCATTGATCAATTCAACAGTTCATCCTAAATATATCCCCCCAGGTCAAGTTTTTTTCATCCCAAATATATGTAATATAAAAAGACAAATTTCCTTAGCATGCAGGTGATGAACTCTCAAAACCTCAATAACTCAAAGAATAGCATTCATTTTAATACTATAAAGAATATTTGTTGCAACAACCTCTCTGCAGTCACTATGCATGCTTCAAGTCGATAGAAAGAAGTACCTCAGATGGATGTGTAGTAAGAAAGAATCCAACAGTAGGTGCAAACTCATTCCCATGCCTAAAAGTGTTCAGATTTTGGACAAATGGTCAGTGCACTATATCATTCTCTACTAAATGAAGGCACGGGCCATCAGAGCACATTGCAAATGGAAGTAAACCAAACAGAGCATGCACACAAATACTCCACCATTTCACACATCGCCAAACAGTTTTAAGAATGTTAAAAGACTGGATGAAAGCAATCAAGAGAAAAGGACAGTGGCAGCAAGCTGATGTCAGCGAAATCAGCCGCCAGCAGAACAGCATACAAATGCATGTTATCAGGGTCCATAATATCAGAAACGTCGCAAATAGAATTCTAGCATTTTGTATCATATATAGCGAAGTCCTTCTAAAGTTCTAAGATTGCGATCAATCCATTGTAAGAGTAGGATCACAGTCACTTGTTCGTGCCAATTAAAAAGGAACCCAAACTTTAAGTAAGCTGTTGATTAATTCTGTACAACACTTCCATCAGTGCAACTGAGAGTGGCTGATTCAAAAAAAAGGAAACTGATTCATGTACTGAAAAATTAGTTAGCATTCTCAACACAAATCATCAGACATTATTTCCGAATAACTGGTAGTTGAAATGTTGTAAGAATCAGGGCATAGCATAGCGGATACTCATACCTGTTTGGGGAGCAGTAGTAGACGAAATGGGGCCCCGGGGCACCATCTTCATCCCTTTGAACTTGGGCCCAACAGAGAACATCTGCAGAAGAACGCGAAGCAGTCAGGCGTGGGAAACCCATCACATTATTTGACGCACGCACCGAACAGCTCGCTGCGAGACGCGATCGTTGGCGGCCAAATCCCACCGACCTGGGTGTCGATTCCGAAGAGGGTGCGCTGGGGACGTCGAGGAGGAGGAGGGTGGCACCCTTCCGCACCAGCTCCGTTGCCGCCTCCGGGTCCATCCGCGCCGTTGCGCCGCCGCCGCTCGCCATGGCAGTAGCGCGCTCAGTCGTGTCGTGCGGGAGTGTTCTGGAACGGGACGGACGGCTTCGCCCTCCACAAAATGCTAGAAGAAGCCCATAGTCTTCTTCTGCCCATCTGACTCGTGGGCTGAAATAGCAATTTCGAAATGGGTTCGGCCCATTTGTCCATACAGTTGGGCCCAAAACAACCCTCTCCTCTGTGTCCGCAGCTCGCTCTCCTCTCCACCGATGATAGACTTGACCCCCAACCTACCATCTCCGTCCATCGGCGGCGTCGGCGAAGGAAGAACGGAGGCGACAGGCGACGACCACGCGGACAAGCGGCGAGGAGGAGAAGCCCAGTGAGTACCTCTCATCCCGATCCATCCCGTCCCAATATGGATTGCGTTCTTCCTTTGATTTTGATTTGATTTGCTATTTCCAGTATGCTATGAACCTATGATAACGCGATCCATCCTAGTCGCAGCTCGATTTGGTTAGGTTGGGTGCAGATGTAAAGATGGTTTAGATTCATCCGATGGATGGTTTGTAAATTTTATCTTAGGAGGCGATGGATGCTGTGCTGGTAGAGTTGTGACTTATGACGTATATAGAGAGAAAAAATGCTGGCGCAAAATGCCCCCCATGTCCCTTGGGTCTCGAATCACATATCAGTGTTTCAATCATAATATCCAAAAGTTATAAGTTGCGTCCTTCAATGTTATTGATACTGTGTTTAATCAGTGACTCAGTGCGGTGTCCTAAGGATTAGGGGCCTAGTTCTTATCCAAATTTAATGAACACGGAGCACTTTGATATGCAGCTACTGAGAATTGCAGGCCTAAAAACTAGTAGTATAATGCTGTCATGTTGATTTTGGAATCGTCATTGTTGAAGTAATTATGATCCTACAAAGTGTATTGAGCTTAGACAGTGAGTAAAATTTTGTGGCAATAATAGCATTAACAATCTGTCCCCAATAAATTTGTCTAATTTGTATCTAAATTGAACGAAAACTAGTATTCTAGTTGTGGGTAGAAACAGTGTTTTGCAAATTTAGTGTTTTTGGTATTTTAATCTTTCAACGCCCAACTAATAGTGTAGTATTTGTGATAATTCAGCAGCATTGACGTGCAAACCTTTCATAACTTGGATGTCTGTCACAGCAGTAGTGTTGCTTCTATTGTCAGTAAGGAAGCACTACCTTGCTTCACTGGATAGCTCTTGTTGTTCTTTAGAATCTCTTCTTTGCTGTGAGCCTTGTAATGTCAGGTCCTAATGTTTCTTCTTGGGGTGAATACTCTGATCCACCTGATGTTGCTGTGGGTCATCTTACCCCTGATCCACCTGATGTTGCTTCTATTTTCCCAAATTTTTGTTTGGTACAAATGTATCTCCCATTCCCCATATTAGGTCTTACCCTGATACTGGCGTATGTGTTAGGATTGAAATTTTGCAGGAGTAATGCATGTCCTTATGGCTAGCTAATTTTGTGCAAATCACTGTGATGATACCGTGGTTATGATTGTTTCAATCATGATATCCGAAAAGTTCACTTCTGTAATTGTAGCTATAAGTTGCATCCCTTATTTTTTATTTGTATTATAAAATCTCAGGGCTCTAGTTTTACTTTTTCTTTTCCTCTTCATGCATTTGAGTCCACAGGACTTGGGATAGACGGATAGACCCATGTAGTTTTGCTTCTTTTATTCTTTTTATATGCTGAAATCTATGTTCTCTATGTCATCAAACTGCAATATTGAGGAAGCTAAGATATTATGCTGGATTGTTAATTGTAAACTGCAATATATCTTTTTTCTTGATCCTTCATTTTTTATATTCCAGGTTGTTGTTAATATAGAGTTTGGCTAGGGTCTCAGAATTGCTGAAATATCTTGGTTTGTTCTAAACAAAATCAGGCTCTTTAGGATCAGTTAATTTTGATATTCTCAATTTAATTGAACATTATGTAATCTTTTCTATGTTGCTCAAATTTTTCTTTTGACAAACTGTGATGTTGTATCTACCCTAATGCATGATTATTGGTTGCCGCGCAGCAATGGAGAAGTGTAACAGCAATGCTCGATTTGCAGCCTTGAGGGATACTCCATTTGCTCTCCGTGGTAAAAACTCCTGTTCTTTTTTTATGTTTTCTGTCCTGTTGTAGTTTCAACACAACAGTCAGTATTACATTGAGACATGAGACCCATTAGAAAATACAAAATAGCTGCTGGCACACTGTCATCCATCCAACTACATTACGTCATTCAGGGTGGCTGTAATATGAGGTTCAAAACGATACTATAGGTCTATACTACAGCCTTTCATTCTCGAATCTAGGGGGCTTATAATTTAGATGTTGACCAGTATATATGTTTCAGTCCATCATAGCACAGAGGGATAAAGGAAAGGCCAATAATGGCCATATATCTCTGGTCATTTTACAACATAGAGTTAGAAAGCTGTTTTTCCGTATCTGGAAACAACACTTCATGCATGCCTTATAGCATTAATAATTTGTTTTGTATTTCATTTTCATTAAGATTCATACTTTTGGTGTAGATATCTTAATGCACTTGCTCCCCTTGCAGTTAGGTAACTGTTCCTCTTTTTTGTTATTATAGAGTATTCTCTATTTTCCCCAAGTTATGCCACTAGAAAGGTTGTTTTATTACATATAATTAGTCTTTATAAATTTGTGGCATCCATCCTTTTCAGGTGCTCTTGGTAGTTCGAGTTCAAATCTTGAGCAAACCAGGGGCTACACATCTTCCCCTCTAGCAGCTCTCCGGCCAAAGATGTCTGCACCTGGAAGCCGACCACTGCACACAAGTCGCCCCCTGTCATCTCCTGTTGCGAACCCGCCCATTGTCGCCCCCCACCTTCCTCTGAAGAAGCCACAGTTCAGCATAACGTTCTCTATCTCGCACCGTATTTTCGGTGCCGCATTGGGAGTTGCCATCATATCCATCCCTCGCCACCAAGTTCAGCCTGATGTTTACTGTTTGAGAGCGATCTGCTACATCTTATGAGAAACAGCATTACCCGTTTCCGTGACTGTTTTGTCGTCTGTGGTACCTTGCAAAACTTCTGTAATAATAATCAGTACTACTGCCACATTATGAAAATATCAGATGCCAGTGTAATAGGAGTATTCATCAAATATTAATGCATTAGTGTGCGTTAGTGTATACCTGTCTGTACATGCCCTTAAGCTCGTTTGGAACAAGTACAGCCATTGGGGTTTCGTTCGCAATATATAGCTTTATCGAAAATTGGTAAACGTTATGTTTCTCCAAGACTATTCCACGGGGTTGACCATATGTTTTGTTGCTGTCATGATCATGATGAATCGTATCTCCTATGGTCCATCTAACGAAGGAGTTGGTCCAGCTATCCATGTTATTGCTAAATATGATATGTTTTATTACTATGGAGCGTGGTTGATGGAATTTTTCTCTAAAAAGGACTTTGTGTGATTATGTCCGAATTCTAGACCCTCTCTGACAAGTTTTCTATCGGGATTTCTCCACTGATTTAATCAGAAGTCATACTACTTCAAGTGCTCTTGTAAGGGGCAATGTAGGCTCTAGCTTCTTCTCCTACAATCAAAGCTAGAGCCTTCCCAAATGCCCAAACCAAAAAATGTCCTGGATCTAGGAGTATCGAGTTGTAGCAAAATATGAATTGGGAGCCCCAAAGCAAAATAAATTGCAGATCTAGATTTAGATTTGGTGGTGCAGCTCTCCCAAACAAACCTTAATTTTGTTGTTAGCGTGTAAACAACAGTTAAAGGTAAGCAAAAGTTGTTTTGTCAAACTTTGCAAGTTGAGGCGAGGCCTGTGAATGCTTGTAGGCCTATGGCCACGAGCATCCCGTCGTGGAATATGTTAGTTGTGATAAAATGCTTCTATAATTATAAATGACTTGGATTAATACATCACTAAATATTGAAGATGTTCCATTATTTCCATATATTTTGTTGCTGTGATATAGGTTCCTCCATTCCAAACCTATCTTCGTACTGTGTATTTTTTTCCCATTCTTTTATTTTGCCTCTACATCCATATCTTTTTCCTACGTCCCCTTTAGGACGCTTCATAATATTCAGAGTATTTAGAAGAAATTTATGAACATCAATCAGTTACTTAAAAAAAAATCAAATTACACTAAAAAAAAAAACGTGGAATGTGAATTTGTGGATGCGCTATATATTCGTCACTTGTAAGTATATAATTTAAATATAAAAATAATTGTTTGCAAAAAAATCGATAAAGGTTTTACTTTTTACAAATCGCAATACTCCCTTTTAAATAGAAAGAGTATTTGACCCATGTTATTCCTATGCAAACTGAAGCTCACTGGTGGCATAAAAATCATAGATCTTTTTCTTTCTAAATAATGAGCGTGTAATATATTTTTTCCAAAAAGTAAAACTTTTTGCTTTGACCTTTAAATATATTCATCAACTACTACAACAGCTGAAAAAAGAAAATGCTTTTGGTCCATCAGCAACCACCTACGAGGCTACGACGCCGAGTGCCCACGCAGAATCCGGACAAGGCGAGAACGATGCCGCTGGCGCTGCCGCCACTGCTTCCGCTAATGAAACGGCCGGGGAAGCCGAAAAAGATACGGCCGTTACGGAGTACCTTTTTCTTGTTTAATAAATAAAAAAGGAAAAACCTTTTTATTAATAATATAATAATAAATTAAAAACGGAAAAAGAAAAATCACAGCGAAGCGGCAGACAGGCAGAGAGAGAGACACAGCAGCGCCACGCCAGCGAGGCAGAGCAAGAGGCAGGTGAGGCAGGCAGCGGCGCGTCGCATCGCATCAGCCGCTTTGCTTTGCTCGCTCCTCTCTTTCCGCCGCCCCGCCGGTGCATGGCCAGCGAAGCTCAATTCCATTCCTTCCCCGTCGTGTATCTATCCCCCACGAAAAGCGAACGAGGAGAGGAGAAGGCCCCGCCGCCCGCCGGGACGAGCAAGCAAAGCCAGCCAGCCGAGCATATTCACGGAGGCGTGGATCCGGAGGCATCCTGCACTGCTTCTCCAGAAGCACCGCGGGCCCGTCGGTGCTCTGCTGTATATAATAAATGGCGGCCGAGGAGAGCGGCAGCGGCGTCGCGGGAGGAGGAGAAGCGCTGCCGGCATCTGCATCTGCAGCAGCTCCCAACGGGGACCGCTCAGGGAATAGCCCCATCGCCGTGCCGTCGTCGTCCTCCGCAGGTGATCGAATCGATCTCCGCATCCTCCTGTCCCGTGGGTTTGGGTTTCACTGCTGCTGCTGCTGCTGCCGGCTTGTATCGGCTGGGGTTGGGGGTTCTGTTCCCGCCGCTCCAGCGTGTCTCCTCCCGTCTCCACGGTTTGGCAACCGCCTGTTTAGATCCCTGCTTCCCGCTTTTGGGCAACTCATCTTCAATCTGATCGGGGTTCTGGTGTAACGGCTGGTCCTCCTCGTCCAGGGGCTGTTTTCGAGCACAGCACAGCACGTCGTCTGGCTGTGAATCGTGATTAGTAGGAGGAGGCGAGTTGGAATCAGTAGCTGTTGTGCGCATGGGGAGATGTTTTGTTGTGCGCATGGTTCACTCGGTGCTCAGGAGCTGTGGTTTGCCTAGTTTTGGTTCTAGCCGTGTCGCTGAGTCGATGAATTTGTGTACTAGGCAGGCATTCCTATTTCTAATGAGTGTCAGTTGTGTCTCCAGTCATTTATTGAATGCTAATTTTAGGTGTAGGCACATGGCACATCTGTATTGATCTCACTGAATGGTTCTGTTTTGGTAGTCATAGTTTCCGGTGTGTATTTCTGCTGTTGGATTTCCTTCGTTTCGGAACCGTGGTTTCTTTGGACCTACTTATAGCAACCTGACTCGTCAGGTGTATAGACTCTGCTCGAACTCCTATTTCTAGGACATAAGGTAATCCGTTAGCTCAACTGGACTTTCAAATATATGATATACATTGGCAGACAGGTTTCCACTTCATGCTACTAATGTCTTTGATCGTGGCTTTGTTAGTCACACAATCTAGGATTATATTGTTTTGCTTGCATTGCACTTGTTTACAGTTCAATCGCTTGCTGAAACATGCCCTACACTAAATGAGCTGTTCACCGTGTTACCATTTTAGGGTTACTGGATAAGCTCATAGCTTGTCAAATGAAATCGGTTACCTGGACATTATGTTTTATGTGTGCCATGTTGTTAGATACGCAATATTTGAATTTTAGTATTTTCTGTATTTGAATAATTTTGATTTCAATTGTTTTGTATTCTCCTGGCCATTTCTATTAAATACATGTATGTTTCTGAAGGCCATTATTAACCCTAATTGCTCATTCAAAAATAGAATACAATGGCTCTGTTTGGCATAGCTTATTTCTTTAGCTCCTGTACAGATTAAGCAGAACTTTTGCTGTACAACAGCATCCTCAACTGCTTATTGGTAAACAAAATCTGAGGATGAACTAACTAAGAGGAGAATTATAATTGGGTGTGCCTTTTCACGCTTCTCAAGTAGTCAGATTCTGCACAATCATATGCTTTCTTCAAACACAGCCTACATTTCCTTGTCTGTATTTCCTTTTGAGTTGGGACTGAAGTTATAATGGGTAGGTTTACATAGTTTTTTGGCTGCAGTTTTCCTTGAAAATAATTGGAGTGTACTTTTTCACTAGCTTCTCTGGTAGGCAGATTCTGCACAATCATATGCTGTTAAGCGCTTAACCACATTTACTTCTGCATATTTCATTTTTGAATTGAAACTAAAGTGTTAGGTCTACATAGTTTTTTGACTGCAGTTTTTTGACATGACTCCATATTTTTCTTTTCTAAGTAGATGACAGAGCTTGCATAGATCAAACACCATGCGGTGATTAAGAATGATAAAAATTACCAATGAAACTGCTGGACCATCAAATTTAGGAAGGTCAGAACTGGCGTCGTCGGCAACATAAATCCAACTGATGATCACCGCTAAACAATTACTTGATGAAAGGATTCAATAAAAAAGAAGGTGCATATATCGCACACTTGTATTTCTATTTTTTTTCAGAAGCTTAGTTCCTTTTGTTTTGCCATGCAGGCATCTGAAATACTATCTGTTTGTGGACTGGGAATTGAATCATTGATAGTTGCACTAACTTAATGTATAATAGTGTCAAAAAGTCTGACCTTCTTTGAATTTATCATTATGTTTTTTAAAAGTCATGCATTGCTGTTTTGGAACTAATGAGGAAACATTACAATATATTTAATATACTCTGAAAAACGTTACAAGGTTTTTCTAGTTGGTAAGAGTAGCTGATGGGACCAGTATGATAGCTTGCATATTTGTTCTTGATCTTTTTGCTAATTACCTTTGTTGCACTTTATTATTGCAGCTCAAAATGCTAAATCGGTTGCTACAGTAAAAGATGATGGAACTGTGGTTGTTGATGTGCCAAGTGGTCTGGAACCAACTATAGTTGGTGGAACTGAGGATATGTATACTGAAGCTGCTGTTGAAGAAAAAATTAGATGGAACAGAGATACCATACAGGCCCCTATGCAAATAGTTATACTTATTGTGGGTACCGCGAGGAGATGTGCAACCATTTGTTGCTATAGGGAAAGCGGCTTACAGGTTATTATTAATCAGTTCTCTCATAAATTCATGTTGGGGTTTGTGCTTCTTGTAGCTGAGATGCCAGCATATTTGTCATTTTATGATCCTTGTTGCGGGACTATGGGCACCGTGTGAGATTGGCTACTCATGCCAACTTTAAGGAGTTTGTACTAACAGCTGGCCTGGAGTTTTTCAGCTTGGTGGAATCCCAAAATCCTTGCTGAATGTATGTTTTTTTTAAAGTATTTTTCAAAAATTTTTTTACGTTATTTGAAGATAATTATTACATTTTGATATGTACATACTTTGAGCAGACATGGTGAAGAATAAAAAGGATTCTACCTTGGGGCCATCAGAAATTCTATTCAAAACAGATGAAAGACATTATTTTTTCTCTGCTGCCTGCATGCAAGGATCCCTGATCCTGACACTGGCATTCCTTTTAAAAGTTAATTCAATTGAAACTTGAACCCACCTGCGTATGGTCAGTATATCTTTGTCCTTTTGAAAAAAGGTTCTTTGCAACTTTCAACTTTTTTTTCCAAATTTGTAACTGTACCTCTAAGTCTAGAGACAATCCCGACATTTATTTGTAAATGGCCCACTGTAGCCTTTTCAGGATCTACCACTACAATAGTGTCTTGTTCCACAATTGCCATTAATAATGCTTTAGCTACACTAAACACCCTATTTGGCTTAGCCGTAAAATATGCTAGTACCGTTGATCATTGACTAAAGGCAAATATTCCACCTCCCTTACTCTAGAGGTATAATCTATGCATATCCATCATTGTTTGCTTAATAAACCTTTAAATAATAATTAAACGTCGAATATTGAGTGTTGAATGAATATGAATGTTGACCATAGCTGTAAGTATGTTGACTGATTTAATAAGCGTTAAGTAATTTACCTGAATACATGTTTTTCTAGAGCCTTTACATGTATTTAAGTATTTCCCAATGTTTTATAATCTTACTTGGTTAAATGTTTTTCATGCATAATTACTTTAGAATTTTTCATGTTTTCTTTTATACCCACTAAATTAATAGCCTCCACTATAGCCCATAAAATTTTAGAGGAGGGATGTCACTAAGTCATAGCCCCATATTTACCCAAAAGGCCATAGTACCTCTTTATGAGCAGGCCTTCTTTGTCAGTTTTTTACTTGCTTAACTGTTCAGTCCAAGCCTGAATGTCTTGATGCAATAAGTTTGCTCAAAGTACTTCAACAAAATCTCTTGAAGATCTGGATAGTCAAACAGAATTGAATATGATCAATGTTGCATTTTTCACCACAAGGCTTACTGCATATTTTTCTTCACTAATTTGAATTATAAACTTTGCGTTTTATCCTTCTGACCTCAAATGTGTTCTTCAGGACATACACATGTGGCAAGCGCTAAAAATACCGATTCATATATTCTTTACCATGCCATGGGCGTGAGTCTCTATCGTCCTGCTTTTTCTTTAAAGGTCACAAGATTGCTAAGGAATACATCTTCTAGAGGATCTAACTTGGTACTATTTATTCAGGCCAACTGAGTGAATTTCCTCATCCTCTTTTCTCGTGTGAAGCAGCCTGCTGGATATCGAGTAAGTCTGCATTATTTTACTTGTATGGTTTTATGAAAAAGAGAGAATTATTACAAGACGTTTCTCTCAGCTCCCAAATGATCTGGCCTTTCCTATACTATTGGAGAATTTGTTGGGAGAAGTTTATAACAAAATCATTTCAATGGTTTATCACATTGCAAAATTCCACTAAAATTTTGTCACTTTTAGGAATTGGTGAGGAATGAATGATTAACTGATATCTTGGCGTATGCAATATCTGAGATTGGGGCTGTAGATTACAGACACATTTGGGCAAGGATGACTTAGGGAGGTTTGTAGAGTCACGGTCACTGTCATAAGACATCCTTGCCTCAACAAGAAAAGACAACCAAGCTACAAAAGATTGCGGAGCTCAAGGCTGCGCAAATCACAGTGAACCTAAAAGGGCCAGCGAACAGAAAGCATCGTCCTAACAATTTGATATCAGGGAGGCCGTTTAGTTTCTCTCTAACATTGCAGTTGCTCTCTCCATGTGCTGTTTTTGATTTTCCTGCATAGAAAGTACACATTGTACATATGCGAACTTGTTGTGAATTATGAATTATTATGGATGTTTGGAGACTGCCGGGACCAGCTACCTGGATTTCATGTTGTCATGTCAAGATTAGCTTTGTGCATCACGTGGGTTGCTAGAGGTACACAATTCACGGAATTCATGGCTCTGCTCTTCCAGCTTCTGCAGCCAGAAAGAAATCTAACCTCGCTAGGGAGAGAGCATTTTACACCAGCTTGAACTTATATAACCCCAGGTTGAAAATAGTTGGCATTTTGACATGCGGTCTGCACTACCGGCAGGGTCATTTTGGGCTGTCGGGACATCAGCTTTATCAGCTTCGGTGTGACCGCCCGGTGCGGATGTTCTTGATGGCGATATCTGATTCAATATATGTTGCCATAATTATTTGTCGCTTTTGCGGCTTTTCATATCCAAATTGTGGACTCGATGATTTGGCTTGGAATAAGGGATATGATAAATGAGTTCAGAAAGAAAAAGCTGAAGTTGCGTCCAGTAACATATCTAAAGTGGTTCTCAGGGGTTCTGGCAGCTTGTGAGCACATTCCTCATGGATACATTGGAGTCCTCATCTAGTCGCGAGCAAGGGTTTGCCATATCTGTGGCTAGAGCTAAAAGTTATGCAATTTACCTTGTCATTCTTTTCCCATATTAATAATTCGAAGCATGTGGGTGCTGATCTCGATCTGATTTCTTTTCGATTTCATCTGGTTAAAAGGTGTTAATCTATCGAGATATATCCACCTTGGCGGCTTTACTTACATAAAAGCGCACTAGGAACTACAAAGACAACGAGCAATGAACACATGAGAGGCCTTTGGCTGCTGCATGCACCATGAGGTTGGGATCATCTTGAATATCCTGCAGAATCCATTTGTTATTTGTCCAAATCAAGTTAAGTTATCCATGGTATGCACAGTGATGTGGGTCAGCCACCGTTACAAAATGCATTTTATTTGGATTGAACTATCACCCAGCACTATTTGTAATCTATGGGTGGTCATGGATGCTGGGGAAAGGTGCGCTATTGTGTATTTCTCCCAAACCCTAGTAGGGTGCGGCAATATAGTAATGAAACTGTACATGGAGCCTCTAATGGGTCAGATCTCATATACACTAACAATGGAGATGTTATAGTTGATGCCAAGCTCAATGGTGGGGCCCCCAACACCATAAAGGTTTGGCTTAGCAGTATGTCAGCCATGGGACTGCATCTTTATGTCGAGCAGTGGC